>CM055097.1:8573425-9165592 GCA_029204225.1 Diphasiastrum complanatum | reverse complement strand
ACACAGCGGCCACCAGAATAGACTTTTAGGTGAGGAAAGCTGTGCAAACTGTCATAGCAGAAACGAAACCCTCTTATATCGGTTTGGATTTGTTTTCTGGCTATGCAAGTTGGAGGCAGAAACTACAGTTCTGATGACAATGAAAGAATAGATATGACTTGGTGGACTGGCAGCATGCCACTGTGTTGTAGAGAGACTGAAATAACATCACGCCGAAGTGTTTAGATATTTGGCAGGATGAGATGAAAATGCCCACCTTACGGAATGTTCTATCCCTCTTGCAGAGCAACCGAGATCAAGAAAATATAATTGACAAGGAGATGCTGCACGTAAGAAATTATTCATGCTTGCAGAGGCACAGCAAAAACGATGGTTAGCGTCTTTCTCTCTGTAGCAACTGTTAAAAGCATCAATTCTGCAAAACAGGAAGCTGTGTATTCATTTGCTTCAGAAGATTTATGGAAAGAAGGGTCGGAGGGAAATGGATGAAAGACTGAAATACAGTTTCTTGCTGATGGCTGATGGCAGCAGATAAACCGGCACAGCCACCCCATATGCTCTTCACAAGTGCTTCATACAACTTCAAAGCACGTTCTGATTCACTAGATAGAAGCTTTGTTTGAAAGGCTGTATGCAATGTTTTTGGTTGCTACGTTGCCAATTGCTGCTCCTCTAGTGCTTATTATGCACAGCAACTTTCTCAAACCAATGAGATGGGTTCACTACACTTGCAAGCATTTTATATGGGTTTACAGGAAATTAGCACAGATCTGGAGAGTAGAAACATATACCTTCAATTTCCATATTCTTCATAGTTTTAGTATCAGATGTCTATAGGCAAAGTGCAATTTAGGAGACCAAGTTTATAACCATATTCACTGCGCTTTGTGTCTAACCTTTACCATAGAATATGCCATTTGGGTTCATGCATCAGTCTTCCAATGTGGCTGACAACTAGGGCAGGATATTCATCTTGTGAGTGTAAGCTCAAGCTTGAGAACAAATCACAGGAGTGAATGATCCTTCTGTTTGAAAAAGTTTAGGGATCTATCAAGTTATCACTAACGATTGAAACTTCACATACAAGACGGAGGGAGGGGCCAAGTTTGTCCAGGAGCATTTTCCTAATGAAGCTGGATCTTCATCATCAATGCAGCGAAGAGTTCATCCTGCTCAGGTAAATTTCTCAAACACTGAATAATGCATTGTAGTAGTCAACTGAATTGGCACAGAGGCCATGAACAGGATAAGGCATAAGATCACTCAAGGAGTTGCACCGTGTGATAATGATAAATTATGCCTTTTTTAAGTTACCTAATGTTGTTCATTAATGGATTATACATGTTCAATAAATGGGTAGAATCTATGTAGTATGTATATACCTTTTTGGTGTGAGAAAGTATTTGAGGGGAGTATCATTGCTTTGGTGAGGAAAAGTATTGTATACATTTTATCTTTCCATTTGGGATGCTCTATTACTTGCATATTTGGTTGGTTGGTTGGGTCCATGGGATAGCATATCTATTTGTATCATTGTTTGGAGAGTTTATGAGACGTACTCTTAAGAGAGATTGAATGTGGATTCAATTCAAGGAATTGACAAAAATGGAGCCAAAACTACTTATGAAGTATAGGTTTCTAATGTGGGTGTTGATGTATGAGATTTGATGATAATATTTGAAGATCTATTTTCTACTTATGATTGTTGCTATGATAACCAAAGAGGATTTTTTCTTTATGGATGTTGGGGAGATCCTTACATATTTGTGCTAGCTTGGAAGATGTTCAAAGAGACCAAGGGAGTCAATCTTCAAGCAAAGGTCTCAAAGTTAAGGCAAAGGTTATCATGTCTACATTATTTGATTCAGGGGAGTCAAAGTTTTTTGATACATATGAAGGAATTCTACATCCACATACAAAGGGAGTTCTACATTGAGTAATGAAGACATTGAGATCAAAGTTGATCATGAATTCTACATCAGAATTGAGGATCTTCATTACATGGGCGTCATGGAGGATACATATGCATACTCGTGCTATGCATGGTTCTTGACAATGTAAACATTAAGGGGAGTGTTAGAGTTAATGTTTACATTATTACCCGTAGTGTTCTCATCTAGGTTAATTAGGATTATTGGACCATGCCTGCACGCTAATTCTACGGGCCTTTACCTATGTTTAGTAAAAGTCAAGTTAGAATTTAGTTAGACAAGTTTGAGATTCTAGTGCTTGATTAGGAGCACAAGTTTTGCTATAGACAGTTGTTGGTGCTTTTACCATATATAGAGACATTGATTAGGCAATTGCGTTTAGGCTGCTTTTGCTTTTGTCATAGACCAAAGTCTATAACTATGTAGTGTGCCCTTGCTCATTTGCAATGGGACATAGTTGGAGTTTCCATCAATTGTGTTCTCTCTCATATGTTTGGCTATTGTTTCATCACAATAGGAATCTTGTCTTGGGTTACTAGTATGAGCAAGTCGGTTTTCTAACAAGTTCACGTGTTTGAAGATCCACACCAAGCATCAGCGTCGAAGACACAATTGTCACCAGCAAGAGGGTCATGCATCTTTGGTTAAACTTGAGCGTTTCTGCTCCAAAAAGTATATTCAGGACACTCGAAGTAAGTGCAAACAATTTGATACTATGGTCTCACTTATAACTATGTATGCCACAGAGGCTTGTTGCACAAGGCTTCCAGAGTCAGAGTCTTTCACTTGCAGATTACTATGCTTTCACAAACTAAGCCCTCGCCCACATCAGATCCTCCTTGCTAGGTTTGCAGTCATACCACTTTGGTGAGAATAGATATTTCAAAATCACTAAAGAAACTGCAATCCTGCTGTACCTTTGCAAATTTGCCAGTAATTGAGCACTGTAATGACATTTTAAGTTTTGGAGCTGTCCCAGATAGAGAATTAATATGAATCTTTCCTTTTTAGTTAAATTTTAAATCTGGTCAAATTTTGAAAACAATTATTTTTGCTGCTACTTTTCTAATTGATGTTGATCATAGAAATGGGTCGAGCAAAAGCTTGTGCAAGATACTCATCAAATGTGAATTTAAAATTGTCTGATAATTTGTCATAGACCAAAGTCTATAACTATGTAGTGTGCCCTTGCTCATTTGCAATGGGACATAGTTGGAGTTTCCATCAATTGTGTTCTCTCTCATATGTTTGGCTATTGTTTCATCACAATAGGAATCTTGTCTTGGGTTACTAGTATGAGCAAGTCGGTTTTCTAACAAGTTCACGTGTTTGAAGATCCACACCAAGCATCAGCGTCGAAGACACAATTGTCACCAGCAAGAGGGTCATGCATCTTTGGTTAAACTTGAGCGTTTCTGCTCCAAAAAGTATATTCAGGACACTCGAAGTAAGTGCAAACAATTTGATACTATGGTCTCACTTATAACTATGTATGCCACAGAGGCTTGTTGCACAAGGCTTCCAGAGTCAGAGTCTTTCACTTGCAGATTACTATGCTTTCACAAACTAAGCCCTCGCCCACATCAGATCCTCCTTGCTAGGTTTGCAGTCATACCACTTTGGTGAGAATAGATATTTCAAAATCACTAAAGAAACTGCAAATCCTGCTGTACCTTTGCAAATTTGCCAGTAATTGAGCACTGTAATGACATTTTAAGTTTTGGAGCTGAGTTACTCCCAGATAGAGAATTAATATGAATATTTCCTTTTTAGTTAAATTTTAAATCTGGTCAAATTTTGAAAACAATTATTTTTGCTGCTACTTTTCTAATTGATGTTGATCATTAGAAATGGGTCGAGCAAAAGCTTGTGCAAGATACTCATCAAATGTGAATTTAAAATTGTCTGATAATATGAAATAAGCAAACAAAACGATTGTGGATTGGGTCGAGCAAAGAAATTTTGTTGGGTACAATATAAGAGTTGTTGAATTCCAATTTGAGAAATTTCTCATTCATGTAATTTCATATTTCAAGTTTTGTGACAATTTAAAGACACTAACGGAGTAATGCCAAGCTGGTTAATGAAAGACTTCTTGAAAAGCATCTCAAGTGGTAGGGGTACCAGCCCTATCCTTCAGATTCTGCCACCATGTGTACGCCTTACCGCGCAAAAACATAAGGTCAGAAGCAATCTTTGTGCTGTCAGGTGGTTCATGCATGACAAAATGGCTATTCCACCGATCCAACCGTGAAAGCACAACGTCAAGATGCCGGTCCTTCTTTTCTCCCGAAATCAATTATGGGTTGAACATGGGGTACATGACAGTGGACTGCGAGTGGGTCAAAGAACACCACTCTTGCTCGGCTGCGGCATGCCTAGACTACATTTCCAGGATTTGGTTTTGAAGGGAGTCTAAAGCCTGTACAAGCTGTGCGATATCTAGCTCAAGAGGAAGGGGTGGTGAAGATGGTCCTTCCCCCGAGGGCATAGTTGGGTCCATAATGTACTAAGCTGAATTCAAAGGAAAAACGGCAAGATCCTGGCTACAAATTGGCTTAGGAAGCTTGAGAGCTCAACTCAAGGAGGCCAGGCCAAAACAAACTCCTTAATGATGAGAGTGGAGCCTTTACCCCCCCCCTTCCCCCCACCCACACCATTTTCCTTTCCTTTTGGCCTTGCTAAGTGGTGTTCCTTATGGGCGCCACCTAGCAAGCATATGGCTCCTAAGACAAGTGGCAACCCTTATGGGCACCACCTACCCACTTTTCACATGTCCAACACCCTCCCTATGCCACCTCACCCAAAGGTCACTTGGTTCACACCCCACAAACACCTTTGGTCACCTCCCTTAAGCTCATGGCTTTATGGCCCCAAGAAACTCTTAGAACTCCCCTAAGGCTCATCCTTAGGCTTGGGAGGAAGAGAAGGTACAATTGTACGTTCATGAGGAGGAGGTGGAGGAAAAAAGTTCAAATTACGCCCTTAAGGTTGTGAGAATGCTTTTATTGTAATTTTTTTTGTGATTGCAGGTGGCAAAGGAGAAAGAGGATGGAACAGGCCCAAGAGGAGGCCAAAGGAAGTGGAGAGCTACTCCCCACAGGCCTGTACTTGCTACAGGTACAGCCTGTGGTACGTCTTCCAATCCCTCTCCCTCTTTCTTTAGATTCAAGCTTGTGTGTAAATTACAAGCTTATACAAAGCTATGATTTAAAAGATGTAAAAATTCTCTTAAACATAGAGGTACTGCCACCTCTCCCCGTCGCATTGGAGCTATGGGCCACCATCAAGCAAGCTCGGATCTCTGATAAGCCATGGTGTCCCATACCACCATACCTTACCCTCGACCCTCGCCTACCTACATCCTAAGGCCTAGATAATCATCTTGACTTGACCACCAGTGGAAGAGCTCTTCCTTTTTTAAAAGAGAATGAATGACAAGCTCATGGAGATCCACCTCTATATACATAGTCCAGGTGGGGTCATCTCCAACCGTAGGAGTCACACATGACCGGTGACATGCGTCAATTGTGTACATTGACGCGGGTCCATAACAAAGGGTCACCTCGCGCCAATAGGATATTGACACGTGCACCCAAAAGACCTATAGCTCTAGACCAATGTTTTGTCCCATAATGAGACCGTCACCTCCGGCAAACTGTTACGTGCCTTTATGGGTACGTAACACATATACTCTAGTATTCTTGTGATTGACAGATTATAATTAGGTACTTAATTATTTTTAGAGGATTATAAGGAATTGTGACGATTCTTCAAGGTGGTGAGTATTTCTCGATCTATTGAATGAGTCAAGAATTTAGATTAGTGATTTGGAAATCTAAATCTCTTCACTCCAGTGATTTGAGTTGCATGTGCCTCACAAGCATTCTTATAAATTAAATTACTTTACTCGAGTTTGTTGTTATAACTAATACACAATGCATCTAATGTATCCCAATTTCTTTTGGAGCCAATGTTTCCTCGAAACGCGTTCGAAACGGGCCGTACGAAATGACCCCGTTTCGAAATGCCGTTTTAGTGTTCGAAACGATTGTGAAAAACAAACAAATTTTTTTCCGAAACCGCGCCATAAGCTTTGTAGTATGTACTGGCAATGGGCATGAGCAGATTCTTGCAACCTAATAACCTATCCATGACAGTATCAATAATTGACTGAGGAAAGTGACCATAGTCACCATACACAGCTTCTCCTCTTGAAATTGCATTCTCCAGAGCTTCATGAAATTGGATGTATCTACTTGTTACTAGACTTTCTATGACATCTGTAAACCCTCAAAAACCCTCAAAAACACATTTTCAAAAAAAAGTAAAAAAACCTAAAATGAATTTCCCGTTTCGAACCTGAACCAAACGTTTCAACCGCGTTTCGAAATGATGTTCGAAACAAGCCCATGAAACATTGTTTGGACCTAGACATTGAAAGGCCCACAACCATCAAGCGAGTAGAGTTACATATATTAACAAGGCTCCAAGTAAGCCATGCATGACGTTTGTCTATTGTAGGATGGCTCTTCAAACTTATAGTTCTTCCCTTTATAGAAGATTACATCTCTACTAATTACAACTCTCTTAGTAGAGAAAATTTAAATCCAATAAGCTTTCTTTGATGAGCATTATCGTACCATTATTCTTATCATTGATGTAGGATTTTCTTTGGTCCTTACATTGGAACGATCATGCACAAAGCATGTGGGCTCAGAGATTTCCAAAGCAGACATACTAAAAGATGCTTTATTCTTATGCCATTGATCAAACTATTACAAAAATAGTTATTCAATGAAATTGTTTTATCAACAACAATTGTAGATTGGAAAGCATTCAACTTTGTTGTCTTGTCATATCCACATAATTTACTAAACATCATGAATGTTGAAGATAAGAAATAAGACTTAAAACAATATTTCATGTTTAAATCCCTTTGCTATGCAAAAGTCATTCTTCAAAATGGAACAAACGCCATGCTTGAAGTGGACATCCAAACCATTATCCATAAGCTGACCAACACTTAGCAAATTTTTGGTGATTGATGGTACATAAAGAACATGTTGAAAGTACAATAATAAGGACCATAAATGAGCCTACAAAAGACTCCAAGAGTGATTGACTGTTTATTAGATAGTTTTTTTTGGATGAAAGTTTCCTTGTCCTCTTAAGAAAGGAGTTGGCTTTCAATGGACAAAATTAGAAGAAGGTTCATTCAAGAAATTGAAAATTGCTCCTTAGAGCCCTCAGCCTTGTGCTAATAGTTTCATATATATAAATTCCTTTTTAGTATCAATAGATGCAAGTGGAACTTGCATATGTGGCACTCTCATTCAAGAACTTCATGCAATTATTGCATATGAGGGTTAAAGGTTAAAAGTGTTAGATTGAACCATATGGCATCAAAAGGGAGACTTTAGCTATAATACATTTTGATGACGACTCTCCCTCGTCCTCATCATCTTTGCCCTTTTTTGGAATGTGTTTCCACCCCTTTTGCTTGCCTTTGGCCACCAATGCCTGATCCTCCTGAGTGGTATGCCTCAATTTGACCACTTCACGCCTTTGTTCTTCCCTCAACAGGATCCCATGAAGGTCCTCAAAAGTGGGCAATCTCTCCCTTGATGCGATACCGCTCACAAACATTTGCAAGCTATCCGCCATGCCGCTCATTGCAGTGTGAACCAATTCAACATCCCTGATTGGTTCTCCGATGGTGACTAGCTGGTCTCTCAGTTCCTTAATCCTGGTGAAGAAGGATCCCATAGTTTCATTGTCTTCCATCCTAATGGTGTTCAATCTTGATTGCAAGAGCATTGCATGAGATGGATTGGCGGTTTGGAACTATGTTCCGAAGGCTTCCTAAGCGCCTCTGGCCATCACCGCGTCACTTATGTGGGTGATTATATGATCCTTCACTGATAAGTTGATCAATGACAATGCTCTTTGAGCCTTCCTGTCATAAGCCCTCATGTCAGTTGGAGTGGTGTTCGGCCTCACCTCTATGCCCGCAACGATGTCCAACAGCTTTTTCTCCATGAGAGTGTTCTTCATTTTGAGCTTCCAAATGTTGTACAATGGGGTAGCCAATGGTGATCTCAAAATGCAAAAATAATGACCTGCACTTTTTAGCTTACCAAGCCACCTGCCGCTTTATCGCCAAATCAGAAGCCAAGACGGTTTCCGTTTCCGAAATACCTTGAGGCTCACACTCCTACCTCGGTGCTCCTTGAAGGGGTAAAATTGCTTTTGGCGTCCACTGATCACTTTCTCCATGGCAATCACTCTGTTTTGATGTACCGTACTTGTAGGTACAATCAGGGTGCCCTTCGTTTGGAGGCTATAGCCTTTCGTTTGGCCAAAATAGGCTTAAGGAGTTGAAAATAAGGGCTTTTTAAGTTTTTGAACTGTTTCTTCTTGTTGAAAAACCTTCAAACTTTAGCAGCTTCAGGACACACAAGAATTACTTCAAATTGAAAAATTTTATTGAAATTGAATGGCTAAGTGTCCTTCAACACCCTTCGGACCCCTTCAATGGGAATCCAACCGTTAATTTGAATCTAACGGCCAATGTCAGTCACGATCTCAGCCACCGATCCCTTCACAAGAGATCCGACGGTTCTGGGCATCATCGTGCATCAAGCCGACTTCTTGGAGGCACGGACCACCTAAAGATGCCACACGTCCTTCCCAATTGAGCGCGCGAGTTTCAAGACCTCAAAGGAAAAGGCAGTCCCCATGAGTCTCTCTCTCTCTCTCTCTCTCGTGGAGATGGCTTCTTGAGGAGTTCTAGCCGCCCTCTGAAGCTTTGATCCAGGTCGTTGACTATGGCATGGCCGTCCACAGCCTTCACTGATATGATATGGCCCACTATTGAGTCCTCAGTTAGCCTCTTACAACAATGAAAAAAACAAAATATGAGGCCTTTTTGATGATTTTTTCCACTAAAACCCCAGCTCAGGGTTTTTTTCACTATTTCTTATCATACACTCAGCTTTTTGAGCACTTTCTATGGCAAATTCCTTCACCTCTGAAGTCGCCCTACTGTGAGGAAGAGTTTACTTCAGTGCATTTGCAAAACAGTCATCAATTGAAGGCACACCACTCACCAACGTGTTCTTGAGAATTCTTGCTACGGAAAGGCAGATCTTTGTCAGTCCGAAACTTGAACTCCAACAAGAATTCCTTGTCACAAGAGTGATGGATAGTTTTTCCCCGTCCAAGAGCAATCAAACGAATCCTTTAAACATCGATTTTTACACACTACGGCTTTCGAACGGAGATTCTTCCTCCACTTCCTAGCCATCTTCAAATCGACACGATTCGACTCAGGTTTTTTGAATCTGGCCTTTGTCCTTGTCCAGTGATTGCTATCACTGGCTCTGATACCAAGTTGACAATAAAGATACCGATCGCTGCGATCACCACAGAACTTTAACAAGTACTTCAAGACAAGAAACACGGGATTGCTCACAATTCACACATTGTTCTCCAACAAGTACAAAGAGAATTAGCTAAATACCAACTTAGGGGCTCGTAAAGGATCGGCCCACCGTCTAGAGAGCTGAAAAGAGAAAGTTGCTATCAAATATGGCAAGTGACCGTCATAACTTACACGTTAATTATTTCAACTGTCATGAGGTTGAATTTCATGAAGGATATGTATGCCATTGATGCTAATTTGTATGAAACTTAAAAGTTAATATCCTAAAATGAAAGTGTTAAGAATTACCTTTTTAGTAATGAGTATTTTGTGCTTTCACGTCAACACATAGTCATGATATGATAGGGACAAATGTGGAAAGATGTATAAGCAAGCTCACTTTATAGCTTGTAAAAAAAAAGAGTTAAAGTTAGTGGAAGTAGCTCATTGACTAAGCATATTCTTGAGTTGCATGACTTATCTAAGTAAATAGTATCACACAAGAATTCTAGGTTTACAAGTCATTTTTGGAAAGCTTTGTTTGATAATCTAGGTGCAACCCATAGTTGCACCCCCATTTCAAAAATGCGGTCAGAAACGCGTTTTTGAAATGGGGGAGCGTTTTCAGAAACGCTTTTGTTCTTTTAGATTTTTGTGGGCAACATGGATATCAGATTAAAGCTTTGATCAAGGGCATTGCATTTTTATAGGTTGCTAGGTGTTTTGGTTACAGTTGGGTCCAATCAATCCCTGTTTAGGTCTAGTTTAGGGCAAAAAATATATATAATCTGTTTTCTTTGGCACGATTCTGCTCCCAGAAACGCGTTTCTTGACAATTATGGTGCACCCTTAGTTTATCTCATCTTCATCCCATCCCCAAATAGATGGCAAACAATGTGAGGTAACAATTAGTAACTTTCTAGATCCCCTAAAACTCTTATATTTTGAAAAAAAAGTATTTTGAGGAAAGTACTCGCCTGTTGGTAGAACCAGGACACAACAGTACTTGTAATTCTTTTCTGAGGACTTGGAAACATTCAACTGGTTTATTCAAGAATATGCTAGACCAAGGCCAATGTAGAAAAACCTTCTTATCACACATTTCGCACCTTAGATGGTCATCTAGTTCTTATCACTTCAGAACCATCCATGACATCCCATCAATTTTTTCTCGACTAAGAGAGGCCAATTCGTAACTTGCTAAGTGTGAAAATTTTCCCATCAAATTTTAGTGATGCCTATTTGATCCATTATTATTCGCAGTCCCAAGATGAAGTCATAGAATTAATGAACCATGGGCGGTTCACCACGGTTCTAAGAACCGTACGGTTCTCAAATTTTTTTGGCCAGAACCGTGTAGTTATTAATTAATTATAATTTTTTAGTTCATTTTTTATCAAACATTATTTATTATTTATTTATGATGAACCGTACCACGGTACATGAACCGCGATACGGTTCACCCCACGGTTCTGAGAACCGTGGGTACTATGGATGAAGCAAAATTATGTTGGTTGGTGATTACACCCCCTCAAACTATAATTAGTGGCTTTCAGTACTGCTACAAATAATTAGACCCTTATTTGAATGAATGGATAGCGTCAAAAATATCATTATGCCTTCATTTTTAGCAACTAGCAACTTGCTGGAAACTCACAATACAAAGCGGAGCTATTCACAAATTCACATCAAACTGCCTCCATAACTTGGAGGCATGTCACTATCCATTAAACCTGCAAAATATGCTTTAGAATAAGAAAGTTCCATCAAATAAAGGCTGAACCTGTTTTTCTTCAATTATTGAAGGCTGATTTGAAGTGCTAAAAGCTCACAGATAAACAAAAGATCCACAATGCTCTACTGCATGGTTCTTCAATAAAAAACCTCAAAACTGAAAGTACGAAAAACAAACTTCACTCGGAAGTTTTATCGGACTTCAAGAAAACATTTATTCCTTCATCTTCAATAATATAATCAATAGCACATAGAAACTTCAACCTAAAATGTTCATGCACAATGCACTCAAGCTTCATGAACTTCATTCAATAGGCAGCCCAAACCAAGCATAAAAACATACATTAAGAACTAGAATAAGGTTTATGTACATTATAATCAATGGCCGTTTCGAAATCGCCATTGGATTCAAGATTGATTGTTGATTGATTATAATGTGCATTGCAATTTAAACACTAAAAAGGCACTTGTTTTTGCTATAATAGGCTAGGAAAAATTTCCCACAAACAACCCTAAAAACCGATTCGCCGATTCTTTCCTACGCTTGCCGATTCTTTCCCGTTTCAAACCCTTTTCAAAAAGGTGTTTCGAAAAGGTCCATGAAACATTGCATGCACTTCAACAAATGAAATAAGCCTTTATGCAAAGGTTGCCTTTCTCACTTTGGAATTGCCCAAAAAGCTGATTTTGGAGCAAAAATACCTTCAACCACTATGGTGCATTGGTTGCAAGTTGGATCGTGGCCTCTTAGCTACAATGTGGTGCATGCTAGATTCCTTTAGAAGGATTTGGACATCTGAGCCATGACTAGTGAGTACTGAGCAAAAAAGTTTTGTTCTACAAACGCTCAGCCTAGGTCTTGGATACATGAGCCACAACTAGGGAGAACTGAGCAAAAGAATTTTTGATGATCTAGAAGAATGCAAATTATGGCAATTGCCAATGGGGCTGTGGGGTCTCCCTGCACCTTGGAAGGTATTTGCAAAGTCTCAAGGTATTCAATAGCCTATGCAAAGAAAGTCAACGTAGAACTAAGCAAGCAAAAGATCTCTCTCTCATTATTATTTTTGTGCAGATTTACCACAATGCTTAAAATTTTCCTGCATAAACCAAATCTTCTTATTTTCTATTCTAGAAAGACAACTACATATGTCAGATTGATTGGGGTTAGCCATGATCGTCTCTAATACCATGTTAGAAATCAAGGCATGCATCCTCATTCACCATAGAAGAGAGGGAGAGAGCACACATTGTTTGCATTAACTCAAGTCTCACATGCCCTTGTCCCCCTTGGGAAATGTGCAAATATTGTAGCTCATAGAAGTCACTTCATTTCCTACAAAGTTGGAACATCAATGGTCATGGGAACCCCAAGAGCCATAAACCCAAAAGCCAAGAGTCACTCGAGAAAAATTAGTGGTCCATTGATTCCGAAGTCCTTGTACACGCATATAAGGACTACACCAATATACATTATAGGCACCTTGGGCCCTTTTGTCATTTATTATTATGAGTTGTTACGAGCATGTTCAGTAGGTACCAATAAATAACTAATGGTTAACTACCATAATCGTAGTAACCCCAATGAATTGCTAATGTGACACCCCTTCAACTACTCAAGTCTTGATGTCATTCTATGGATGTAAAGATCATATCTCCAACAAAATAGGTAGGAGAGGGATGGCAAATCAGATCTAGGGGTTGTTGGCGAAGTAGAAGAGAGACAAAGGAAGTGGGATGGACACGAAGGAAAAATTACGGAGGAGCAAGAAAGAGCTTTAATACCAACTTATGAACACAATCATAGATGTGACATCACATAAAGCACAAAGATGACTATCATTGATGAAAAATGAACAATCTCCTTCAAAGATTACCAAAGATCACTAAATGCAATCAAACACAAAGCCCTACAAGCAATGTAGTTGAGTTTTCCAACAAAGAGCCCAAGCATCTCAATAATCAAAAGCTAAAAAATGAATGTCCCTGAGCCATATTTATGGTCCTCTGAAGAACTGTAACGGAACCTTCCTTAAAAGTTAAAACCAAGATACCTAATTGCTTAATCTGAAGTGCCTAGCTAGCAATTCCTTTTTAAAGGCCTAGAGTAACTATCAGTGCCATTGAAAAGGGCATATAGTGAATGTCCTTAACATGTACTCTTCTTTAAGAGACATTGCCCCCATATAAATTGTCTGTTTTTTTACTAAAAAGAGGAAAAATGCAGTCCTCTTGGAATTTAAAACCTACCTCATTTCATAGGATTTGCTTAAGTTGTAAATACATTGATCAACCACTTCACAACTTTTGTCACAACTTTGGACATATAAAGCTTCGAAGTTTTGTTTAACTTTTTTGGTTCAAGAAGCTTTTAAGAGTAGAAATTTTTTTTCTTCAAAATACGATTTATTTCCGGCTTGATAGGTTCATTCATACCTATTTGTTCCACTGGTTGTAGATCGGAAGTGCAAATCAACGATTGTCCTTCATGACATCCAAACAAGTAGTAGTTTAGAGGCAGATTTCGTAGAGAACAATGAAAGCTGGGATTTTTATGTGGTCTAATTTCGCTTGCTGGCTTCTATGTTTATTTTTTCCAACTAGAGGGCAAGTTCAATCTTAAGCATCATCATTGATAACTTTGTTGATTTAAAATCGGACCATGAAACTGTAAGGGGAGCTTACTTTGTACTTTCCTTTCTCCTTTGCCTTCTTTCAGTTTGTTCATGTTAAGCAAAACCCAATACACTTTTATGAAGACACCCTTCTTCCCCTTTTTGTTAGCCAATTTCTTTCAAATGTTTGTTAATTTCCTTAGGAACTTTTTTGTAAGTTTTATAATCTTCGCAAAATTCTTGTGCTTTTTTTTGCCCACCAACTATGATTTCCAATCAGGTTTTGAGCAAAGCCAAAGTGATAGAATGTGAATTTTCCTTCTTTTTACATGAGTAGGGAGTTTATTTGGTTGTCCTTTCTCTTTGAAGGTGACCTTCATCATGGCTGAGTTTGCCCTTCACCTCCGACGAAGTGAATTCTTTTTTCTGAAATTAATCTTCTTTAGATTATCATCAAGTTTGGATTCATCTAAGTGATAATAGCATATTGCTTTTCTTACTACTTTTAGTTTGTACAAATTCCATGTCTTACCATTCGGAGTTACTAATGGTGTGGGTAATTTTCAAAATGTTATGAATAATGTTTTAAAACCACATATTGGTTCTTGTGTCGTAATTTATTTTGATGATGTTAGAGCCCAATTATGGCTATATCATGATCTCGGCATGGCCGGTTACCAAAGGGCCTGAGGCCTGGTATTGGCAAGGGTCGGTGTCCGACGAGGACATCTGTCCCAAGTAGGGACCGCCTAACAAGCTGTTAGAGATGCGGTGTGTCTTGACCGTCGGGACCCTAGCTGTCAGTGACGAGATGCTAGCCGACAAGTAGTCGGGGTGACCAAGAGGGTCATAGTTCTTTGGTAGGGCACGGGGGTGGTACCCTATGAGTCACTTAGTATTCACAGGTTACAGGGGCCAAGCATGCCAAGTGGACTGATCACCTGTGGATGCCATGTGCCGTGACGGGAATAGCAGGTAGAAGGACTCAAGGAGGGGGTGCCTATGGTTGGGAGGTTCATTCGACACACCGGCCTTCTAGGATTCACGAGCTTGGAGAGACTTTCTTGTGACAATTGGTATTTGAGCCTCGTTCTAGAGAGAGAACAGCTCGTTGTAGAGAGAGAAAGTGGAGAAAACATCAATTTTCTTAGTTTTTTTTGGGGGATTGCAAAAGGAGAAGTGGGGGAATTGATGCCCTGCAATGGATCATTGGTGAATAGGAAGCTTTTGCCTCAATTTGAGCCAAAAAACAGGGATTTATAGATCTGAAAAAAGATTGAACATGAAAAAATGAATTTCGTAGAAAAACTGAAAAAGGCCATAATTTTCTCTACGCTTATCGGATCGCTATGAGATTTCGGCAGGTGCTTGGGGCTGCTGAATCGCTGCTAGGGAGGCTGCAAATCTGAGAAAAGATTCTGAAATCACTGATTTTGCTCAAATAAATAGATTTTGTACGTTTTTTAGAGCTTTTGGAGTTGAAACGTCATAACTTCTCCGCCGTACGTCCGTTTGACCTGAGATTTGGCACGGAGCATCCTCACAAGAGGGCGACCTACTACAATAGGACCTTCAGCCTGTTTGCAGACCTGAGCGTGCATAAGTTTGCATCGATTTGGTGCTGTTTTTTTCACCTATTTTCGCAAAAAGTCGACAAAACTTCAAATTTTTCCGGCAACTTCTTCAACGGTCAGGGAGTGATCTATCTTCACTGATTTATTCTACTTTCTGTTTTCCCTTTTCGCAAGAAAAAATCATTTTTGTTGTTTTTTGTGTACATTCAGAAAGAGACTTTGGCTTTTCTGTGCTTTTTGTTCGTTATGGAAGACGACCGTGTCGATATACCTCTCAGCCCCCCTCCAATCACCACCACCCAGCCCTGTGCTTAGCCCTGACTGTAATCCCCCTACAGTGGCTGCTCGTTCGCTTGTTGGTACTTCCCCTTTTGTGCAAGCTCGCATGGATAGTGTGGAAAAGACTGTCGCAGAGATGCGAGCGATGATGGTAGCTGGTGGTTATGCGTCTTCCTCGCAGTATGCTCCGCCTTATCCGTCTTCTGCTGTTCGTCCTGTGTTACTGCCACCTTACCTAGAAGACAAAGATATTAAACCTACCCGTTTCACAGGCAACACTCCCCAACGCAATATTGATATTGTAGATCAGTGGTTGCATAAGTGGGAGGAATATTTTGATTTGAAGCGGTCCCCAATTGATGAGGGTTGGCGGGTCCGCAAACCATTTCACTGATTTTGCTGACAGGTGGTGGCGCAAGTTGTTGAAGTCATTAGGCTCCATCTACCTGGCTTGAGTTTAAGCGAGCTTTCAGAGCTCAGTTTATTCCTCCACATGAGCATGTGCGTGCGACGGATGCTTGGCTTTTGCATCGTCAGAGGTAGTACATGGTGCAGGAATATGCCGATAGGTATCGTGAGACGCTTATCAAGATTCCAGACGAGATTTCTAAGTGGCTAGTAGTCCACATGTTCATATTTGGCCTTCGTGAAGAGTTGAGGCCTTCAGTGCTTGATGAAGGGTGCAAGACCTTAGAAGAGGCAGTTGCTACAGCTCTCAACTTTGAAGGTAATGTGCGCACCAAGGCTGAATCTGGAGCGCCAAGCTGGCCTCAGAAGAAAGGTTCGCGAAAGTCTGGCCCAAGCTGGTCAGAAAGGTTTTTCGCAGAAGGATCCTATCCATATGCAGCAGACTTTGAAGCGCAAGGTAGGATCTCCTATGGCTCGTTGTGCTTACGACAGGTCTTTCCTTAGTCGTGAGCAAAAGGAAAAGGCCAAGAAAGACGGATTATGCTTTTTCTGTCTTGGCAAGCATCTTTTCAAAGATTGTCCTCGACGTATGGGCAAGAAGCTCCATGTTATGCAACATCAAGATGAGGGCAAGGATGAGGAAATTTTGGATGACTTGTTGGTAAATGATGATGAGGACACTCGTCGTGTCATGACTATTTCGGTGCGGAAGCTTGTTCCAGAGGCACCAGTTTGTTATTTGTCCACCAAGGCGTGTGAAGCTTATCAGTTTCCTGATAGTGCACTGATATGCATGAGGGGGAAGCTGGAAGGTCATGACGTGCTCGTCTTATTTGACACCGGTTCCTCGCATAATATTATCAATTCTCGCGTGGTGAGGAAGTTTTGCTTAGCTACGGTTCCATCTGATTACCGGTATACTGTTGAGATGCCAGATGGTAAGGGAACATAGGTTTGGGATGAAAGAATCTCTCGGGCGTCTTTGTTTATTCAGACGTATACCGAGAAGTTAGATTTTGAAATTACTAAACTAGCTAATATTGATATTGTACTTGGTAAACGGTGGCATGCAAGTAAGCAGCCTGCTATAGATTTTAAATCACATGTGTATAAGTTTGGGCATGAGGGTATGTCTCATGTCTTAAAGGGGGAGAGACCATCTGTTGAGGGTCCTCTTGTTACCTATATGCAAATCAAGAGAATGGAGATTCAGTATTTGTGGTTGTGTTATGTGAATGTTGATTCCAGTTTTGATTCTTATGTTGATAGTAATCAGATAAGCACACTCACTAATAAACCACAAGAAGCTCCATTTACTTTTGCATCCCCTAGTGCAGATGCATTTTCATTACAGACTAGATGTGATCCAGCAAGTGAGTTGGAGAAGTCCATCTGCACTCAGTTTAAACACGTGCTAATAAGTAATATGCCAGAGGGATTGCCACCTAGTCGGAACATCAATTGCAATCTTTCTTAGGCTTTTGTAAGTTCTACCGACGGTTTGTTAGGAATTATTCTTGGATAGGTGCTCCTCTAACGGACCAGTTACGGAAAAACAACACTATGGTTCGATGGGATGTTGAAGCTCAACAACGTTTTGAGAACTTGAAGGAGTCTGTGGCCACGCCACGGCTCCAGTCCTCAAGATTGTGGATACCCAGAAACCTTTTGACCTAGAGACTGATGCAAGTGGCATTGCCGTAGGTGCAATGTTGAGCCAAGAGGGTAGACCAGTAGCCTTTGAGAGTAAAAAGTTGACACCAGCTCAATAGAGATATCCTACACACGAGCAGGAGCGGTATGCGATTATACATGCGCTCAAGGTGTGGAGGCATTATTTATATGGCTTTTATGTGTACACAGATCATCATACTTTAAAGTATTTTTGCACTCAGCTAGATTTGAAAGGCTGGCAAGCTCGGTGGGCTGAGCTGATTCAGGAATTTCACTTGGAAATTCGCTTCCGAAGAGGGAAGGAAAATGTGGTCGCTGATGCACTATCTCGTATACTGCATCAGATGAGCTTTACTGTGGTTGACAGTGGTCTCATGGAGGAGAAGGCTCAAGAAAAGGACCCGCATTGTCAGCGTGTGTGGCCCAATGCACGCAAGGTAGTCGACCAAACGGAAGAGTCAGTCAAGGCTATCGCTTCCGTAGAGGCACTCACCAGTACATATCTAACATACACCGCGAAGGATGGTATGTTAATGAGAAATGGAAGAGTTTTTGTGCCAGACGTGAAGGATCTTCGTCGTAAGAATTGTTTTTAGTTGCAATCTTCATCCCATCTTGTCCACTTGTGTTTTTGAATTTCTATCTTCACATCAACTGTCTAAAGTGTTCATTTGTTGTTCCTCAAATTGATTTTCTTGGTTTCTTGGTCTCGAATGGCACTACCAACTGGGATTCATAAGTCCATTCTTTAAGACATGGTCTCATCCATCTAATTCCCATGAGGTTCATGTGTTTCTACGTCTTGATACTCATTTACGTAAGTTTGTTCTCCACTTTTCTACCATTGCTCATCCTTTACACATGCTTTAACGTTCCTATGAAACCCAATATTCTACCCATGAAGAAAAGTTGCTTGCTAATGTTTATGCTTTAGAGAAGTGGCAACATTGTGCCCATGCTCTCTCACGTTCACTTGCTTTTATATATGCTCTCACCAATATATCTCCCACTTGGTTTGCTGATGTTCTTGAAGGTTGTTCAGCTATATATCTTACGAGTCCCTTAGAAGCCCGTTCCAAGCAAAAAGGGTCGAAAAGTTCCGTTCCGTACGTTTCGGAACGTACTGGGTCGGAACGTTTTCTTAAAAATAAAAACACGTGTTAAACTGACCGCCATCTTCCTTCTTCTTTGTAATACACTGAGGGATGCTAGTGCTGGCACCTCTAGGACCAGGTCTGGCACCACGGACAATACAACGGGGGAAGGATTTCATAGACAATACAACGGGGATCGCTAATATATGAAATCCTGTTTGCTTGTCTGAAGGATTTCATAGATGAAACTCTACTTAAATGTTGATAGTAAAATGAAATTTCTTAGTCATTACATATGAAACTCAGGACTCCTCTGGAGAGCATGATAATGTGTGCTCCTTGCAGCCACATCTGAAAAAGTGCTTTGAAGGAATAAAAAGGCTAGAGATGCATGCACCAGGGGAAGAAGGTCGTCGACAATATGAAGCTACTGGAATCTTTTCCCCTGATGGAGAGTACCTGCCATTTTCATCTTCTATAGTCTTAGACACGCCACCAGAGGAGTGGCTAAACAAGGTTGCATGTTGTATTTCCCTTTGCTTCTAATAACATTACATTCTATTGAAGAATTTAGAATAAGAAAGTCTGCAACAAAATATCTACATTTGGGTTAGCATGCTTTCTGGAGGACGTATTCTGAGCAAGTTGCAACGGGGATCATCTATGAAATCCTTCGGACAAGCAAATAGTTCGCACACAGGTTTTCTCTTGCGCAAATGATTGCGTTCATCTCTGACAGTCCAACAATCATCCTGCCCATCAACTTCACGGATTAGCTACCCGGCAATCCAAATCTGGGTTGATTTCCTGCAAACACTTGATTATATAGCTTTCAGTCTTTGTTAAAACAGAACGTATTTTTTTAAAATTTGGTGACGTTCCGGAACGGAACGCGTTCTGGAACACGTTCCGTTCTGGATCGGGCAACTAAGCTTACGACTAAGCCTCCTTTTGGTAATGCTAATCAAGTCTATGCTCTTGACCACATGGGTGTCTATGGATGTTGATGAAGCCACATGGGAGTCTATGGATGATTTTACTAATCTACTGTTTTTACAGGAATAGGCAGCACGTTGGGAGTCTTTGATTCCCACTACCCATATTGATGTTTTACCACCGATTATGGTGGGAATATGAAGCAACGTTCCTACAAATTGCTTATTCCTTACTGAAGACAGTTATGAAGTCTCCATTCAAGATGCTGCTTCTATCACAAGATGTACAAATTTAAAGAATAGCCCAAAGGTTGCCGAACGTTGAACTTGTGCGGTTTCCTTCCTGATGCTGATTTCTATAGAAGTTCAACAATAACAGGAAGATGATACAACTTTGCTGATTGTTGAACCCAACTGCCGAAAGCAAAAGCTTCTGCAATACCAAATAGACCAATTCAGCACTGAGAATACCCATTAGAAAGAAAACAACAAACAATTGTACTAGCTCCTTGAAGTACGCAATAGCAGTAATTGATTTCAGCATTCATGATGCGCACATTGAGAGTAATTTTTTATGTCTGGGGAGTCTTAAGGGTATTCACTTTTAAGTCCCTTCTAAGGGCATTGTCAGTTACTCTAGGCCTCTTCAAAGGAGCTACTAGCTAGGCTCTCCAATTGCCGAATCCCACCAAAAGTGCCGCCGCCCTTGCTTTTCAGATTATGCAGTTAGGGTTCCTGGTTTCCTGGAAGTTTCCATTACGGTTCTCCAGAGGACTAGGGATTAGAGACATTCAATTTAGCTTCTGATTATTGAGATGCTTGGGCTCTTCATGGGAGATCTCTACTACATTGGTTGTCAGGGTTTGCCTCTGATTGTATTTCGTAATCTGCATCAAATATAGTCATCTTTATGCTTTATGTCATGCCACATTTGTAACTATATGTCTGTCTATAGAAGGGACGATTGCTCTTCTTTTGAAACAGGGAAGTTTTTCCTTGGAAATGTACACTATGAGCACATACTAAGCTTTGACCTTTAAAGCAGATTTCCTGTTTTTTCTTTGTTTCCTGAAGTTTTAGTTTTTGGCGTTTGATAGTGATTCCTTGTTCAAGTTCATGCTAAGCTGCATTACTATGAAAACTAGCACATGGAGATGGAAGATAATAGTTAGAAGAGACACACAGCTCTAATTATCAAATGAGCACTTACACTGATGGTTCCAACTCTAGCTAGCTCAGTCTAAATACAAGATTAAAAAGGAAAAATTCTAGCTAGCTCATTCTTTTATGCTACTTTGAGCTTCTTGATATAGATGTTGCTTTTCAACATTCAACTATAATGAACTATGTGAAGACGAAGCTTACTGCCTTTTTATGCTCTTCTGAAACCCTAAAAGCACCTTTCCTTTTTTTATACTCAATGTTGATTACTCACCATCAAGAAGCAGAACCGTTTGCAATGGAGGTACTTAGAATATAGCTGAAAAGAGTCAAAGACAACGTGCGTTTCTGTTGATCACTAATATCTCTTACGATTTATATTGCTACTGCAATTTCTTTGCCACCATCAAGTCGTTACAAGGCATTTTATTCATCTGGCTTCAAGTATGACTCCGAGCTTTTGTTTTAAGGATGTTATCAGCTTGGCAGTCTTGCAAATCAGTGGAATCAGTGTAATCCATTGATAAGGGAAAATGAGTTTAAGAAGGATTATGCTATTCTTTTTTCTGAACTGCTTCTTGTAAGATGGATTAGGCTATTCTTTTGTCTGAACTACTTCTTGTAACCTTGTTTATAGCAATGGATTGATGGGGAGCCCAATTGTCCTAAAATAAAAGCTGCCACAAGCAGAATGCACAAAATAGGAATATATGCAAAATAATTATCCATAATATGGCAGCTGTGTTTATTGCATTTGAGATATGGTGATAGCAAGAGGTGTTCTGATACCTCGAAATTGGCAGGTTGAAACTGCAGCCTGCTATTGTGGAGTAGATGCAGGTCTGGCTGTGACAGGAGCGAGGCGATTTGTACCAGGAGCGAGGCATTGTGTTCGCTCAGATATCAAACCCTCAACCACTGTTTCAAGAAGAGGATCTAGGGGTGAGCGCACCCGAACACCTTCACAATTACTACCTGGACTACCAGATGACTTAGCCATAGCTTGTTTGGTAAGGGTTCCACGTCTTTATCACAGGGAGCTCCGTGTTGTTTGCAAGAGATGGTATCGCTTACTTGCCGGCAACTTTTACTACTCATTACGAAAGAGCATGGGCATGGCAGAGGAGTGGATCTATGTTATTAAGCGTGATCGAGATGGTCGTATATCGTGGCATGCATTTGATCCAATATATCAGCTATGGCAACCACTTCCACCCATTCCTGTTGAATATTGTGAAGCATTGGGGTTTGGGTGTGCTGTTCTCAGTGGGTGCCACTTATACTTGTTTGGAGGGAAAGATCCTATAAAAGGATCAATGAGACGGGTGGTTTACTACAGTGCAAGGACAAACAAATGGCATCGTGCTCCTGACATGCTTCGGCGGAGGCATTTTTTTGGCTGTTGTATCATCAACAACTGTCTTTATGTTGCAGGAGGTGAGTGTGAAGGTGTGCAGCGCTCATTAAGATCTGCTGAAGTTTATGATCCAAATAAGAACAAATGGTCGTACATCTCAGATATGAGCACAGCAATGGTACCATTCATTGGTGTTGTTTATGAGGGCAAGTGGTTTCTAAAGGGTCTAGGAGCTCATCGTCAAGTTATGAGTGAGGTGTACATGCCAGCCAGAAATCATTGGTCACCAATAGTGGATGGCATGGTGAATGGCTGGAGGAATCCTAGCACTTGTCTGAATGGGAAGCTATATGCACTTAATTGCCGAGATGGATGTAAGTTGAGAGTCTATGATTCATCAACTGATACATGGACCAGGTCTGTGGATAGTAAGCTGCACCTTGGAAACTCCAGAGCTTTAGAGGCTGCAGCATTACTGCCCCTTGATGGAAAGTTATGCATAGTTAGAAACAACATGAGCATCACGTTGGTGGATGTTGACAATGTAGACAATGAACAAACTAATTTGTGGGATACCATTGCTGGAAAAGGGCACTTTAAAACAGTTATGACAAATCTACTTTCCAACATTGCTGGGCGAAGCAGATTGAAAAGTCACATAGTGCACTGTCAAGTTCTGCAGGCATAACATCCCCATGAAGCTGGCTGTGTGGTGGTCCAATGCGAATAGAATGTGCAGAGAACAAGAGTTCAGAACTCAGTAGTATATAATATCCAGACCTGAATTTACCGTGCTTGGTTATCAAATGGGTTTGGTGAAACGAGTGAAAATTTAGGATTCACTTGATGCTGCTTTTCTGCTTCAATTGACCTACTGTGCTTGAAGTTTGAGAGGCATTATATGATGGAAAAGAACTTGAAGATGTTAAATGTAGAGCATGATAACATCATGAACGTTTGATTTAAGCTACTCTGTGCCAATAAGTTTAGGACGTCATTTTTTGAGTCACAATAAGACTGATTTCAAATTCTCAGAGTGACTTTCAAAACGTGTTCTCTTCACAGATGGGAACACCAAGCTACTTTAGTTTCAAAGATTTATAACTTTGATGGCATTTTCCGGTTGGGTTGATGCATATGTACCTAATTTAAGAATCCCACATTGGGAAGTTATTGTTTTAAATTAATCGAAAAGCAGTAAAATGTTATTCTAGCCACATCCCCAATGTCAAAAGAAAAAGCTGATGATGTGTGCAAGCAACCCTACATCTAACATGGAGATTATGCCTTGAACTAAAGTGAATCTGTGTCCATCACAATTTCTGAGATGCAATTAAGTGGAAGAGATGAACGCTGTTGCTCATCCAAATTTTCTAGATGCTATTAAGTTGAAACAAGATTGTCATGGTATACCACCATGGCCTTGCCATGTTAGTGACATTTTTGAGTTTTTATGGATTTGAAAGCAGAAAATATCATAAAAAATAGAGTAAGACTTGGACAAAAGCAACTAGTCTTTTCGTAAGACATATTCTAGAAGTAGGGCATAGTGGTTCACATATTCTTTCCTTCCCTGGATCTTTTAAGATTGATTAAACTTGTAGTGCCCTAACGAGAATTTAAGAAAATGTACTAGTGAATGCAAATTGACATGTATCAATGTTAGTGATGGTAGTCAATAATTCTATCAAGTATTTGATTGATCGATATACAATATTGACATTAATTTATGATGGTAGTCTATTGTGAATGTAATATACTGCACAATATAGTGCTCTAATTGCTTGACTTTCATAATATCAAAAATAGAACTTATATGACTTTTATAAGTATGAACACGTATCTCATGATAGCCAACTTGGATAAGATTGTTACTCGTGGCAAGACCTTGGTGTGTTTGAATCTTGGTTTGCATGTGGAATAGGGACACCTAGAACCCATAGGCTTCAAAATTGGTTTGGCCTATAATGTGGATAACAATATAGATATTGTATATAGTGATGCTAGTGCTATTGAAATTGTTGCAAAAACAATAACATTATGAAGTGTCTTTGGTATAAATGTTTTTGAATAACTTCTATTATTTGGAACTAAAGGAGATTGGATGGTAATAGGACAAAGGCAACTTATTGCAATAATAGTTCTTCAAGACACAAACATCAACTGTTTTTTTTTTTTTTTTTTTTTCAATTCAAAATCAAAATATCGAGACTTGCAAGAGTATATAAACATCTCTAGATTATGAACAACATTTTGCAAAGGTGAACCGTTTGAGCATAATGTCAAATCTCTCGAAAACAATCATGTCATCACGTGAATTTTTATGAAACAAAATCAATCAAGCGTAACGCGATTAAGTGAATTTTCATTGAAACATAATCAATCAAGCATTATGTCATAGTCATGATTGCAATCATAGTTTCAAATCGTGATCCCAAAAATTCATTCTCTTATCAAAATTGATTATAATGGCAATTTCATAAACTTCCACCACCATGAACATTTAAATTTTAAAATTTCATATTTCATGTTTTTATTTGCCGAAATTTAATCACGTTCACAAGTTAGCTCTTCTATATTCATTAATTCATATACAACATTCACGATATTATAACCACCAAATTTTTTTTTATCATTTACTATCATGATTGCAGTTGCAATTTTATGACCATTGTCAAGATTTCACAGTTTTATATTTGTGATTCTTACGTTTTTGCAATTTGACAATTTGATATTCATGGTTTTAGGTTCCTTACTATTTATGACTAAAGTTTTCAGTAATCTCAAATATTCACTTAACAATATCATGTGTTCAGGTTTCTACAATTTCAAATGTGCAAGTGTGGTCCTCACACATTTGGCAATTAGCTAATTTACATGTGACAAATGTTACTTTTCTCTAAACCCTTAAATTGGTATGGGCCTAGACTTTAGACATTTGTAGAACAAAGTAAGTTGAGTAATCCAATGGAGGAAATTGCGAGTTAATAAGCTTGCAATTTTAGATTTTCATACCTTGGCATGTATATACAATTGCCATATAGAACATCAACCTAAACACACAAAATAATCATTCACTCATACCCCACACATCTCTCTCTCTCTCTCTCTCTCTCTCTCTCTCTCTCTCTCTCTCTCTCTCTCTCTCTCTCTCTCTCTCTCTCTCTCTCTCTCTCTCTCTCTCTCTCTCTCTCTCTCTCTCTCTCTCTCTCTCTCTCTCTCTCTCTCTCATGAATCTTACTCAGTGATATTCCGTCAGGTTATTTATGCTTTGCCGAGTCTCTCTCTCTCTCTCTCTCTCTCTCTCTCTCTCTCTCTCTCTCTCTCTCTCTCTCTCTCTCTCTCTCTCTCTCTCTCTCTCTCTCTCTCTCTCTCTCTCTCTCTCTCTCTCTCTCTCTCTCTCTCTCTCTCTCTCATGAATCTTACTCAGTGATGTTCCGTCAGGTTATTTATGCTTTGCCGAGTGAATGCTAAGTCATCTTAACACACCTAAAAAGAGTTTCTCTTCAAATTCAAAAAAGTTCTCAATGGGCTTTGCCTCCATTTTCAATGGTTAGGATATGCCCTATCATATCCAACGAATGAAATCACTTACCTCTTCCACAAGTTAGGTTGGTGAAAGAGAAAGGCAAAGGGTATAAGAGAGACTACCACTGCTACAATGCTACCATGAGTCCTCCTCCTCTACTCATGCTTTATGCTAACTTACATCTTGTAGCGCCCATCTACGAGCAAACGATCATCATCATCACTTACTATGGTATGATATATTATGGCTTTCATTACTGGTTGATAGTTTCATGGTTTGTTTCAAGTTTTTAGACTGATAGAATGATAATGGATGGGCGTTGATCGTGATCCACCAACCTCTTTGTTTGGGATTTGAGAATGAACCTTATAGCATAAACAATGTGGTTTTCAATTGTGCTTCTGCTACTTGTTATAAATGGTGTTCTTACATACATGAAGTGGTTGGGTTTATGTGGTATAAACCACGTTTTTTAGCTATTGCTACATGTGATGCTGTAGTGCGATGGCAACGCTTGAGGCTTCTGCTATCTCTGCGGGCAGAAGCAATGAGAAGAGTAGCTTGCATAACTTTTAAAACCATATATTCCCTCGCTAGAACAGCGATGAGCTTGCCTCTCACTCATAGTTTGATCACATACACTTTTGGCACATATAAGTAATCAATGGCCTTATTAAAATTGATTTTCTAGAACAACTCCGGAAATTCAAGTTACTAACACCCAGTTATAGAAATTTCAGTTTCTCGGTGTAGGATTGTCAAAATTTAGCCTTGGTTTTTGTATTGTTTCTCGAAACGGAATTGAAGGAATTTCGGATTTCTATTTCTCTAGAAACAATCTGCATGTTTTTGGGCTTTATCACTTTGACATTTTTTGCTAAGCCAGTTTATTTTGGGAACTTTAGTACCATTGGACCTTTGGTTAAGCTGTAATAATCGGTTGTGGAAATGAAGTTTTAAGCCGATCTTGACATAAAAGGAAGAATGGTATGGGTCTCAGACATATGCCCGGTCTAGGAATTCAATTCCTTGGTACAATGCTATTTAAACCAATTAACTCTAGAGTACTGGTACTCCCAGTAAATGGAATTAAATCGTGTTTTTTCAATTTTTTCTCCTTTTCAAATCGGTGGAACACTGATCAGTTGGTTATTGTGGTTTTGATGATTTAGGTCATTTAAATAGAACAAACCAAATCTTTTGAGATACTTGTTAAATAATTAATGGGGAAAAAATCATGGTATTTGGAGGTAATTCTTTATTCGACAAAATTATTTGGAGTGAATACAGTGTAGAAAGTACCCGAATCCAAATGTTATTTCCCATTAATTACAGATAACTTTAACGAAGTAATTCTTAAGCCAGTAAGTGAAAAAGGAGAACGGTCCAATTTTATTGGAAAAATCATAATAATAGGAATTAATAAAAAAAATGATTTCATTTCCAGTTAAATCCTATGGTGAATAATATTCAAAAGATTAGACTAGTAGTGTTTTCATACTAGTAGGTGATTTTTGGTATATTTATTATTCGGCCTAGGAATAGGATAGAAATGAAATTGTTTCAGTTTTTTTTTCCTATTGTGATTGATTTAAACATTTACTAATGTCGTTACGTCTTCTTGATACCTTAGCTGAAAGATTTTCAAGGGACTGAAAATTCTAAGGAGGGAAGACGAGTGGACATCAGAGATAGTAAGTGTGATCGGAAAATGTATTTCACAATTAGGATTTTGGTAATCTCAGTAAATAATTGCTTCATACCAGTTATTAATTTCCTGGATAGAATTCATTTAGTTGAATTCATAACTTATATCTTTGTAACCATTGAGTTATCCGCAGTTTTGGATGTCAATTGTGATGTTAGAAGTAGAATATGATATATGGATTACATTGGATCTGTTAGTTGATAGAAGCTTGTCCCTAGAGTTAATGCTCTTGGATCCAGGGGGATTTGAAGCTTATCATTAACCTGTAAGGATCAAAATGTAGTGTTGAACCATGTTAATTCTTCTGTCTAAATCACAGAATCAGGTGTGGATTTGTGGTATCCATCTGATGGGCATGCCAGTCATCCAAATAAGTGGATTCTCCAGTGTTTGGGAGCAAGAGATAATATCCTATAGTGATTATAGGACAACTAGATGATCAGTGAATCTCTAGAATATCAGATAAGGCGGTTAAGGGTTTTCTAGAAGGAAAAGCTGATGGTATGGGACATTAGTAATTTTGGAAAGAAAATTCTAAGACTGTAAAAATCTAATGATCAATGGTGTGTTTTAGTACCTAGTCGCGATATGGGAAAAAAAGAAACCATTCGATCAAGTGTGGGGTATTTTGGAAAATTTTGAGGTTTAATCTAGATCCCAATGTGGTATCTCATTATTTACAAAATCAAAGGCCCTCAAATCTATTTCTCGCTTACTTAATTAATCCCTTACTTCTTAATAATTTCTTTAATATAAGACATCAGACTAGTTTATATGAATTCTTTTCAGCATGAAGTTATTCTTTTGAAAGACTGTTATGTCATATAAATTACTACTTGTGGGAATGGACTTGGAATTCAGATAAATTCGAAATTGAAAGTGTTTCAATTTCTTAAACCTTGAATACCTCTATGTGCATAAATGGGTTTCGATGGAATGGTAGTTTCTATCACTCAGGTTGAAAATGTTTGAAGGAAAAGTTTTGTTTTAATAGAGTGAATCTTTTAGTGGAATTACTTATTATGACTTTTCTTGGATTTAGATATTTTCATATATCATCTTTCCAGTTTAACTTTTATTGAAATTTATAATTTCTTTAAAAGGAGGGGTGAAGTGGTGGGATAAAATTCTATTTGGAAATTCGTGGGTTGCATAGTTTTCGGAAGAGAACCAACTGTGGCATAGAAATGAGATTTGGTCTGAAAGTAATTTCAGATAGATTCAGAGTAAGATACCTAATTGGAACTTTTCAAAAAAGAGAAATTCTCTAGAGATTGTGTGGACAATTTGGATTTAGAACAGGTTTGATATTTGAATCATTATCTATAAGTAGTATGGTAAAAGGTCAAAGGTTACTAATTCCATTTTGATTGGAATAGAAGTACGTTTGATCAGAATTTAAGTCTGAGAGTTCTGTGTTAGATCAACCTAATCTTAGTTTGAGTACTAGGATCAGAGAGGAGTTGATTGAGTGGAGGAAATTATGTAATTAGAAGTTAAGTTGGATTGGAAAACTGTTGAGAGTGAATGTTATTTGTCTCAGAGATTTCTCAGATATGTTATTTACTCATGAGAAATAGAAATTATTTTGTAGCTGAGTTACAAGATCTCTGTGAGATATGTGAGTAACATATGTGGGTTATGGAGGAATCTGCCGGATTAAAATGTGTTTATGTACTAGGTCATAGTGAGATTATTCACATATGTGCACGATTAATCTTGTATGAATCTACTATGTATTCCTGGTTACTAGAGTTATTGGGTGCACTTAACCTAGTCGGTGAACATGAACATATGATCAAATATTGTTTTGACAGATACTTGCAGAGTTAATAAATCTTTGTATGGAAGATTAATGGATTAACTTATAAATGATTTGGATAAGGATCTAAATGTGGTGTCATACTAGTATAATTGAATTCCTCACCTAGACATTTGAGATTTCTGAATCATTGGCCATTAACTTGGGTAGTTGATTACTCCATAGTGAAGTTAATTAATAAAATGCTCAGTGTGATTTGGATTCACCAGAGACTGATGGTTTTGATTTATATTGCTTGTAAGACGCATGATTGGTGAATCATTTGGGTTCATCAGTTAAAATTATGTGCATTGGATATACAATACTCTAGGGATAGAGTATTCCTTAATTAAGGAATAGACTCAGCTCATTAGTGATTGTATCTCAGAGAGCTCAATTATGAATCATAATGAATCCGAGAATAATAACTGAATCAACATTCAGCAGGGCTTTGGGTATCTAGATTTGATTCTAGATTGTAATATAAAGTTTTT
This sequence comes from Diphasiastrum complanatum, assembly GCA_029204225.1. Taxonomy (NCBI): domain Eukaryota; kingdom Viridiplantae; phylum Streptophyta; class Lycopodiopsida; order Lycopodiales; family Lycopodiaceae; genus Diphasiastrum; species Diphasiastrum complanatum. The sequence goes on along the minus strand of CM055097.1, from coordinate 9,135,872 downwards.
GTAGTTGAAGATGATTGTCATTTTGGTATGCGTTCAGTCTTTAATTACCAGTGGTTTATAGAATTTGAATCTTGCACTTCAGTTAAAGACTCATGTTTGAAGAATATTCCTAAATCCAATATTTTCTTAGTGGAAAGGTTTTGGAATGATTCTTACTTGTCCTGAGTTATGTTGGACATATACTACAGTATCCTGTAAATGATTAAGTATGGTTTTGGATTCCAGAAAATTATGATTGATGAATCATATGAATCTAAATATTTATGATTGATGAATCATAAATAGATACTTAATTATTGTTAGAGGATTCAAAGGAATGGTGATGATTCTTGAGTGTCATGATTAATTCTTGATCTATTATTTGAGTAAGAATTCAGATCAGGGTTTTTTGAATCTCTCTACTCCAGTATTTTAATTGAGAACTTATGGATCTCACAGACATTATCTTATTTATCTAGTGGATGCTATTCTACTACAGTTTATGGTCCGCAGATGCTTGAGTATAGTTTTTCCTTTGATTGGATCTCCAGTTATCATAGGAGACACGCAAGTCTATTAAGATGAATGAATGCTATTTTTTGGCATTTGGTGTTAGAAATAAGAGCATTTAACTCAAAAGAGTATCTGGGATACTCGGAGTTGAGTTTTAATCTTATATCTTAATGATTCTCCTAGAGATTCTAGTTGAATGAATTATCATATCTTAGAATTTAATTCTAAGGATAGTTGTACTTGGAAGCTTTGTATAAATTGTCTGCCAGATCCTCTTACAATCCAGTTCTTGATGTTCTTGGACTGTCTAAGAATAAAAAAATGAGTGTTTCTTGATCCTTGGATTGTCAAAATGCTGTCTAGTTAAATTAGTTCTTCTTTCTCATTTTGTGGATTAATGCAGGTGTAGAGTAGTTTTAGTGTTTAGGATTTGATTCATTTCATTTTTGCAACATTAAAGTAGGATTGCATGGCATTTCAACCACTCTACACGCTGATTTCTTGGTTGAATGCATGATCTGCATGTTTGATTTGAAAGCATGTGATTTCAGTTCAAGAGAGACCCTCGTGAGTCGTCCTCTGATAGGCAGGACAAATACAACAATGAACTATCAGTCCACTCTGTCTGATTGGGCAATGAAACTAGAACGTTAACTTCAAGAAACTGCCCAAACAAGCCTGGTAACAACAAGAAGCAAAAACAAAATAGCCAACTGATTCTCTAGAGCAGGGAATCAATAAACAATGCTTTTCTTTGAAGTACTGTATGCTTTCAGCTATGTTTACCTTGTTGGGCTATGAATAAAGGTTTCAAAAGGTTTGGTCTTGCTTTGGCAAAAGGAGCTATGTGTCATTAATCTCTCTCTATGCATCCTTGTGGTGTAAATCTGACTATCCTTTGGTCGGGATAGTATCAAACCTTTACCTTACATAGATTTATAGGCTAACTAAGGCTTTTTTTCATGGTTTAGTCTTTAGGTTGATTCAGGATGCTGTTGATCTTGGTTACGAGGAGTCTCTTCCTCCCCCTAATCATTTCATTCAAACTCTAATCTATTGTATGAAAAGAGCTGTGATGTTGACCCTCCAAGATAAACTCTTCAAAACTTGAATAAAAGACCTGGCTCTTTCAACCTAAACAATCCAAGTTCGGTGGTCTCTGGACAGAATATGGGAAAAAGAAAAAAGTTTACTAGATATAGAGGAAAGGAAGGACAAGGCAGTGCTACAAAAGAAGACTTACCGGTTAAAAGACTAAACTTTTATAGGGATTGATTGACTCGCAGGGTGAGGAGGATTTGGCTAGAAGTGACTCTTACTAGGAATGCAATGGATCGACTTCAGCTCATCAGCACGCGCAAGGATGAGGCAAAGATCTTTTTACATTTACGCTACTATAATAGAGACCATTCATGTGAGACAATTTTACATTCGCATTTTATTACAGATCTTTGGTCTTATACATGAGTCCTTTCATGATATTGTGTTTTCTTGGTCATACATGCCTAACATCAGAAGTAAATGGTATTTTTCGTCTGATGTGTTTTGCAATTTTAATATTGAAAATCTACCTTCATGTTCTTGCTCCTCTCTGAAACGTTTTAAGAATTGCATTTCGAAAAATTTGAACATGTACTAACAACGAACTGCAATATTATTAGAAGTAAGTACCTCAAAAAATCCATAGATAAAGTTCTTAATCATATCACTTTGAAACATACATGCATTTACAGTGTCACTAATGAACTGTATGATGGTTGGATCAAGCTTATGAAACCGTTACCCGTTTATGCAATGATGGACGAAGATACTGTTTTAAAACATGTTGATATTTGTAGACTTGCCGCTATTGAATTCTTAAGAGAAAGAAAATGGATCCAAGGGAATACTGTAACTTTACAGAAAAATATTGATGCCAATAATGAACGTCAGTGGCTAATCAAACATCTATATGTCAATGGTGTTGATAAAGCACAACATAATCCATGCTTTATTTGCATTCATCTTGTCAGAAAGCTTGCAATTGAAAGGCTTGAGAGTCAAGACTTTGAACCTTTTCCTGATAAATCAAACAATTTCGTTCAGTACTCTGTAGAACATATAAAGGCTACCATGGGAAATGTACTTCATGACGATTTTATTTATTCTAATGAACTTCTTTATCTTTTATGCACTTTTAAAGGTCATAAAAATTCTTTCAGATGGATCACAAACGCCCATGAATGCTATTTTTCTGGACTCGCTATATTTTTGACAGAACCCAAGAACATCAAGAACTAGAATGTCAAGAATCTGCAAGATTTACATCACATTTCTAGCCTCTATAGTTTACCTAAATGCTGATTTCTACATTAATCCACAAGAAACAGGAAAACTAATCCACTTTGTGATCCACAACCACACACAAAGGATGGAAGGGCAAGATCATGAATGCATCACTCAAGAAACAAGCATGATCAAGGAGCTCAAAGGATGAACCAAAACTCGTGGAGGCTCTTCTCATTTGGACATGGAGTAGGTACATTACACAAAAAGCTCCTCTTCTCAAAGAGGAAGTCTCTTAAATAAGCAAGAGAGCTCCTTAGGTGGCATCCTAGTGGCATTTCCACATTTCAAAAATTACAAGTGGAATAATGTTCTCCACCAGAGGTCACCATCAAATGGTGGCTCACTCTACTTTCTTTAAGAGAGGTCTACTTGCATTTATTACTTTGCCTAGAAATACTAGTTCCTACATGGTCATTCCATCTTTCGGGATTCACCATGAGGCTTACACAGTTTCTACTTGACAATACTAGCTAGTATTCCTCGGCTCTCATACTCGGCTCTCAGTCTTTGTTCGTCTCGTCTTCTCAGAGACCTCCTCGGTCTAAGGTGAGAGGTGCTCTTGGGTAGCTCTGGTCGAGTATCTTGGGGATTCGTCAGAATCAGCCAACACATCCCTTGTGTGTGGTTGTGGATTTAGTGGTGGATTAGTTTTCTTGCTTTCCTAGTTGTGGATTAGATTTCCTTTCTTGCTTGTGGATTAAAGTAGGTTTCAGCATTCAGGTAAACTATAGAGGCTAGAAATGTGGTATAAATCTTGCACATCCTCTTACAATCCAGTTTTTGATGTTCTTGGGCTATCCAAGAATCAAGAAATGAGTGTTTCTTGATCCTTGGACTGTCAAAATGCTGTCTACTTAAATTAGTTATTCTTTCTCATTTTGTGGATTAATGCAGGTGTAGAGTAGTTTTAGTGTTTAAGATCTGATTTATTTCGTTTTTGCAGCATCAAAGTAGGATTTCATGGCATTTCAACCACTCTACACGCTGATTTCTTGGTTGAATGCATGATCTGCATGTTTGATTTGAAAGCATGTGATTTCAGTTCAAGAGAGACCCTCCTGAGTCGTGCTCTGACAGACATGACAAATACAACAATGAACTATCAGTCCACTCTGCCTGATTGGGCAATGAAACTAGGACGTTAACTTTAAGAAATTGCCCAAACGAGCCTGGTAACGGGCAGAAAACCATTTTTGTAAACAAGAAGCAAGAAAGAATTAGCCAACTGATTCTCTAGAGCAGAAAATTAGTAAACATTGGGCGTCGTTGCCACTTGCACAACTCACATTCTTAAACAATCCATGCTGCAATGCTTCCTTTCATCGGATCCATACAAGAAACTTGAAATATTTCTAGATCCGTTCATAGGTCAAAACAACTTGCAACCACCCTCCACACGTTCCATAACACCTCCTACAATCCTTCTATGTCCTCCTTTCCCCACGGTATACCCATCTTGTGCACCCCCTTCACACACCATCTCAACCGAGCCCCTTCTCTCCCATCTCAGCCGAGCCCCTTCGTTTCCATCTCAGTCGAGCCCCTTCGTTCTCATCTTAGCCGAGCCCCTTCGTTTCTATCTCGACCGATGGGCACTTACAAAAAAATTTCAAATCTCGACCGCATCCTGCGGGTGCCCTCTCGTCCGAATTTTTTTTATTCTCGATCTCGACCAAGTCGTTTTTGGACTCAATCTTGACCGAGTCGTTTTGGACTCCACCTCGACCGAGTCATTTGGAAGCCACCTCGACCGACGCCTCCATAAGCCATCTCGACCGACGCCTCCATAAGCCATCTCGACTGACGCCTCCATAAGCCATCTCAACCGACACCTCCATAAGCCATCTCAAGCGCTGCCTCCATAAACCATCTCAGTCGAGTCATTCCTTCACCATCTCAGCCAAGCCCTCCAACTCTCATCTCAACCGAGTCGTCAAAACGTAAGATCTCGACCGAGCCTCTGGTCACGATCTCGACCGAGTCCTCTGGTCACGATCTCGACTGAGTCTCTGGGTCAAATCTCGACCGAGTTTCTGAGTCAGATCTCAACCAAGTTTCGGGGTCAGTTCTCGACCAAGTCAGTTGGATCAAATCTCGATCGGATCATTTTAATAGCATCTCGACCGGGCCGGATCCACGCGCAATCACATAATTTTCGACCGAGATTGAACCATCATCTTGACAGAGCCTTAGAGCTCAAAAAAAAAAAAGCACCAAAAAAATCCCAAAAAAGTAAAACTTATACCAATAGAAAGCCCTTTTGATACTAAGTCTCCCCCTTGCCTTCCCTACTAGCACAAAAAATATCAAAAAAACAAAAAAAAACCCTAAAAAATCAAAAAACACAAAAACACCAAAAACCCACACAAAACACAAAAATATATGACAATACACAATGGACCACCATAATGATCTTGATATACCAGAAGATGAAACACACAAAATAAGATCTCCTAGAGTTGAACAAATAAGATGTCATAGGTTCTACCATATGCAGTCCCAAATACACGAGCTATCCACAAACCCATTCGAGGGACGAGGACTGATAGAGCCGAGTCTTTACGAGTCCGAGCCCATTTTTATGGTGCTGACCCCTCACAGGCCAGAACCCACCTTAATGGCGCTTTTGCTGCCATGGTGCTCATATTGAAAAGCGAACTCCCAAGTTGGATCTACCCAAGTTTGACGGTAGTTCCAACCCTCAACGATTTTTGAAAATCTTTGAGAATGCGTGTGACGTTTATGGCGAAACATCTCCCAACGCTATGGTCCAACTATTTTCAATGACCATGATCACTAACTTGATTGGTTTTTTAATCTCGATCATGAAGATAAATTGGATTGGTCTAATCTGAAAGTGTTATCAAATGTTTTAAACCATGTCATTTGATAAAGAGTCCTTCTGTCAAATTGAGTAACATCAAGATGGCAAACGACGAACGCGTATGAGACTATATCGAGTGATTCAAATGCCTCAAAAGTCAAGTACAAGAATAGCCTAACAAATAGATGCTCATCATCTGGTTTTTAGTCGGCCTTTCAAGATAGATTAGATGCGAGCTTAGATCCAATGACGAATATACAAGCCTAAAGTTAGCTATGTCTGATGCCATCAAGAAAGAAGACGAACAATCAGATGTTGACAAATCTAGATAAAGGAAAGCACCTTGTACTCCTGTCCATGAGTCAAAGCAGATCGAGGATACTCGAGATCAGCTTTGGAAATCACAGCAGGAGTTGCTTAATTAGCAACATCAACTGTAGATGGAGAAACTCACCAATGAGTTTCAAACTACTCTGAAGTCTATCCAACGTAGTATGCCTCGTCAACCACACACTGTCCAGGTACCTAATAGACAAAAAACCATCTCGTGCCCACACTACCGGGGGCTATGCATCCTGTTGATGCTTGTCCTTCATATCAGCTTATCCAAGCACATGCCATCCAACGATATGAAGAACAACTCTCTCAATCTGGACATTCCTCTCATTATCACGAATACCCACCAGAGAGTCCAAAACCACTAGCCATACAAGATGGCTATGTCATTATACAAGGGCCTATGAACAACAGATGTTTCTTCTATGGTGAAACCAGCCACTTCATGGTTGATTGTCCAGTCAAGACCAAGTACTAGGCCGAGTGTCCCGACTGTGTCAGAAAACACAGTTTCAAAGTCTGCCCAAAACAACCCAACAAGATCGTACCTGCATGACACGTCAGTTATGAATCACGATAGGATCCTCATGACAACCCCACATGAGTACAATAGCAACCAACAGTTAACCTCCTGCTCAATCAAAAAGTTCCTTGAGAACTTCTACATTATCGCGACATTTACCAGATCGATAATCAAACATAGACGTTATGTGAACTGAGTTATTGCAAGACGTAGAGGAAACCGATATTCCATCATCTGCTACCATTCCCAAACAAGATCAACCTCTCCAGAGAATTGACATTTTCATTGCACTCCTACAACCTCAAATCTATATGTCTTTCCATTTTTTGATGAGATTTCCAACACTGGATATAACAAGCCAAATCTGAGAATCGGAAATCTAAAAGCAATTCATTTTATGAATCTCATAATCCAAAGGATACTAATGGGAATAGTATCTTCTCCTTCTATGCATTTCAAGCCATATCTTACAAAATTTGCTATCAATGATGGTAGATTTAGTGTCACCAACCCTGCCTTGTTTTTGACAAGGGCATATCAGAGTTTTTCTAATTACTCTACAAGACCAATGGGATTTTGCAATAGTCAAGGTGAATTATCAATGTTGATGAGTGAAAATTTTGTTCGACAAGTGCCATACAGTTCTCACTCTCTATACCATTCATTTATTTTCTTGTTTCTCTTCATCCCTTTTGTATGATTGATTTTTGCATGAGAAATAGCCACTGTGCATGAGAGTCTTCCGTAGAGTATCTCAAGAGCAGAGTTTCATTCATCTATCCATCTCCAGATCACCTTGTACAGTGTTTAGGATCTTTGAGCATACAACAACTTTCAGAAATCCATGTCATTTCAGAGTCGATTCTTGTCTTTCATAGAGATATTCATCTTCGAGTCAACTACAATAAGATCGAAACAAATTTAGTTAAAATTTGTTCAATCTTTAGTCCAGTCACATGTTCAACATGTTTCAACTGCGTGTTCCAAATGCCGATCCAACCTTGAGCATGCCGAATACCAACAACAACATTTCCACCAATAGATTTTGGGTGGGGGAGAGAGAGAGAGAGAGAGAGAGAGAGAGAGAGAGAGAGAGAGAGAGAGAGAGAGAGAGAGAGAGAGAGAGAGAGAGAGAGAGAGAGAGAGAGAGAGAGAGAGAGAGAGAGAGAGAGAGAGAGAGAGAGAGAGAGAGAGAGAGAGAGAGAGAGGATCTGCTTGGATCCACTAGGAGCAGTTACACTGCCAGCAGCAACATCAATAAAATTGACAGCCATGGTCACAAAACCAAAGATGATAACGACAAGCCTAAGAAGGCAGATGGGCAAACCAAAGAGACACAATCAGAAGAAGTACCCCAGTCACGATGAAGATCTTTCGACAGATAGGAAGTACAAGCATTGGAAGATCAATCATTCTCTTCAGTCACTTCTACATCCACATCATCCGCCCTCTTGCCACAACATCTGCATCCATTCTCATGCCTATCATCTACACCATCTACCAATGTCACCACCTCCACTCTACATGTTTGCCATCATTCCACTGTTCATCTGAGAAATTCCCAGTTTTTAGACCTTGATAGTCTTACCGAAGTGGCTAAAAAAAATCATTGCAAGTGTCTTGCGGAGACCGACTACCACTTACATTGGTTGATCAACCAAAGAAAGATCTAAGAAGTAGGTTGAAACATCTTGAAGAAATTAAAAGAAATAAAGCAAAGAAGCTGAGGAGGAACGAATGAAACTTAAGCAACAGATAAGTCAGATCGATCTTGACCAAAAGAAACTCTCTGGAGCAATGATAGTTGAATCCCCTCCTATGAAGCCCGAAGAGATCCAAAAGAAATGGATCAAAGGAAGAAAGAGCTACAGAAAAGGAAAAGATAAAAACAACAGTGAGCCTGCAAGACAAAGTGAGCTCCTCACCCAACAAGTGGTGGTCAAAGCTTGACATTGCAAGAGTCTAAGACTGCAATGGTAGTATTGTCAGTTCCTTTACCCTTCCACCAAGCCTTCATCATGTTTCCCTACAGTCACCAAACCATCCGTCCAAATCTGTTCCTACCACCAATGTATTGATGAATCCATTTTCTTGAAGACTATTAACCAAGATTTGTGCAACCTATCAATCATGAAAATTCTCCTCTTCCCATCAAGAAAAGAGAATTGACAAGACTAGAACTTCAACTGAGAGAAGAATTGCGGAAATGCCTAGAAGCAAAATGGAGGATACAGACCTCCCAGAAGTTAGTACCTGCCAAGAAACCAAAGATGAAATCATCAATGGCAGATACAAGTGATAAAACAAAAGACACGAGAAAAGCACTAAGGCAGGCAAGATTGTGAAGCTCTTGGGTACTCTCCAATTTTGAGAATGTCAACCACTTGCAGCAATAAGACATTCTGGTTACATTGCGGCAGATTGCGAAAAGCAGTTTTTTGGTAAACACTGGCAGCAATAAGCACTTGGTTTTACGTAAGAGAACGAGGATCTACTCTTTTCCAAGTGAGGATCGAAGATGCCAATGTGGAAGCGGAGCGACATCATTCAATATGAGTTGTTATGGGTCCTGCAACACATTAGGGGTGGGATGATGTTGGCTGATTCTGACGAATCCCCAAGCTACTCGGCCAGAGCTACCCAAGAGCACCTCTCACCTTAGACCGAGGAGGTCTCTGAGAAGACGAGATGAACGAAGACTGAGAGTCGAGTATGAGAGCCGAGGAATACTAGTTAATACTATCAAGTAGAAACTGTGTAAGCTTCATAATGAATCCCGAAAGATGGAATGACCATGTAGGGTATTTCTAGGCAAAGTAATAAATGCAAATTCACCCCTCTTAAAGAAAGTAGAGTGAGCCACCTTTTGATGGTGACATCTAGTGGAGAGTATTATTCCACTTGTAATTTGTGAAATGTGGAAATGCCACTAGGATGTCACCTAAGCAACTCTCTTGCTTATTTAAGAGAATCCCTCTTTGAGAAGAGGAGCTTTTTGTGTAATGCATCTATTCCATGTCCAAATGAGAAGAGCCTCCATGAGTTTGGTGCATCATTTGAGCTCCTTGATCGTGATTGTTTTCTTGAGTGATTATCTTATGATCATGTCCTTCCATCCCTTGTGTGTGGTTGTGGATTTAGTGGTGGATTAGTTTTCTTGCTTGTGGATTAAAGTAGGTTTCACAGAAAATTCTATGTAGAACTAAGTTTGAAGGTCAAGGCATTCAAAGATTCAGATTAAGGGGGAGTGTTGGATTATTCTCTTTCTTACCAATCAATTAATTGGTTTTGAACTTCATCTATTGTTTATCCAGTTCTACGGTTTTTCTCGTGTGTTTACAAAGTCTGCAGAATTACACGGAGTTTACAACAGTGTTGCATTTATCGCCTGACAGATCTCGTGTAAAATCGCATTTTCGCTTTTTCCAAAGAGCCTCAAATGTTAAGAAAATGACTCTAGCAAAGTGTGGGGCAACCCTAAATGAGATTTAAGGGCACCTTCGTCTTTTTTGCCTTTTTCGAGAAAAACCCGACAGTGTCGCCTGTGGGTGTTTTAATTCATTTTTGCAGAGCTACAGTTTTGGTTCATTTATGCAGACTGAATGTTTACGGCCAATTTCACCGCTTATCAACAATCAATGACAAGGACCGGATGGATGCCAGCTGATCACCAGCCAATTGGCGATCGCAATTGACGACCTAATTTCTTAGTATCAATAGTTGTTCATATTCATACAGTAGTAATGATCAGAATCATAACTCATGATCAAGCATTTGAATAGTTAGCTCTCTCTCTCTCTCTCTCTCTCTCTCTCTCTCTCTCTCTCTCTCTCTCTCTCTCTCTCTCTCTCTCTCTCTCTCTCTCTCTCTCTCTCTCTCTCTCTCTCTCTCTCTCTCTCTCTCTCTCTCTCTCTCTCTCAAGCCTGCGAGCTAGAGCACTCCTGAGCATTCTAGCTCACTTCTTAGAGTTGTTTTAGAGATTGCTATTGCGCTACTGCTTATCAGCATTGCGCATTAATTTAGACTTTCATTTTAGCCGCTCAGAGATAGCATAGAGTACGCGGCTTCAATCCGCAACTTATTGTACTCATTTACTTCTGTTTCAATTTCATACTGAATCAATACTATCTTTCATTGCGTTCAACTTCCGCCTCAGAATGTATGCATTTCTGTATTTCTTCGCGACTAATTCGCGAACAATTCACGACTAAATATTTGTCTGATGATTTTCAATGCTTAATTGTTTGGCTACGTAGTCACTGTAGTACTGGCGATTTCAAAGCTAGTTACTATAAATTCAAACGTGATTTCTATCACTATTGTCTTTTTTGGAATTGATAGGCGTAGTCATGCATTGGAAAGTGAAGATAGTTTATTCCGCCATGCACGAAAAGTTTTTTTATCTAGACACACAGGTACCAGCTGGATGTCTTGAAACTTGTTTCGCTTTACGGTGCTTTTCTTTGAAGTACTGTATGTTTTCAGCTATGTTTTACCTTGTTGGGTTATGAATAAAGGTTTCAAAAGGTTTGGTCTTGCTTTGGCAAGAGGAGCTATGTGTCATTAATCTCTCTCTCTCTCTCTCTCTCTCTCTCTCTCTCTCTCTCTCTCTCTCTCTCTCTCTCTCTCTCTCTCTCTCTCTCTCTCTCTCTCTCTCTAAAGTCCACAAAGGATCCAAGACTGGGCAACTGAAACAAGGAAACAAAAGGGAATCGGATCATGGATAGACCAACCCAACAAAAGGAAGATCGATTGGATATAATTCCCAAGCAATGGATCAATCACATTCAATAGGAGAGAGGAATCACACGAGCAGCATGTAGCTACAATCACCAAAATCAAGCATACACTAGTGAGAGCTCCATGGGTATACTTATACCCTCCAAGGCCCATGCACCACTAGTAGTGAATTGTGACACCTCACGAAACACATTAGCAGTGGCCTAACTGGGCCACGTCCTCATCCACTTATCCCACGAGTCACTATTAGATCCATACAAATCCACCATCTTAAGTTTTAAACCTCTAACCATTAATTGACATTAATTCCATGAGGGACCCTCATAATCATAATTAATTTATGGGTCTAGATAGGGCTATTGACCTCCTTACGAGATAATAATCCAAGATCAGTCTAAATGTGGGTAAACATGAAATATGTGCACATTCATACATGCATGTCAAGAATATGTGAATGCATGAACTATTTGTTTTTTTGCAAGTGAACTATTTTTCAATGTGCTAAACATAACTTTGTGCATGTTTCTATGGATGCAATGTAATCATCCAATGAAACAAAAGATAGGTCGAGTATACAAATACAAGTTATTCCTACATTCCCCACAAGCTGGATCTAACTTTTGGCCACTACCCGATAATTTCTGGGACAATTTTGCCTTACAAGGCGTTTAATTGTGTAAGTAGTTTTCATCCCATATAGCTCGATAGTATTAATTTCATTTCAAATATTGACAAATACTTAAAATAGCCCGTTCATGTCAAGGACTTGTGGTTCAAAAGAACCAAATTAGAAAGCAAAAACAAAAGTTTAGCTACATGTAGCAAAGGTGAACCAACTAAGCATTAACATCATGTATGCATACACTTCATGATCAGCAGATCCCTTGCTGCCTTTCCAATTTCATCTACATGTGTCTCCCAATCACTAGGATCAACAAAATCCTCTGCTGTTGAACGGTTTTCCAGTCCCCACAAGGAGCTTTTCAGCCTCAGACCCACACCTTTTCAACTTCCTTCTATTTTCCACTTCACTTGTCAGTACTTTTAGACAATACACCCCAGGATAGACGGTCTCCTTGCTCTTTAACATATTCACCACCACCAAATCAATTGCACCAGCGTCACTTGCTTCTCTCAATCCAGGCTTAGAGGCCAAATTATTCACAGCCCATGCTGCCTCCCTCTTCATCTCGGTTGAATCGCTTTTAAGTATTTTGATCAACGAGAGCATCACACCAGCATCAAGATATTGTTTTGCAATCTCTTGATTGTTATTGGGTATGTTTTGAATGTATGTTAGTGCTTCAGACACCTTTCCTGGATAACTTAACCCGCGCACAGCCCTGTAAGGCTGTTCTATGACTGCCTCAAATTCCCACGTACAGCCCTGTAAGGCTGATGACTGCCTCAAATTCCCACGCACAGCCCTGTAAGGCTGATCTATTACTGCCTCAAATTCCTGCCAAGACATGAGCGTTGCAATCCGTGCATATTTCTAGTTTACCACACTTCGATGAAAGTTATATATATGGCTTTGTGATGTATCAAGCCTTTATACATGGAAAACCACCAACTTTGGGGCATGAGACAAAGAAAGAAAGAAAGCACGAGCGAGACAACAGCTTCAACTAGCAAGTTAGTAGTCAGTTCAGCAGCAAGTCCCATGTTACAAGATGTTTTTTCCAGGAAATCCAGATTGTAGACCCTCCTCATTTACCATCATATTTTTCTGTGCCCATGTTGAGATTGCGTACCTTACGAAGCAATTCTTCTACAATTTTTTGATCCACTTATAGCTTGGATGCGTCTTACTCTCAGGTTTGCAAATGGAAAAGTGATTCTCAACGTTCACTGTGAAATAATTGTCCACTATGTCATGACATCCCTGTAGCAAAGGGAAAAACATTGAGGCAAACCAACTGGGTCTGTGGCATAGAACTGTTTCATGATTTACAAGCTGAAATGTAAAAATATATAAAGCTTGTGCAGCCTTTCATTTGTAGCGGCAAGCTGAACGTAGTAAATTAGTGGAGTCGTGAATGGAAAGAATGAATTTTACATAGATGATAGAAGCAAAGAAATTGAAGAAAGTTCAAACAGTTCACTAATATCATGTTTCAAGCTATGTGATCTCATAACTTAAAATCAATCAATGTCTTTAAACTGTAGTGATCATGCTGTTTTATTCGCATGATCCATTGCCAGAACTAGAGATTATGCTGAGACTGCTTCACCTGTGTTCATGTACCTCTCATAATTAAGCCACGTCCAAGATTCTTAACCATTTGGGTTGTTGATTTGAATATTCTCATCAGAATTCTTAGGTGGCATGAAACTCTTAAATATCACTAGAAGAATTCAGATATTTGAAAACTGTTCTTAGTCTGCTTTGTTTTTTCTGGTTTCGGATAATCATAAGCAAAACTAAAATGAATATCAGTATAGAAAGGATAGTAGCAATACCAGTAGATAAAGGATAGTAGCAATACCAGTAAAAAAGCATAGTAGCATACCGTCCCAGGGATAGGCAAAACCTCGCCAAGCCCATTCATCATCGTGTTCCACTTCTGACGGTATCGATCGAAATCCTCTGTCAGCTGCGTAAGTTCGTGGTGGTCGGTCGCCAGATGCTGCATAACAGGAAAAGCCCGTCGAAAAATTTCCAGCTGCTTCACTGCGTCTGCGAAAGGTGCTCTCCGATCGCACCCCCAACGTGTTCCGCAAAATTGTATCGCACGGGAGGGAATGCCTACCACAGATCTAGGCGCGCCGCACTGGCTTTGTGCCTCCACACACAACTTCTTGATCACAAGGCCTCCCAGGCTATGCCCTACCAAATTAATAACCTGCCGGTTCTGTCCCACCTGCGCATGTGTGATCAAATTGAAGAGAATCGCTTCACAACGTCCCTCAGAGGCTCTCCTCCATCCCCAAATGACCGTGAATCCTAAGATACCGATAGTATGTGAGCCTTGGGGAAGTGATCTTGCTCTCCCAGCTACTCTTGAGGCCAGCAGATGCGTTTGTGTGGTTGTCCACCTTCTGCTTGAACGGTTGAAACTTGATACCCATGTGTGGATATAAGCCTCTTTCTAGTCTCCGAGTTGCAATCCGTGGAAGAAGACTATATCGATTTCTGGCTGCAGTCCACGGCTCTCAGGATTGTGAGAAAGTAAATTTGCTGGTCTACAATGGGTTCGATTCTTCCGATAGACTGGTGATTTGTGCTTGAATATTGCAGCAGATCATCCTTGCCAAACGACGCAAGAAACAACAAGTACGTACCAAAACTGATGATAAATTCGTCCCTTACAACCAATTTCTCTGAATTCTATCCAAAATCCAGCGTTCCAGCTGCTCTAGTTTAGCAAAATTACACATACCGGTTCTTCATAATCCTTCTCAACAACTACTGCATGGCGCTGCCTGCCCGATATACAAACCCACAAGCTCATGATGCATTGCAACCCATGGTTTGGCTGCTTACAGTAGCGCCAAGCTGCTGTTTGAAATCAGCAAAGCACATAGCTGCAATTAATTGCATGGAAATGGATAAAGCTTAATAATTAACTACCCTATAGCCTCCCAGCACATAACAACCGAAAACTAGCTGAAATTAGATGGATTCGATTCTATAGTTGGCTTGAAAATTACACACTGCTGGTAATGCTGGAATGGTAAGCTGTAAGCTTGTATGTTCCACTGCACTATTTGATATGAGAGATGCACACGATACTATGAAGTGAATTCTGTATTATTTGTACATGTGATCCTAATCCTTGCTACACATAAGCAATGCTAAACTTTGGATATTGAAGTTTTATTCACCACTTAGAAAGACAGTATTAAAGTGGTTAGCATACAGCTAGATTTTTGTTTTTCCCTTGCTCATAAGCTGATGATCTACAAGACTAGAATGTATATGGAAGGAGCTGGCCAGAGGCCATTCTCCCCAGTAAGGATTTTCAAAAGAATTTAGGCTCGGCTTTGGAAAGCCGAACCGGGCAGAATGACCTCTGCCCGGCTCCTTCCATTGCGTAATGGATACCTGGAATTTTTTCAGAAGTACATTGCAAAGCATAATAGGCAGATTTGACTTTGACTGACCACCACAAAATGTGCCACGTGGCAGTCGTACGGAATTCGTACAGACAGGCAAAAAAAAAAGGTGCAAAATGACACATATTTTCTGCTTTTTAATTTATCTAAAAATGGGCTTAATATGCATGAGAGGTATCCATTACGTAGTAGGTATTGGCCATTGGGAGGGCCGTTACCATAAATAGTCCGGGACCCGACATCGACTGATGATATGCATGTGTAATTAAGCTATGTGGTAAATTTACAAGAGTTGGAATAAGCATACTTCATTAAATGACTAAGACATTTTCATTATTGATTATTTTTCTAGATTTCATAAAATGGCCACATTGGTATATTGCACATCCATATTGAAATAAGGTTTATACACACCTATTTTAGTTGTATGTAGATCTTATGAATGTTTGGATGCTTGTGCTAAAGATGATGGCTTGAATGTGATAGCATGATTAAACAATAACAAAACAAAAATTCATCATCCACAACAATCACATACACATAAAAAAGGAGGGCATTGAACACAAAGTGGTAGGAGGAGGAGGAGGAGGAGGAGAAGATTCTCTCTCTCTCTCTCTCTCTCTCTCTCTCTCTCTCTCTCTCTCTCTCTCTCTCTCTCTCTCCTTCACAAATGCAAAAGGTGGCTACAAAATGGTGTCACATGCCTTCCTATTGACAAAGCTAGGGTTAGGGTTTGAGACCCAAAACCATGTGCCAAAACAACTTGACTTTATAAAATTTTTACATAAATTCGATTCTAACTAGTTGGGTCCCTTTTTAATCTGGGCCCATTTGAGAGCTAGTTATACCATTAATTCTCGCGCCTTTGGCTTGCGAGTACATTGCAACTTCTTATGGGTGTTTGACTTTATAAATTTGGTAGATCTAATAACTTTTGCCGACTCGGCCTTGTGTTTGCTCCCATCATCGTAAAATGTGTTTGTGAGGCACCAGACTTTGTTTTTGCCGGTAAGCCGGTCCACTACTTATCGACTTTTATCAATGGCAACGCTCCCGGTAGATATGGATTCCGGAGCTCCCTTGTTGTGTTGGATTTATCACTCTACTCTCCTAAATCCCATGTTAATCTAGTTCCATTCATACTACTATAGTTTTATATGCATTGTCACACAGTTTGTAGAATCTATTACTGAAGACAGGCAGTAGAGTAGCAACCGACTTGTCGAGGAAGGCCGACTTGTCGACTTGTCGAGATGACTACCTCGACCCTATCGACTATCGGTAGCGACATGCTCGACTCCGAACAGTCGAAGCCTTGTTGTTTTCTTTGATTCAGATTCAAATGGATCTTAAGAATGGTGATATGAATAGCTTCCCCTGCTCAACAGTTAGAATAGATTTCAAACAAGAAGATCCACTCAAATCAAGCAAAATCACTCTCAATCTAACCCTAAAATGCAATTATAACCCTACTTATGCCAAAACAAGATGCCTAATGCAAGCTAACATCCATCCAAACATGTTGTAATTTGAAAAATTGGTGTAGCTCCCTGGAAATGGTGCAAAAATGGTTGTGGGGCTATTTCCTACCCTAGCCTCAACCCAAGATCTAAGCACACAAGCATCAAGGAGATGAGGGTATATGTCACGCGGAGGTTCGTTACCATGAGAGCGATAGCATAGATCAAAATCCAGCATACATAGATGATCCACAATTAACACTAAGATCCATTAACACTAGACCCATTAGCACTAAATCCACAATGATGATAGATTACCATTCTCTCTCTCCCTTTCTCTCTCACAAAAGGCATAAGAAATGGCAATCCCAATAAGCATCAAATCCAATAATTAGCAAACACAAAGATAGCATGAGAGACGAGGAAGAGAGATAGAGAGCAAGGACATTCCACATCCATTCCATAAGAGGGCCAACCTGCTTGTATTGAAGTGAAGAGAGAACATGTATAATGATTCGAAATTGCCACTTATATAGTGTATTGAGCCCCAATTCCTATTGGCTAATCTTAACCTAAACATTTAAAAAGTGGAGGGAGCCCATTCATTAATTGGAGGATCCAATTTGAAAATAAATTTTGGTGGAAACCCCTACTTTACTCACTAACTTGACTTTTAGGCCCTGCAACGTTAAAAGTCCCGTATAATAGACCTAAAGTCCTTTTATTGACTTTCTAATTGATCAAATCTCTATGTGATCATCAGGTTGGACTTATACACGCAGGGTATTAACTAGAGTTAGGGTTGCCTTGGGTTGCCTTGGGATCCGCAAACCCTCCAACAACAATAAGGAAGATAGATTGATTCAGTAAGTTGTCCGACATGTCGGAGCCACCTATTGAGCGATTCCCGAGTATGCAGACTGTGTAGAAATACAATTAAAACTGCAGAACTGGATAATAAAATGGATGAAGATAAAAGATCGATTATTCAATTAATCACTCAGATAGTAGAGATTATATTCTGATCGGAGATATTTGATGAGTTCAATGCAATCTCAGACCATTTTTTTTTTCATCTTGATCTTACTCAGCACCAAAATGGATCTTCAAGAAACTTCCATCAAGGCATCTTTTACTAAATTCTAATCATTATGTTCTGGTAGAGTTTGATTGAAATAACAATCTAGAGCAATAGCTTGAGTCTAGATTACCTTCACCATAGATTTGACAAACTTATGTATAGATCTTAAAAAATCTAATTGAATCGGTGACTCCATTATGTTTTGGTATCTCCAAACGAGGTGTTCTTTTGATTATAGGGCAAGGTGTAAGCAGATCATAATCTTGATCTTCTTGCTCTATCTCTTGAGATTGAAAATTTTCAGATGGTGAAAATTCTTTATAATTAGTAGAGTAGTGTCTTTTAGTTGTCTCATTGGAAACAAATCATGAGGGTTTAAGAGATCCTACTGTCTTACCTGATCTGAGTAACATCCATCAAATTGATAATTTATGTCAAAATGACTTTTGAGATAAAAAAAATTGGATCAATTAGATATATACTTTATAAATGGCAAAAATTTGACTATAATGACCCTTCGATAGCTTGGTAATCTACAACAACTGTTCAGTAGATAATTAGGACTAATCAAACTCAATGATAATATTGGTGAAGGTTACCTAGGCAAGGGTTTAATAATAAGTACTCTGATGAAAATCCTTTTTTAGATTTTGGAGTAAAAAATCACTGAAACCACTATATCTAGTGATTTTATCAAACTAGCCTTTGCCCTCTTAACTAGAGATAGAAAATGTTGTAAACTATGGTAGGTTGGACAAAGGTTCCTATGTGTGAAAATAGTCAAAATCTTGTTTGATCTAGGCAAAATCCATGTACATATCATCATTGCACATGTGTGAAATCAATGATCATGTCATTTAGATCAGTCATATAGTTTGTACATTCCATTCTATTTGAGAAATAGTGGCTAAAATGGCCAGAATCTAGTTTTTTAGCGATATGCCACTTGGCATCTTTTCATTGGTAGGAAATGCTATACCATGAGAGTAGGAGTGATCTCCCAAGTGTAGAGGAATGCTCACACATGTGGACTCATCAATAGCATGTGAGTTCTCACTTGTAGAAGATATTTTTCCAAGTTCATGTAAGTTAAGAAAATTGCATAAAATCAAGGAGGTGGATTAAAATTAGGAAATCATGGACCATGTGCAAAGTTGGATGTGATTAGTGGATCTATCCTCTTGTGGATCTATTTGTGATCCATTCTTGGTCCTCATTTTTTGAATGTTGACATGGTATCAGAGCCAAGTACAAGAGCATTGATGGCATTAATCATAAATTACACCTAAATTAGTAAGTTTTTGGAAACTAACTAATCTAGAGGTGGCGAGTTTGATTGGATAGCTAGAGTTAATATAATTGTACCAAAACTTGCTGTGGGTTGTAGAAAAACTGTTCACACATGTGGGGACATATAGTACCTATTTTGGAGCAATAAATTATAGTTTGGTACATTATTACCATCATACACCCAAAACTAGTCAATTTAGTGCATCTTTCAAGCTTTCTCATGCATTGTTTCTATTCCTTTAATTTATTCTTGGTTTAGATCAATCATATAGCTGATCTAAAGCTTGATTCAAGTACATGAAATCTGATTCTCGGATGTTTTGAGTGTGCATTGAAGTTGAGAGAGAAAGATTGCCAAAAACTATAGATTAAGGAGTGATGTTGCAAGTGAGAGATTGAAATCTATTAATCCATCATTCTAGATTTGTTCAAAGAATCATAGGGTGGGTCTATAAGCTTTCAATTGCTAGAAGACATCTTAGGTTTAGATCTCCAAGTGAAACTATAATAAGTTTCAAGTGTTTTTTCACTAAAAAATGGCATCAATGGGTGGTTTTTTTGCTTGAAGCCAATGAGAGGCTCACATCCACTAACTTTGCCATTTGGAAAGTGAGAATGGAGTATTTGCTAGTACTCCATGATTTCTATGACATTGTCCTTAATGAGGAAGAAGAACCTCAAGGCGGACAAGAATTGGTAAGATACAAGAAGAGAACTAGATTGGCATTACATTGCTTGAAAATGAATGTAATTTATGACCTGTTGAAAGAAGTTTCATCTTGTATCTCGGCCAAAGAGGCATGGGATTCATTAAAGTCCATTTATGAATCCAATAATACTCATGCTAAGAAATCAAATCCTTCAAAGCATGAAAGGAAGTATTGAAAGTGCCCAAGATTATGTTCTTAGGATCAAATCATTGAATAAAGAGCTATCTTCTATATGTAATAAGGTCCAAGACAATGAGTTAGTTCAAGTCATTTTGAATGGATTAGGGAATGAGGACTTTAATCTTGTTCAGACTTTTGCTATTCAAGATCTACTTCCTAGCACTGGAAAAGCTTCATAGTGTGCTTGTAGCCGAGGAAAGTAGAATGCTTCATATCAAAAATAGGATTGGTTCCTTATCTTTGAATGATGGTGATGAAAAAGCTATCTTTTCTTTTAAAGGCAAGAAGAAGATTTTTCCATCCAAGAAGACCCAAGACATGGAGGCCGAGAGCAAGGATGGAAGATCAAGCTTAGGCAAGAGCAAGAAGGACAAGAAGAAGCTCAAATGTTCTTTTGTGGTAAGAAAGGACACTTTGCATCTGAGTGTTACAAGAAGAAGAATGACCAAGAGAAGGACAACCATGACAACCTTGTGCTTGAGGAGGAGGATGAATGCAACTCATCCTTGATGACACCCATAACACCAACATCTAATCAAAACACTTGGTGGATTGATAGTGGGGCAAGCTCCCACATGACTCACCAAAAGGACTACTTCTCTACTTTACTTTCTTACAATAACTCTAAAAAGTGTATCTTTACAACAAGTGATCAAGAATGTGAGATTGTAGGAATTGGATCCATTCCATTATACCTTGGATAATCTAAGAGAGTAGATCTAGACAATGTTCTTTATGTACCTTCTATTACAAAGAACTTGTTGAGTGTTGGACAACTTATGGATAGTGCATTAGATGTACATTTCAAGCCTGGAGCATGTTCCATCTTGAAACATGATAAGTGTATTGCTAATGGTCTTAAGCATGGAAGGTTATTCAAGTTGGATGCTAATGTTATGGTTGGAAGTGTGAATATGGCAAGGGAGGAGCTCACTCAAGTGGAGTTGTGGCACAAAAGGTTAGGCCATCCTAACTTCAAAGCTATGGAGACCATGGTGACAAAGGAGCTTGCAATTGGACTACCCAAAACCATATCCAAGTGTGGCAAGCTTTGTGAAGCTTGTGGACCTTCCAAATCTCATAAGAAACCATTCAACAGATCTATAACAAGATCTAACTCTCCTCTTGACAGATGTGCATTCATTTTCACATGAAACTAATGGTGGAGCTCTTATGTATGTCACATTTATTGATGATAAATCAAGGTACTCTTGGATTTACCTCTTGTCTAAGAAAAGTTATGTGTTTGAGTCCTTTTTGAAGTTCAAAACTCTTGTGGAAAAGCAGCTTAATACTAGCATAAAATTATTAAGTTGTGATAATGGTGGGGAGTACATCTTTAATAGGATGAAAGAGTTTTGTGAAGCTAATGGCATTAGGAGAGAATTTACGTGCACATACACTCCTCAACAAAATGGAGTGGACGAAAGAAAAAATAGAACCTTATGTGAGTGCGCTAAGGCATTGAGATTAGATGCATCTCTTCCTATTTCATTTTGGGGAGAAGCTATTTTATGTGCAAACTTTCTATGCAATAGAATGACTAATAGTGCCATTGAAGGAATCACACCTTTTGAAGCATTGTATGGCAAAAAGCCAAATCTTAGTGATTTGAAAGTTTTTGGTTGTACTTGTTATGTACACATTCCTATAGAAGTAAGGAAGAAGGAAGATGCTAATTCATTCAAAGGCATCTTTGTTGGTTATAGTCAAAATAGTAAAGCTTATAGGATATTTGATCCTATTTCCAAGAAAGTTGTTGTAAGTAGAGATGTGCTTTTTGATGAATCTCACAATATCAAAGAGAAGGAGCTTTCCAACAACTCTCATCTTGGGAGCTCTTTCAACTTGATGTGACAAATGTTTTCTTGAATGAATTCTTGGAAGAGAAAATTTACATGTGCCAACCCGAGGGCTTCATCAAAGATGGAGAAGAAGACAAAGTGTGCTTTTTGAAAAAGAGTCTTTATAGACTCAAGCAAGCACCTAGAGCATGCTTATTATGGCCCTAATGGGGGTTTGGACCATTAGGACTTGTCTTGGACGTAGGGGCCAGGCCTAATCTGGATAATAGTTGAGTAGGACCATGGGGTCACACCCGCATGCGGTATAGACCTTTGTGTTGCATCCTAGTATGGGATAGGATGTACATGCATTGTGCTTATGCATGGGTCTTGACTATTATGGGTTAGGGGTACCTACATGCAATGGACATGCATGGGGGATTGGCATGATCAGTTAGAGTGCTTCCATGTGGATTCCGTGCATGGGCAGGTGGGGTTGGCTATATCTCTATATATACCCTTACCAGTGTCTATGAGGAGGGGGATGAGACTATGGTCGTTATGCTGTTAGTCTATGAAGCGCTCTTCCTGTGGCTTGCCTATCTCTTGGATTGCTCGGGGGCTAGACCGGTATTGGGTCTAGGTTTGGTTGGGATGGTTTCGTCTACTACAATCCTTCCTTGGTGTTCTAGGAAGCTCCATCTCGATTGGGAGTCCTGGGGGACGTTTTATTGCATAAAGTAGTCAGGAAACATAGACATATTGTTGAGAAGTGTCTTATGACAAATTCTCACATGGTGTATAGATTTTGTACAGAGGATTTTCTTTTGACCAAAGTTAATGCCTTAAGTCATAGCCATTATGAGTTATTTTGTGACTCAGGTAATGGGTGATTCACATAAGATATGTAGAAACTTTTGGTTCTAATTATTTTTGTTTGAAATTAAATTATCCTGGAAACTCAATTGGAGTTAGATAATTGGTGGAACCAAAAGCCCATGGCTTCAGTAATGAAGTTTGGTAAATCTTAAGTTATTCTAGATCAGAACTTAAGTATATTGGGGTCTAGATGTGTTCTAGATGGAACTTTGACTTTGGAATGACACGTTGTGCCATGTCTAGAGTGAATAATTAGGAGACTACAGCTCTTTATTGACATCTTAAGGAGAGTAGATTCGCATAAATCAGGAACTTTCCTAGTGGAAAAGATTTGTGGAGCAACTCTCATGTCTTTAAGAATAGTTGCACTCACGGTCTCTTATTTTCAAATATAGAATAAGAATCTGGTGAATTGTGATTGACGAATCATAGTTCAGGTTCCAGTCTATATTTGACTTTCAAGAGAGGGTAATGTGAGTGGCGAAAAGGTTCGATGTTTTGTGCATCAGTTTCCTTATGGCAATCTCGTTGGATAAGGTATCTTCCATTGATTGAGTCTGCTTGTAACTGTAGTAAGCATTACTGGATATAGTTTATGCTTATGTATGGTTTTTTCAGCCTATATCTCTAATAACGGTTGAAACTGAGTCAATTGAAGTCCAGATAGTGGCAGATTTCTTGCGAGAAATACAAGAAATGTTACAGTTAGCACGTGAAAATGTTCTAAGTGCCCAGGATCGAGTAAGACAAATTGCCAATCTGAAAAGATCGCCTCGGGAGTTTCAAGTTGGAGATTGGGTGTATCTTAGAATTTCGAAGGATTCTAAGGCAATGTGTACTGGGAAGCATTACAAACTATCTGCTAGGTACAATGGACCTTATAGAATCTTGAAAAAGATTGGATCTTTAGCTTACCGATTAGAGTTACCACAGGGAACCAAGGCTCATCTTGTGTTTCATGTAAGTTGTCTGAAGATGAGTTTACATGAGGGAGATAATGTTGGTTCTGGTACTAATCTAGATTCGTTTGAAGACTTATCTGAGAGGATTCCTTTAGAACCTGAAAATATTCTTGATACTAGATCCAAGCGATTGCAAAATCAGGATGTTATTGAGTATCTGGTTCGTTGGAGAGGATATTCTGATGATGAGGATTCATGGGAATTAGAAGGTAATCTAAAGAAGAGTTTCCCAAACTTTAAGTTTTGAGGACAAAACTAAAATAAGGGGGGAAGTATGTTATGGCCCTAATGGGGGTTTGGATCATTAGGAGTTGTCTTGGATGTAGGGGCCATGCCTAATCTGGATAATAGTTGAGTAGGACCATCGGGTCACACCCGCATGCAGTATAGACATGTGTGTTGCATCCTAGTATGGGATAGGATGTACATGCACTGTGCTTATGCATGGGTCTTGACTATTATGGGTTAGGGGTACCTACATGCAGTGGACATGCATGGGGGATTGGCATGATCAGTTAGAGTGCTTCCATGTGGATTCCATGCATGGACAGGTGGGGTTGGCTATATTGAGGAGGGGGATGAGACTATGGCCGTTATGTTGTCAGTCTGTGGAGCACTCTTCCTGTGGCTTGCCTATCTCCTGGATTGCTCGGGGGCTAGACCGGTATTGGGTCTAGGTTTGGTTGGGACGGTTTCGTCTACTGCAATCCTCCCTTGGTGTTCTAGGAAGCTCTATCTCGGTTGGGAGTCCTAGGGGACGTTTTAATGGTACTCCCACTCCATTGAAGGTGAAGGAACAATCAGGGTCAAATTTCAGAAAGGTGATGTTAGGTTGATGTCCAATGTTTTACATATTCCAAACCTGACCCAAATCTACTCTTAGTTAGCAGAATCATAGATTTGGGTCGGAAGGTCAAATTTGACACAAATGGCTGCACCATTTGTGACAAGTCCCGGAATGTTTTAGCTTTTGGGAGAAGAAGTGGCAACCTCTACAAACTCAGCCACTACAATTCTTCTGGTTAACTATCAAGCTCTATATACAACTACTTCTGAACCATCTGATATGCTTTGGCATTACAGATTAGGCCATTTAAATTCCAATTGTATTCAACAAATGTCAAAATAGAATTTAGTGCAAAATTTTATTTCCATTAGCAAATCTAATTTTCCATGTACAAGATGTATTAGCAGCAAGCATGTTAGAAGTTCACTCACTTCAGATTCAGTATGTTCTTCTTAAGATTTGCTAGATCTTGTACACATAGACATTTGTGGTCCTATGCAGACTATTTCCATAGGGGGAGCTGTCTACATTCTAACTATTGTTGATGACTTCTCTCGGAGGACTACAACATACTTTCTGAAGAACAAATCTGATACTCTCAAGTTCTTCATGCAGTTCAAGGCATCACAAGGCAACCAGAATACAACATCATTTTAAAATAAGCTCACCTCAATCCAATGGTGTAGCTAAATGGAAGACTTAGTCACTCATTAAGAGTGCCAAGAGCATGTTGGCCCATGCATCTCTTCCAAAGAAGTTCTGGGCAGAAGCTGTTACTACAACAACCTACCTTCAAAATCGATCCATTTCAGAGGCCCTGAATGGCAAGACACCTTATGAGGTGTGGACAGGATCGAAACCATCACTCAACCATATCAGAGTGTTTGGATGTATTGCTCTTAGTCAGATCCCTGCTAATCTCCAGAAAAATCAGACCCCAGGCTCGAACAGTCAAAATCCGATCCAGGGTCGAAAAGTCCAAAATCCGACCCAAGGGTTTGACAATAGAAGATTGATTTTTATTGGCTATTCCTTAGACCATCAGACATACAAGCGGTTCAATCTGGACTCTCAAAAGACCTTCACGAGCAGACACGTCACTTTCTTGGAAGATCAATTTTTCGATCTCAAGGTGAAAGCTACTGCAAAATTCGACCCAAAGATCGAAATTCCAAAATTCGATACTGACTCAGAAAATGAGTTAGAACCTCATCGGATTGAACAACATCAAAGGATCAAATTTCAACACAGAAGATCAAATCGATCCATACAGCCTCCATCCCTATTCATGGATGGTTCGGCTTGCTACTTTGTGCGGGAACTCAACACTATTTGAGAGCCAGAGTCATCCATTTGATGCTGACTAGTGCAAGACAGAAGCTGACACCAAACTTGCAGTTCTAAACGAGAATGGTTTCTATCCAAACTCGGCAGACTTGAATATTCACTTCAAGTCTGTATAAGATCTTTCCATTATCACTACTCATTATGTAGATGATGTTTTATTACTCAGTAACAATCTGAAGTCAATGAAGGATCTGAAATACATGTTAACACTGGAGTACATTTTTCAAATCCGACCCAGCAGACTGATTTCCATCAGTCAACAAAAATCCGACCCATCAGCCAAGATTCTCAAAGGCTACACAGATGTAGATTGGACAAAAAGTATCGACACCAGAATATCAACTTCTGGATTTATGTTAAATCAAGGTCCAATCTCATGTAACAGCCAGACCTCAGTAGCATTATCCTCCACAGAATCGGATCTAACAACTACCACAAATGCTACCAAGGAGGCAATTTGGCTGAGGAACCTGCTTGTAGATATCGAATTTCTCTAGTCACATCCGACGTTCATCTACTGTGACAACCAAAGCACAAGGGTAATTCCTTTGGTTTACTGTAGGATAGAGTGACATGCAGCAAATTACTTCACCAAGGAGCACCACCTCAGATTTAACAATTTGTTAACTCTAAAGATTGAAAATTTTCAAGATCCACATTAAGGGGGAGTGTTGGCATTCTATGCTGAAGCCCAATTCCATTAGGTAATGAGCATCCTGGAAAATTTGTATATACTTATTCTTGGAAAACACAAAAAAAATTATGAAGGCTCCAATTTCCAGCAAAAGATTGAAAAATTCAAGATCAAATTTTTCCGACCCAAGCATATTTTCTGACCCAATGTCATTCTTGTCAAAGAGAGATTTCTCGACCCGGGTCGAATCGGTTCTAATTTTTTCGGGCACCTTCGACCCTGGATTGGATCGGGTCTAATTTATCCGGGCGTCTTCGACTTTGGATCGGGTCTAATAAATCCGACCCTTTGTATAAATCCGACCCAGTGTATAAATTCTGACCCTTTGTAAAATTAAGACCCTTTGTAAATTATCCGATCCTTTGTATATTTTTTAATATTGTTAATTAGAAAATACGACCCACATCCTATTAAAATAACGGCTACTTTTTGTGGGACTGTAAGTAGATTAACTTAGGATTCCAATGCACTGATCAACTGACTTCGAGTCAACGCCCTGACATGTATCTTTTGTAACAATGATTCAGACATTATTTTGTAACGAGGATCAGTGGTTAAGTAAGTTTAGAATCAGTTAGTTAAGATTGTTGTATCCCAGTATTTTTGCCATCAACGATTCAGTTGAAGCCTGGTATTTGCGCCCAGCTTCAAGCATTATATTCAGTTTTTGTTTCTATCAATCAAAGTGCATTGTTTCACTAATGTTCTATTCTATTTGCGCATTTGGAATATCTGATTTATCTTGAACTCGATCTTTATTGGTAACTGCTGCATTTCCGATCCACACATTACCTGCTCACCACTTCCGCTGCAAATATCGATTTTCTCTGATTTTCGACATAATAGGAACTCCTCTTGAGCTTTTTTACCACCTATAAAGACTTCTTACCTTACAAATTTTTTACCGCCTGTAAAATTTTTTGTACAAATTATCACTTGCTATAAAAAGCTAATGTTGAAACGAATGTTCTGTGTAAAGGAAAGCTCTGAATATTTTTTAAAATCAGCACAAGCACCTTACAAATGACACATCAAGCTAGTGGACGACTCATTTATCGTGATCCAAAGTTGATTGAGCTTAACTATATGTAGTTTTGTGTATAAGAATGGGTACTTTTGAATCCAAATTCCTTTACGTCTTATGAGGAGAAAAATAGTTGACAATATAGAACGCTATTATGAACTTGATTTAAGCATGTTTCTTTTCCTTTAGGAGGATCACACATCTGAAAAGGTCAACCAACATAGAAAACTAAATCTCCATGCTATCAGGTTTTTGTTGCAAGGGAATGGCAAATTTGCCACAAAGCAAGACAATGCATCTTTTGTTCTACCCGCTTTGATCAAAGATAGATAGAAACAGTTAGCAGGGCCGAACCAAAAGTGTAAAAGAGGTAGATAAAATATTTCAAGGAAGCTTATAAAAGCCACATTATGCAGTCGAGTGAATCAATTTGAATAGATGGCAGCACTGAAATTGTTGAACTGATTGACTTAGATCTTAATTCTGCTGTGAAATGTGAAGGTACTGCTCGGACAATCTACCGCTCTGTTGCCATAACCTATTGTTCACGTAGATATGGCACCTCTATGTGCCCCTCATCCATGAATCTCCATCGTCGTTGCAGCCTGCTCCGTGAAACAGAAAATGGCGGGGAAGTGCTCCATCTACGATCAATGGAGTGAAAAAGGATAGCGTGAAAACCAGCAAGGAAAAGAAGTGAGAAACCAGCGAAGAAGAGTAG
Organism: Diphasiastrum complanatum; assembly: GCA_029204225.1. Taxonomy (NCBI): domain Eukaryota; kingdom Viridiplantae; phylum Streptophyta; class Lycopodiopsida; order Lycopodiales; family Lycopodiaceae; genus Diphasiastrum; species Diphasiastrum complanatum. The sequence continues at coordinate 9,107,651 of CM055097.1, read as the reverse complement.
TGAAAAAGCGAGGAAGATTAAAATTTTAGAACCTTCTATAAAGAACGTAAAATTTTTTAATAGTGCTTTAAGACGGGGAAGGCCGGGGATTCGGGGAAGGCCTCGGGCCTTCCCCGATTTTAGGCCCTTGGGCCCGAGGGCGGGAGGTCCTTAAATCGGGGAAGCCCGGGGCCTTCCCCTATACTTCTAAAAATTTCATGGATTCAGATGCTAGCTAGCATTGGCACAAGTGCTATGAGAAGTCACTAAATAACTGCTGTATGAGCTTACCAGAAGATCAATAGTCTGCACAGCTTTGTACCTGAAGTACGATTTTCTTCCACTTCTCTTGCAGTCTCTGTTATAGTTTTATGTAACTCTCTGCTTGACGTCTCCCCACTACCACCACTTTTTTTTTTATCTCTTTAGCCCCCTTAACGTGAATGGATGGTTGAGGCAACGCCAGGTTCAAAATCCCGACGTGCCCTCCAAGATGCCTGGCAATGCGGGCCCCCTGCCCCCTTTCTCCAGTTGCAATGATCCATTTCCCTGTCGTCTATTATACCACTAGAAATGACAGCATGATCAGGAGATTCTTCCGAAAATACAATAATAGTGCAATATTTAAATCTCATCACAAACGAATCACATGATTCCCTCAATATGGAAGATGCAGAAGACGTTTGAAACTAGAAAGTAGGAGTTGAATGATGGTAGAGCAAAGAGGATTGTTTTTGGATCGATTGGAGTATAAAAGATCATGGATCACGAAGATTGCAACAGAACTGGAAGAAAGTGCTGTAAAAGCTTCGCACCGAAACAAGGTCTTCCGGCTCACTATTGTGCAGGCTATTGATCTTGTAGCTGAGACATTTTATCAATACAACAGTCTTTTTCTGAATTCAGTATTGTCTCTTCAAAGCTCTTGCCATCAGACAGTTTATTGTGTTGCAAAAGCCTCAGAGCGATGGCAGCTGGAACGACTCTTTATGATTTCAGTGCGAAGGTTGGTTGGGAAGTTGCGGCATCTTTTTCTTTTTATCTGAAAGCTGTAAACAATACACAATCGTACAAAATCTGCCAAGCGTTTGTATTGATTTGATGCTACTGTAGGTATCATCCATGCTATATGTGGCTGTTCCTGATGAAGAGGGGCCGGGTTAGATGATGAAGAGGGGCTGGGTAAAATGTGGTGTCCTAATTTTGTGGGTGTGGGTGCAGGACTCATCTGGTAAAGACGTGAATTTGGGCCTTTACAAAGGAAAAGTTCTCCTCGTGGTGAACGTTGCTTCTCAGTGGTACATACACCGTCCTGTAACTTTACAGAAAACTTTGTTGATAATGTGGGTTTTGACATTTCTGAGAATATCTGATGACGTTATGGCCACAGATAGCAGCTAGGATTTTTTGAGAATAGCTACTTGTCGGCTTTTCAGAGTTTATTGCCCATATTGCTTAATGCAGGCCACAAACCACCAGTTGTCTTCTACCTGATACTCTGAAAAATATGCTTTTTTTTTGTCTGCACAAGCAATTTTACTAGATTTAGTTGCAATTTCTTCACCAGAGCACGAATCTAACAATGATTTGTGTGCTATCTCTGAGCAGTGGACTTGCAAACACCAACTACACTGAGCTCAGCGAAATTTACAGCAAGTACAAGGATCAAGGTGATCATGCTTCATTGTCTTTATCAATAAAGATCTAAGAGCAAAAGGCATCTTAGCATTGTGGATTTATGTAAAGAACTTGGAAAAATCCTAATGGTGGTGATTTCAAGTGTGTAGTTCAAAAATTGCTATATATATATATATTGTTGTAAGCGTTCTAACACATGATTATGCTGGATGAGCACAGGTTTTGAGATTCTCGCTTTTCCATGCAACCAATTTGCAAGCAAAGAGCCTGGAACAAATGAAGAGATTGTGCAGTTTGCTTGCTCCCGGTTCAAGGCAGAGTTTCCCATCTTTGATAAGGTAATAGGCATGGATAAGATCATGAGGATCAATTTCATTTGCTGTAGTAAGGGTATCAATTCAACGCCAATCTCAGAGATATGAGCTCTCCAATTTGACAGAACTACTCACAACAACCCTTAATAAGTTGTGCTCTAGTTTATTTTTAGTTGCTTTTTACTAGTGTAATTAGATGATGGAGGAGACTCATAAAAGTTTAGAGCGATTGTTGTAGCACAATTCCCCTTCACCAAGAAAATATTAGGGATTAGAGGGGTTTCTTCTAATAGCATGTCCTTTGATTGATTTTGAAGTGATTTATGTCTGATTTTCACAGGTGGATGTGAATGGGGCAAACACTGCACCTGTTTACAAGTTTTTGAAAACCGAAAAGGGAGGATTTCTCTGGGATGGCATCAAGTGGAATTTTACAAAGTTCTTGGTTGATCAAAACGGTCATGTTGTGGAAAGATTTGCTCCAACCACTTCCCCTAAGAAAATAGAGGTTAGTTCTCCACCATAACTAGGACCGCCACCATTCAGTGTTGTCATTCTTATGCATCTTCTCATTGTGCAAATTAATTCCTCAATTCCTTTCTTGTCCATAATTGGCGTGCTAATTATTCCCTTCCCTATATAGGCTATATTTCTTTTTCATAAAAGCTATGTTTGCAAGTGACTGACAAGGATGATGATGTTTACGTGATTGCAGAAATATATCAAAAAGCTTCTTAACATCTCATAAAAGGTAGCTACCTGGACAGATCATGAGAATATACTAGTTTTTTTGGTTCAAATTCAGAGAATTTTGCTTGATTGTACAGGTTCACTGTGTACATATGATAAGAGCAAATAAAATTTTGTCATACAAAATTCTGTATTATGTTACCTCATATGAATAAAAGTCATCATCAGCTTCATCATTGATTTCTTCTCAAGTGTCTATAGATTATGCTACATCTTGAAGTAGCCAATCGGAATAAAGGGACCAAGGATTCCCCAAGAATAAGATGGCACCTCTTGTATGTGAAAAATTTAGATTCAAACCTGATCCAAAGATAATGATCTGGTCCGTGAATGATTGCACTAAACTCTACAAGCCAAATGTTAGACAATGCATGCAAAAAATTTCTGCAATTATCAAACCAACACCATACATGCTTGAATAGAATTGAAAGACAAATGAAGAGAAATCTAAACATTAAAGTATTGTTAGCAGGACATACAACAACTAAATCATCATTATAACATTCATCATTAGCATTCAAAACTAGGTATTCCAACATTCTCCACAACAAATGCAAATATGAGAGCAAAATCAAGAGAGAAATTCTGTAGAATGATCTCCAATACAACAATGAATTACTCAACCTTTTTCTCCACACATTTAAGCCTATTAATAGGCATTAGAGATCATTATCTTTGGATCCATATTGGTCGATATAGATTGGCCATATGGACCAATATTTTCATAAAAGCTCTGTTTGCAAGTGATTGTGACAAGGTCGATGATGTTCTCGTGATTGCAGAAATATATCAAGAAGCTTCTTAACATCTCATAAAAGCTAGCTACCTCGACAAATCATGAGAATATACTAGTAATTTTTGTTCAAATTCAGAGATTTTGCTAGATTGTACCGGTTCATTGTGTACATTATTCTGTAGTATGTTACCTGATATGAATAAAAGGCATCGTCAACTTCATCAATTGGTTATGATTCCTTCTCAAGCGTCTATCAATTATGCTACACCTTGAAGTAGCTAATCTGAATAAAGGGACCAACAATTCCCCAAGAATAAGAAGGCACCTCTTGTATGTGAAACATTTATATCCAAAACTGATCCAAAGATAATGATCTGGTCCTTGAATGATTGCACTAACCTCTACAAGCAAATGTTAGACAATGCATGCAAAAAATTTCTACATTTTTCAAACCAGCACCATACATGATTGAATAGAATTGAAAGGCAATTGAAGAGCACTCAAATGTAAACATTAACCTAATGTTAGTAGGATGTACAACAACTAAATCATCAAAACCATGTACTCCAACATTCTCCACAACAAATACAAAGATGAGAGCAAAATGAAGATAGAAATTTTGTAGAATGTTCTCCAATACAACAACGAATTTCTCAACCTTTTTCTCCACCCATTTAAGCCTATTAATAGGCATGAGAGATGACTCTCCTACACTACCAATAATGGTCCATATGGCCAATCTATTTCAAATAAAGTCTAATTTTTTGGGGCTTAAAGTCTACCACTTCTAAGACCTATAAAAAATAGTAAATAATACTATTTTGATCATCCACAAATTTGTGAAAATTTTCATGAACAATATGTACAAATTTGACCTCCATTTGACCAAAAATAGACAAGCAAACTAGTTGATAATTTCTCATGCTCCATCTTCAACTATGCTTGCTAATATGCTCTATCTTAAGAATTCACTCTTTTTTAAGAAGGTGTCTATCCTCTAACATCCTATAGATGATAAATGGAATGATTTCATGATTGACATAGAGAAAATTATCCAAATTGAATGCTTCATTACCACTTATACCAATTTTACATAACAAGAGAAAATTCCTAGGAGTACATAGAATCATAGTGAATGGGTGGTTCCTCCATGCTTCCACCTATGATATCTCTATGAAACAGTAGCAAACAATGAGTGCATGCTTGCTTCCTCTATATTGCACCTCACTTGGAGTGTTTGCAATATGAAACTTCATGAATGAGCCTCCATTGCCATCTTGCCATAAGAGATCACCAACCCTTGGAAACCTATGAGTGAATAAATGACAGAATGATGCTTCTTCTACTCCATCTCAGTCAACAAAACCATCAAAGAATACTTGTAGCCCAATATCCTACTTACAAGACACACACAAAGAAACAACAATGGAGCAAAACCACCCAATCAATGAGAACCTACTGATCAATCTCCAAAAGCATCACCCCTTTAATTATCGCCAATTTAAGATCTACTAGATCTTGTTGCATGCACGAAAAGGACTACTCTAGAGCCAAACCACCCAACCGAATGGAAATGGAGAGTCAAATGCCAATAAGCTTCGCCCCCGAGCCACGATGACAAAATACACGAGAGGAGAGGATCATGGCAACTGGAGACATGACAATAGGTGTCTAGATCGATGAGTTTCTACAAGTGGGACTTGAGTCATTGGTGGAGACCGAACTTACATGTGGGATTCATGATGGAATTAGAACACTGCAAACGCAAATGGGCAAGGCGTGAAGCTTTGAGAGCCAACTCTAGGATGGAGAGCTGATGGACATCACACAGTTGGGGATAATGGGGGCAAACACTGTGGTGAGTGGTTTGCTAGTGATCTATTGGAGGGGACACTGATCTCACACGTGTCTAAGCAGTGAATTTTGTACAGTACCCAGCATGGATCTAATCAATTTGATTTTGATCCCTTGATCCCAAATCCGACCCAATTGCTTTTGATATCCTTTACATATATAAAAAGTTGTCAAAGCTCCACATGTCCTAATGGGCATGCTTGGGTCCTCACAAGGTTATTAATTACATTTTTGGCCTAGGAGAGGGTGTAATTAATAAACTTGTACATTGGAGTACCAAATATCCATGCCAAGGATATTTTGAATTTTCTGAATCAGACAGGGACATAACATTCTTCCTCCCTTCTCAGAAGTGAAAACTAGGGAAGTTCTTCTTTATGTGTTTAATTCTTTGTCACGAATCATCATCCTCAGTGTGTCCATTCCAATAGATCAAGCACTTAGAGATAGAATGATTTCTCAATTGTATCTATACTTTTGAGTACTTTTTATAGTTCTAGAAGTACACTAAGAGATAAGTCTTCCAAACATATAAGATCATCATTAGATCCAGCTGTATTATCTTCATATAAACTTAGTTTCAACAGGCTTAAATGAACATTGGATGAGTAGTAGATTTATCTTGAAGATCAAGTTCGTAAGCTAAAAAACCAATTTTCTTTATAATCCAAAATGGTCCACAATATCTGGTAGACAACTTATAATGCTTTCCGGTACACATAGTCCAAGAATGTTTTGAAATTCTAAGATATATTCGATCATCAACTTTAAATTCTTGGGGAGATCTTTTAAGATTGGCATAGTTCTTAGCTCTATCTTGAGCACTACGGGTACTATCACGTGCTACATGCAACATTTCTTGTATATCATGCAAAAAATTAGCAACTTTCTAGATCTTAACAGATTTAATCTCTCAATTAGAGGAATGTAGTCCTCTCACTGAGACTGCCTGTGAGAAACATATGTCCTCAACATGTCCTCCATAGTCTGACTAGTTTTTTTAGAAGAAGATCAGTAGAACTAAAAAGTAAATGAGGTCTCAATCTTGTGGAATACAACTGACCAAAAGTGACCTGTAAATTTAAAATTTCTATCACAAACAATATCACTTGGCAGTCTGTAAAGCCAAAATTATCTTTCCACAAGATCTGGGCTAACTCTGAAGCCTTTGCAATTGACTTTAATAGTATGAACATAGGTAGCTTAGTTAATGTGTCTATTACAACTAAAATAGAATCATTTTTCCATTGGGTCTTAGAAAGTCCAACTACAAAATCCATAGATATGTTTTTCCATCATTTTTGAGGAATATCTAAGGGATGTAACAACCTTCCAACCTTTAAGTATTTCACTTTGTCTAGTTGACATGGCTTATATCTAACCACATAAGACTTGATACATGGCTTGAGTTTTGGCTAATAAGACTCTTTTTTGGCAAACTTCAAAGTCCTATGTATACCTGGATGACCTACAGAGGGTACGTCATAACATTCATAAAGAATTCACTTCTTTAACTCATCATCCCCAAGTACACAAACTTTCTCATTCCAAAAAAGTAGCCCACCTCAAATGGCAAATTGTTCTACAATCTTTCCTAGAAACATGAGATCCATGTAAATTGATCTCTTTTCCATTCTCACTCATTCCAATCTCAACAATTTTTCATATCGGACCAAAATGAGAATCTTTTTCATACTCTTCTATCAAGGAAAGATACAGATCTAAAGAAATATGGGCAGATGAAAGTTTATTTAATTCACTTATCCAACTAACAGAGTTTGTAGTCCATCTAGAGATTAAATCTCATGATCAAATTCTCGTATAAGCTTAGCCCACTGAGCTATACAACCCCTCATCAGACCCAATTCGAACCGATCCAAAGTCGAAGACGTCCGGATAATTCCTCCTCGATTTGATCCGATCCAGGGTTGAAAAATCCATTTTCTGGATTTTGTAAAGTTTTCAATATGCTCATTAATAAATGGATTTGAGGCTGAGCATCGAATTCCAATACTCCCCCTTAATGTGAATCCTAAAAAGATTTGATCTTCAAATTTAACATATTGTTGAATTTGAGTTGGTGCTCTTTTTCCAGAGCCATTGTGAAGTAATCTGCTGCCATCAGATTTGTTCTGCTGGGTCAATTTTTGTACTTTGTGACAGTAATTGGCTGGAACTTTATCAGGCCTTTTGAACTCCAATGCTAACTTGCATTTTAGATCCTTCATCAGATTTAGATTGATACAGATTAGTAGAGTATCATCTACATAGAGTGTGTAGTTGATGAAGACATCCGATACAGACTTGAAATGAAAATTCGAGTCTGCCGATTTGGATAGAAACCATTCTCACTTAGAAATGCAAAAGTAGTGATGGAAATCACGTTCGATCTTTAGCAACTAACTTTCGCTAGATACTAAGTGATTACGTAGCCAAACATAAAGTATTGAATTCTCAAACAATTTCTATCAGTTACAAAAGCAATACAGAGATGCATGCATTCTGACATATATTGAATGCAATAAGAAATAGTATTGATTCAGAAAAACAAAATTAGATGCTAATGAGTGCAAGACAATAGCGGATAGAAATCGTGCACTCTAAGTTGTCTCTGAGTAACTGAGAATAAGTCTGATAATAAGCAGCTCTACTGATAAGCAGTAGCACAATAGCAACTCTAAAATAAATTTCTAAAAGACTGAGCTAGAATGCTCAAGAGAGTTCAAGCTTGAAAGCTTGATAGAGAGCTAACAACATTACTTTCTGATTATGAATGATCTGCTTGATGAGAGCGCATGAAGCGTCATGTAATAACACTCAACTCCTTCACAATTCACAATGTTGATTCAGGTTTGAAAAGAGATGTATGAACAACTGATTTATACTAAGTAATTAGGTCGTCAAATGCGATTGCCAGTTGGTTGGAGTTTGCTGGAACTCATCCAGTTCCTTCTCAGAAATTGATTACTGATAAGCGGTGAAAATCGGCCGTAAATTGTCTGTATGCATAAATGAACTGAAACTGTTACTCTGCAGAAATGAACTAAAATTGCCACAGGCTACAGTGTCACAAAAAGGCGACAATGTCGATTCTTTTTGCGAAAAAGACGCCAATGTCATAAAATCTCATTTCCTTAATATTGGGGTAGCTCCACACTTTGTCAGAGTCATTTTCTTAACATTTGAGGCACTTTGAAAAATGTGAAAAATGCGACTATACAATTTTACTCGCAATTCCTGACAGACAAAAACTGCGAAAAACACGACACTGCATTTTTACACGTAATTCTTGACAAGCGACAGTGTCGCAAAAAGGCAAAAAAATGCGACATTGTAATTTTACTCGTAATTCTTGACAGACGACACTGTCTGGATTGTAGAGAGAGAAAATGTGACACTGTTGTCAAACTCCGTGTATTCCTGCAGACTGTGTAAAAACACAGGACAATCCGCAGAACTGGATAAACAATGGATGAGGATTAAAACCGATTAGTCGATTAGTAAAAAGGAGAATAATCCAACAATCTCCATGTTTGTCATAGCTGCATCCTTGGAAAGCAGACTAGGTCATAGGCATGCAACAAAAGATGTTCTTGATGTTGTTCATTCAGATATATGTGGTCCACTACAAACTCTATCATTGCTTAATCCAAAGTGTTTCATTACCTTCATTGACGAATATTCCAGAAGAACGGCTGTTTATTTCATTAAGAAAAAATCGAAGGCTTTCAAAATCTTTCGACAATTCAAAGAGCATGCAAAAATGGAAACTGGTAAAAGAATTAAAGCACCGAGGTCCAATGGGAGAGAATATATCTCTACCAAATTCAAGGAGTGTTGCCTTAACAATGACATTACCTCCTATTCACCTCAGTCGAATGGACTTGTTGAGAGAAAGAACAGAACCTTAGTCGAATCGGCTAAGTGTATGCTTGCTCATGCGACACTATCAAAATCCTTCTGGCCTAAAGTTGTCTCCACTACAGCTTATATTCAAAACAGATGTCTGACTAAAGGTCTCTTAGACAAAACACCATATGAAGTATGATTTTTTGGATGTATCGCTTATGCACAAATACCGTAAGATCTCAAGAAGAAGCTCGACTTCCAGAGTATCAAATCTATTTTCATTAGCTACACTACTTCAGAAAAATCTTATAAGTTGTATGATCCTGTCGAGTCGAAGATATTCACCAGTCGGGATATCGTCTTCATCGAAGATCAGTTTATCAACCTCAAAGGTAAGGTCAAAGCTCATATAGCTGAACTATCGGACTCTCCCGATTATCGAACACTTATATTCCCAAGTTGACTATTCATATTGAAGGTCCTAGCTTGTCTACAACAGACGAACAACTTATCTGTAGTGAATCTGAAGAAGATGATGTTGCAGCTCAACAACTACAACATGATGAAAATAATTAACTTCACTCATTACCAAGAAGATCGACAAGAGAATGCAGACCAGCTATAAGATATATTGAAGAGTCTGCAGCTTACTTTGTTCAAGAGCTGACTATTGTCAAAGAGGCACTTATCTTTGGAAGGAAGCTATGGATAAAGGGTATTCATCTCTTATCAAGAACTAGACTTGGACTATTGTCGAATTGCATGCCAGCAGAAATGTAGTTGATTGCAAATGCATATTCAAAATCAAATACAAGAGTCGATCGAATAAAAGCTCGACTTGTCACCAAAGGATTTTCTTAGGTACATAATGACGACTACATTGAGATTTTCAATCTACTAGTTAAACATTCTTCTATCAGACATCTATTGTCATTTGTTGTTGCAACAAATTTAGAGGTACATCAGATGGATGTACAGACATCATATCTTAATGAAGTTATCGAAGAAGACATTTACATGATTCAACAAAACAGAATCATGTATGTAAACTCCACAAAACACTTTATGGCTTGAAGAAATCTGTGTGAAAGTACTGTACTTTAGGACCATAAATGGATCTACAAAAGATCCACAAGAGTGATTGGATGCTTGCTTAACAATCTATCAAAAAACTAGACACAAAAAAGTTGATCTAGATTGGCTGTTTGACAAACAACAAGCATTAACAATCAAAAGCATTGATCAACATTGAAATCCGAGCCCACACGTGTGTACTACAGGCTGTAGTATGGCCTTCAACCTGAGAAACAAGTAGAATTTGATTTGGTTTCATTTGGATCACAAAAACTCAATGTACATAGTGAACTAGCTTGAGATTGCCAATGAGCTCCAAAAATTTTCTATCTTCTCACTATGGAGAGAGGGAATACATAGCAAATTCGACTTCCTTCTTGAAGTTAGGTGGATTTCCAGCATGTAATAAGGAAGTTAACTCACTCTCCTTGACCTAAAATGAAATGCTAGTCTATTTCCTAGAGTTATGCTTGGTAGGTAGCTAGTTGGTCAAATTTTCACCTTAAACTTAGGTGTAGGTCCTATAAAGTAGGGATGACCACCAAATAGACATGACCAACTCTCTTGACTTGACCTAACCTACATTAGAATGGGTTTCCCATGTGGCATCATGGCCTCACATGTGTGGGACCCACTTGCGTACACAATTTACACTATTCTACATGGTTTTTGATCAAGCTAGATTTGCAAATTTTTGACAATTCTTCACACTCCTCCTCAAATTTAGCTTGATCTATTTACAACTCTCTTGATAGATCAATGAAAGCTTTTAGAAGTGTCTAAAAAATCCAGCTACAAAGAAGGAACTTTTGAGACTCCAATAGAGAATGATGTCCATGAAGGATCTTTCACCACCTCTTAGAGGATCCCTTACAAGATATTCCATAGATGTGTCTATATACATGTAGCACACTTCAAAACTAAACATCATGCCAAGCCATGGATTCCAAGGCATTTTGTGCACTTGAAGATACATCAATTAAAATATTAAGTGCATAAATAATGTTGCCAAAGGCAACTTGTCTTGCTTGATCCATATGATTGAGCCTAGATGGCTCCATCTTGATACTCAAGGTTCTTCTTGGAATCCTCGGGTCTTGAGCTTGCTCCTCCACTTGACTTGACTCCAAAACATCAATGAATTGAATAATGTGTTGATCCAAAGGTGCTTCTTCAAGTTTACAAATCTTCCACTCTTGAAAGATCACATTTCCACCATTGACAAATTCTTTGGTTGGAAACAAGTAGATTCTACAATCTCTACTTGAAGAGCAAAACACTACCATTATTCCTATCATTGAAATAGGATAATCTTTGGTCCTTACATTGGAATGATCATGCTCAAAGCATGTGGACCCAAAGATTTCCAATACAAATGATGTTTCATCTTTTATGACACTCAAACTATTACAAAAATAGTTATCCAATGAAATTGCTTTATCAACAACAAATGTAGATTTCAAAGCATCCCATTTCATTGTCTTGTCATACAAAGTAATAAACACCATGAATCTTAAAGGTAAGAAACAAGTCACCTCATGTCTACTAATACTTTCCAAAAAGTATTCAAAGATAGTAGACTCTCCAATGCTCACCACCCTTGCAAGATGCACACTTGAATGGACAATTTGCATGCAATTTGATGACTCAGACATTGTCATTGAGGACTCCCTATGGAACTCTCATGCTTTGAGGCTGATCCTCAAAATCTTCCTCCTTTTGATGCTCCTCCTCAATGCAAGCAAGATCACACTTTGCCAAGATCTCCTCTTGAGTGATCTCCTCCTTTGCCAAGCTCATTCTTTTAAAAGCAACACTAGCTTCCAACTTAAACAATCTTCCATGTTTAAATCCCTTTGCAATACAAACATCATTTTTCAAGATGAAGCAAACACCATGCTTAAAGTGGACATCCAAACCACTTTCTAAGAGTAGACCAACACTAAGCATATTCTTGGTGATTGATGGTACATAAAGGACATTTTCTAGATCCATGCATTTTGAGGATTCTAGACACAAAGAGATGGTGCCAACACCATCTATCCTACACTCTTCATCATTTGCAGTAAAGACAAACTTTTTAGCATCATTGAATGAGTGTAAGGTTGAGAAAAAGTCCTTTTCACAAGACATGTGGGAGCTAGCCCCACTGTCAATCCACCAATTGTCTCTTGAATTGCTATTGCTTGTTGGTGAGGATGTAGATGCCATCAAGAATACATCTACTTCATCCTCCTCCTCCTCCTTTGCAAGGTTTCCTTGTTTGTCCTCCTCCACTTGTGCTCTTAGCCTCTTGTAGCATTCAGATGCATAATGCCCCTTCCTTCCACAAAAGAAGCATTTTTGCTTTGACTTGTCCTTTGAGCTTGATGCATCATCCTCTTCTTTGGCCTCCTTTGGATGCTTCTTCTTTCCATTGGTCTTATTTTTGCCCTTGACTGAGAAATTGGCTTTCTCATCACCATCCTGCAAAGACAAGGAACTCATCCTAGATTTTGCATGGAGCATCCTACACTCTTCAGCCACTAATACACTGTGAAGTTTTTCTATAGTTGGCAAAGTGTCTTGGATGGCAAAACTTTGGACCAGATTTGCAAAGTCATCTCCTAGACCATTAAGGACAATTTGTACAAGCTCTCCATCATGAATCTTCTCTCCAATGGAAGCCAACTCCCTATTTAGAGACTTGATTTCCTGAGAAACAAGTAGAATTTGATTTGGTTTCATTTGGATCACAAAAACTCAATGTACATAGTGAACTAGCTTGAGATTGCCAATGAGCTCCAAAAATTTTCTATCTTCTCACTATGGAGAGAGGGAATACATAGCAAATTCGACTTCCTTCTTGAAGTTAGGTGGATTTCCAGCATGTAATAAGGAAGTTAACTCACTCTCCTTGACCTAAAATGAAACCCTAGTCTATTTCCTAGAGTTATGCTTGGTAGGTAGCTAGTTGGTCAAATTTTCACCTTAAACTTAGGTGTAGGTCCTATAAAGTAGGGATGACCACCAAATAGACATGACCAACTCTCTTGACTTGACCTAACCTACATTAGAATGGGTTTCCCATGTGGCATCATGGCCTCACATGTGTGGGACCCACTTGCGTACACAATTTACACTATTCTACATGGTTTTTGATCAAGCTAGATTTGCAAATTTTTGGCGATTCTTCACAATCTGCTTGAGCATGGTTTCAAAAGATCAACACTTTTCTTATCGATCATGGTTATAAACCAAGCACTTCAAATTCTAATGTCTATTTCAAATCAGTGCAACATTATTTTATTATTATCACTTTGTATGTGAACAACATATTGTTTTTCAGCAACAATATCGATGTAATAAAAGAAGCTAAATCAATGTTATCTTCAGAATTCGACATGACCGATCTGGACGAAGCTCATTACTGTCTATGTATTCAAATCCAAAGAGACAAAAATTATAAGTTGATTTATATTACTTAGCAAAGATACATTCATAATGTCTTAGTCAGATATAATCTGATGAATTGCAAATTAGCTCACTCACCGATGGTAGACCTGGGACTCAAATTGTCAAAGGACCAATGTCCTCAGACGATCGAAGAGAAGGAACAGATGCGTGAGTATCCTTATCATTCGATAATAGGATCTCTTATGTATGCGATGATCTGTACCAGACTAGAAATAGCTTTTGCAGTCAGTTCCTTAAGCCAGTTTATGACTAATTCTGGTATTACACATTGAAAGGCTCTTATCAAAGTTTTGAAATACATATGAGCTACTATGGACTTTTGCATTTGTTATGGAACAGTCGATACCGACAAACTCAATATTCTCAATGGTTATTCAGATGCAAGTTGAGCAGGAGATGTAGAATCCACTTTTGGATTTACATTCTTCCTCAACAATGGTCCTATTTCATGGAACAATCGCAAGCAAATTTTGATAGCTCTATCTTCTACTGAATCAGAGTATATTGTAGCCTCTCAAGCTACAAAGGAAGCGGTATGGTTGAAAAATTTACTTTTAGACCTTTGTCTGAAACAATATGCTCCGACAACTTTATTTTCTGAGAATCAAAGTGTTACTGCTTTAACATCCAACCCTAGATTTCATTCTAGGAGTAAACACATTGAAATTAAGTATCACTCTGTCAGAAGCAAAGTTCTTGACAAAGAGGTTAACTTGCAGTATTGTCGAATGCAAAATATGACAGCAGATATTTTTTCTAAGGCACTAAGCTTGGATGCACACAAAGTTTTGTGCAGAACTAGGTTTGAAGGTCGAAGCATTCATGGATTCAGATAAGGGGGAGTATTGGATTATTCTAGTATCGAAGTGATTCATCGAATAATCGATCTTTTATTTTCATCCATTTTATTATCTAGTTCTGCAGTTTTATTCGTATTTCTACACAGTCTGCAAAAATACTCAGGAATCGCTCAACAGGTGTCTTCGACATATTGGACAACATACTGAATCAATCTATCCTCCTTATTGTTGTTGGAGAGTTTGCGGATCCCAAGGCAACCCAAGGATTACGTACTCCAAATCTGGTCGAATCCATATGATTTAGAATTTGCTCATCAGTAAGTTCTGCATTGTCATCATAAGTCAAGGCTGACTCACAAGAATGAGTTCATCTTCAATCAGGTCTGGTATGGGCTCCATTGATATCCAAGCCACATTCAGCACATTTAGTGGAAAAGTGATTGGTTTATCCAAAGTTCGATCCAATATTGAAATCTCGCTCAAATCGGATTGATTATCTTGTTGACACATATAGCCTGCTGTACAATCAATCGTTGCAAGAGCTTGATTTCAGTTGACGATATCGGTTTGAGAGTCGTAATGAACCCCCCCCCCCCCCCCCCCCCAATTTTTTACTGGTCGGTCACAAGAATGATCCATTGTTGACAAATCATCATCCTCTTTTTGAGCCACTGGTCTGATAGTCCAAGTTACAGGATCAACTTTGACTGCACGTTCACGATTTTCAAAAGTGATTTTTCTGGTACCCCAGTTATGAGTCACTTGTGCAACTCGTAACCATGGACGTCCCAGTAGGACTCAATAGACATTTGGTAAGTCCATTACTACGAACGTAATGACAAACTGTACTCCAACAATTCTAACAGGTATATCTTCAACCATTCCTCGCGGATGAACTGTCGTTTGATCAAGTCGCAGGCTTTGTCCTTGTAATGCCTCATTTTGCACATAGCTGTGTCGAAATCAAGTTAACTCTTGAACCGCCATCTATCACGACTGCTTCGTTAGAAAATTGCTTATGCTGTATCGGCAGGGTGATAATTTTTTGCTCACTTTTCCAAGTTACTCCAACATGGAGTACTTCATTAGATTCTTTAAATCCAGCACAAAAAAGTGGTTGTTGATGGACTTCTGGTCCAGCTTGAGTTAAATTTTGCGCTAATACTTCTTTTGCTTTTGGCACCAACTTGAGGAACTCTCCCAACGAAATATTGATCTTACTAGACATATCTGTATGTGGATTATTCGATGGTTGCACTGGTGAAGAACAAACCTCGACTGTTGCTCTAGCGGCTTTAAGCTCCTCTTCCTCTTGCAAATGTTTAATCCACTACCTCATATCTTGGTATCTCCTCTTTTCTGCATGAAGATTTGGATAGACTTCAGATGTTGTTGGTATATCAGTAGATGGTATACAATCAATAGATGCTGGAACTGCAACAGGTTCCTTCTACTTCTGTGCTCTGGTAACCACCATCAAGGATACACTTGGTTCAGTCTGAGCTGCTAGTCTTCTCTTGATTGTGATCAAATTTATAGGAGTTGTGGCCGACGGCAGCTTTGGTCTTGCTGGACACTCCTTGTAGCAATGGCCATCTCCACAGTGATGACAGAATGGTACAAATTTGTCTTTGTTTGGCAAATCTTGTGATTTTCTCCACATGCAAAGCATCCAAGCGGTGCTCCGATCCAGTTTCTAGATGCTTGTTGTTGCGCGGCAGCATAAATAGCATACTGTTTTGAAGGATCGCTCTCATGATCATTACTATAATTCCATTGCTCGATACCTCTATAAGGTTTTTGTTCCATCAGATTAGCAGGAGGAGTTGGTTGCTTTGGTGGGGCAGGTAAAGCTAATCGTTCCGGATATCCAAGAGCAGATTGACGAGGTCTAGCTATCGGATTTCCTCCGTAAAGTGGTTCTCGATATCCCATCTGGGCATACCGTTGCTGAATAGTCCAAGGATTAAAGTTGCATAAAACAGTCTCATGATCAAGCAAATTACACAAATGGAATATACTGATTTTCATTGTTTTTTTTATTTGAGGACACTCATTCATTGTATGATTTCCCATACAAATGGAACACCAAACATTTTCTCTCATAGGAAAAGTCTTAGCAAACTTCTCAGGTTCCTTGTTTGCTTGTCCATGGAAATTTTCCAATGCTTTAATCTTCTCATCAAATTGCGACTGCAACTTTTCCATCTACTTCTGCTGATTCTTTCCGAGTTTCTCGAACTCATTGAGCATCATCTCTACAGTAGCATTGACATTTGTTGATGCAATAGTGGTGGATGTCGTAGTGGTCTGCCCTGATGTATAAGAAAACATACTGATATTGGGCTCATCGTCTGAATCTTCATCCTCCTCCCATATTGCATCATCCATAGCGTTTTGCAAAGACGCATACTCATTGTGGCGTTTCAGCTCACATCTGGTCCTTTTCGGAAGGCCTGCTAGGAACCACATAATCATGGCATCTTCAATAATCAATTCAGGTATGCACTCAGATCTAAGGCGTTTTACTAGTTCAATATAATCTTGAACCATTTTTTGCTTTTCCATTTTAATTTTACTTAAGAGTAAAAAAATGTCTTCCATAAACTTTCGAGGTTTGAACTGTGTGATGAGGGCTCGTTTGACAGTCTCCTAATTCGTACGCTCAGTTTCATCTTTATTGTAGTACCAATCTTGTCCTGCACCCATTAAAGCCATAGGAAAAATCTTAAGCTTATCCTAGGAAAAAACTTCGCCATAGACTTCACAAGATTCAGAATAGATATGAAGAAATCTAACTGGATCTGTAAATCCATTGTATTTGGGTAGATCCAAACGTGGTGCTCTCCTAACAATGATTGGATTGACTTCTTGAGGAGCACCTCAGGGGCAGCCATTTTTACAAATTAATTCAAGCAGACAAATGAGATTGGATCTAGATTTTTCAATCAGGAACTACCTCAGATCAGATCTACTATATCTCTTTCACTTGACGAAAAATTAGATTCCTAAACTGTGAAAAAGATTATAAGATCAACCGATCGATACTTCTCAAAAATGAAGAATTCTCATGATCAGAATCAAACTGAACCAGATTTAACCCATGTGATGCCACGAAATTGTTAAGTATTGAATATCAACTTAAATATGGCATGATATAAAATGAAGATATGAGCTGGATAAATATAAATCATGAAGATGCCTAAGTCATTTTTCGAGAATATATCTCCTAAGTACTTGCCTTGTATTTAAGGACAAGGCTTTTAAAAGAGAAAACATTGCCTTGGATAGCCTTTATTAGGTCATCTACGCAAAACGACTAGATATGAATTGAAATATTAAATTACAGTAATTTTAACTCTTAGTTAAATATACCTCTTATGGTATAATTGAGCATATACTCAACCTAATTCTTAACTAGACCTTTTCACGGGAGCGATGCACCTGTTATTTTAGAGGTGTGTTTGTTCGTCCCGTAGAATATATATTGATCACACGCTTCAGTCTCGACTGTCGAGAGAGAAGAGTTTATGTATTTGTAAGAGGTTGAAGAAGTGAATAGAGTGTTGAAAGTTATTCTCCCTTATCTCTGTTCTCTGCACTGTTGAGTGTGAGTGATCATGAGTCTACTAGCAATCTCTAATGCATTACATGAATTACTCTTTGGTCAAACAAACTCTCTAGCACATTACAGTCGTTTGTTGTGTATCCGTAAAACATGCTCTAAAGAACTGTCTTAAAATCATCTTATTCGTTTGTCGTGAATACTTTCCTTTCGGCACTCGAATAACGTCTACATTTGGTACAGTCTAGCATGATCATTGAATAAAACTGTATGTATACATTTGAGATGACAGTCCCTGTCTGAAGAATTGAGTCCTTGATCTGTGTTCTTGCTTGTCATTGACATAAGTTTCTAACGTGCTCTAAATCTATTCGTGCTCTTTAACCATAACCTTGGACTTAAGAGGACTTCTGTAATTATCTACACAACCACGAATACATCGAACATTTCTCGACTCTCTGTTGACACCTTAATCAGCCGGAGTGTAGTACTGATGTACTACTCTGATAACGTTTCACATGTAGAATGCATTTCATTCGATTTGATAGAGACAAGACTGCTGTTCTGGAATTATTAATACTACACACCCCCAACACAAGTAATATTGGTTACTTTCTAATGTTTGTTGACAACCGGAATAACGCCCGAAGCCACTTCACTCAAAATAAATCATAAATTGTACCAAATACATAACTTTCTAACGTTGTCCTCTGTGGGTTCGACATTATTTACTACGAAATCTATATTAACCTTGTTGGTATAGTACGACATATACCAATTTTTGGCGCTGTTGTCGGGGATAGCTTAGAAATGTTATAAGAAAACTGACACATCCATCTCCATTTCTAGTGTATGTCAGATAGAGAATCTTGATTAGAACAATACCGTAAGCTTAGAGAGGAATTTTTACGAAGATAGAGTGAGAGTGCGAGTCGAAGAAATCTCGACGAGATCACTAACCAGTTACTTGAACTCCTAATTAGCTTTGGTATGGAGGGTCCTGTTGCACGTTTCACTTCTATCTCAAAAAGTAGGTATGATTATTTTAAAGGGGCTACTTCAGATGATGCAGATAACTATGTCTCGCAATTTGAGTCAATTGCTAATGCAAATAACGAAGAAACAGACATATACAAACTGCAAATCTTTCTGGGTCTGCTGAGAAAGCAGGCACGCATATGGTACAGTCAAGTTGAACTAGGCCGTGTAGGAACCTGGTTACTACTGAAAGATGCATTTTTGAACCAATTCAGAGAAATCGGTTATAAATCTAGAATTCTCGGACGTCTAAACAATCTTCAGAAGAAGACTAAAGAATCCCTTTGAAAATATACACGAAAGGTTAAGAATCTTATAGGAAAACTAACCAGTGTATATCCCGTTGATATGCGGATCGAATGGTTTTTGGCTGATTTACCACCAAAGATTGATCGATATTGTCGACAAGGGGACCTGACCTCCTTAGCAGCAATAATAGCTAGTGCTGAGAACTTCGAGACCTCAAAACTAACCCTAAATCGACGCTCAACTAAAAGATCTCGTAAGTCTAAAACTGATTCTAGTGATAGCGAAGATGATTCAAATTTTGACTCAAGTATCAGTTGTTCAAGCTCGAAGTCCGAAAGCAGTGAGTGATTCATCAGAATTAGAAGCTGATAAAGGAGATAAAAAAAATAAACGACGATCCAAACGAAAGGATGACACGAAAACCATCGAGGATAAGTCGTCAACTTTTAAAGTTGAAAAGCTTTGGAAGAGTAATATAGCTGATCTTAATAAAAGGTTTAATGATTTGAAAGTGCAGATCTCTGAAGTTGCAGACAAAAGACCAAAAGCTTACTCTTCCAACTCGGGAATGTGGTGTATGAAATGTGGAACTTCTGGACATACTAAGGAAGATTGCACCACTGTGAATGTAAAGTATATTGAAGATCCTACCCAGGAGGTACTTTTTATTTTTCAGAATGATGCGACTACTAATTATGTTCAGGGTACTGCAACATCAGCCCAGAAGGATAGACCAAAGTTTGCACCAAGAAGACACAATCCTCCTAAATTCGTTAGACTACCAATGAAGCAGTGTCGGGCAACTGTTACAATTGTGGAGAGCCGGGACATTTTTTGAATGACTGTCCTCAACCACAAAAGTCGATTGATTATGTACCGTTATGCTCGAACTATAGGGAGCCTAGCCACAAGTATCCTAATTGTCCTCAGCTGCAAAAGCCGCGACCTAAGTACCAGTATGTAGCAACACCAGTTGCTATAGACTAGAAAGCAAAAGCTTCGACTGATGTTGTTGTGCAGAGGATTGATATAATTGAAGGAAAATTGGCGAAGATAGAAGACCAGTCCTGGCCAAGTGACGTAGAGAAGATATTCAAAGTCACAACGAGAAACAAAGGCTCCTCAAAACCCAAACATAAATCTTCAACAAAGCGCAAAAACTCTTCGAAGAAGAAATCTTCTAGCAAGTCAACGAACAAATCTACAACCAAAGAAGATCTTAAATATGACCTCGACTATGATCGCAATGCTGCAAAAGACATCTCAACAGAAGCGAAAGAAATTATCAACAATGAACTTCAATCAGCTATTGTAGAGAAGGTGGTCACGTTCGAGGAAGGGGACGATGAACTACCGAAGACTAAATTGTCTAGTGCTGTTATTGACAAGCCAATCTCGAAATCAAAGACAAAGGACTATGATATAGTGACTGATATTGGATCTGTTTGTCCAAACATCACTTTTGAGCAATTGTTGGCAGAAACACTTATTATCGAAAGCAACTGAAAGGCCTTTTGCCCCTAAAAAGAAGAAAAAATTTTCTTTGCTAGATGCTGGTGTATTGTCTATTGATTTAGGAGATCTCGGCGCACCTGAAATTGATGTTACCATTGCGGGATGTTTGTTTGAAAAAGTGCCGATAGATTCTGGTTCAAGCGTGAACATAACAACAGAAGACACAGCTCATGCTTTGGGACTGACTGACATTCAACCGACACAGCGAAATATCAAGTTAGCTTATTCAACGCGACGAAAATCTATTGGAGAATTGAAGGATGTTACTGTTTACATTCAAGCCAAGTCTTTCACAATGAATTTCATAGTTATCAAACCACTTGGTTTGCCATTTTATTTTGTGCTAATTGGACGGCCCTGGCTTTAGCAATCAAATGCAAGTATTCATTGGAAATCCAGAGAGTTGAGATTTCAGGCTGGTGAGACCAATAATTGGGGTAAGCCAGTAGACCAAATAATTACTTGGAGTCGTGACAAATATGAAGGTGAAACTCCTTTGTCTGACACCAGTTTTACCTCAAAAGATTCTTCTTATGCAATAAATATTCTTTCCAATGCATCTGACATCGAAGTGCAATATTTCAAATGCTATGAGAATATTGACGAAGAAGGATTCTTCGATGCCTGCAACGCTGAAGCGGATGTTTTGAATGAAGAAATTAACGTTGTAGACACAAACTCTAAAGAGTTTGATGATGATTCGAGTGACGAATCTGAACACGGATTTGGTATTAAGAACCAGGCTGACGACAAGAATATATCTATGGAGTCAACCATGTGCAAAATTCATGGCCATACCAAGGCCAGTATGATAGAAAATATCATTCTACCAGATTCTACTGAACTACTGAACTTGCATCGGATATATTTGTGCATGTTTCAAAGTCACTTGGAGAAATGGAATTAGGGGAATTCACGGAATTATTGAAGGAGTACCAAGATGTTTTTGTCTGGTCGCTCGACAATTTGAAAGGTATACCTACAGAATTCGGAGAGCACCGTATTGATCTTAAAGAAGATGATGTACTTGTTTGACGGAGATAGTATTGTCTCAATCCAAAGTACTCTCTCATGGTTAAAGACGAACTCAACAAGCACCTTAAGGCAGGTATTATCTATCTCGTCTTTAGCAGTGAATGAGTTTCACCCATTGTTGTTGTTCCAAAGAAGAAGACTGACAAAATACAAATATGCCAGGATTTTCGGAAGCTCAATGCTAACACAAAGAAGGATCATCATCCTCTGTCCTTCACTGATTCTATCTTAGATCAGGTACCTGGTCAAGAGCGTTACAGTTCCTGTGACGGTTTCTCTGGTTATAATCAAGATGGAGTGAGAAAGGAGGATCGTTCAAAGACTACCTTTATTATGGATTGGGGCACTTATGCCTACAACAAAATGCCCTTTGGTCTTTGCAACACACCAGCGACTTTACAGCGAATCATGATGTTAATTTTCCCTGACTTCGTAAGAACTTTTCTTGAAATCTTCATTAATGATTTCTGTGTATATAGTGATATAAAGACACATCTACAGAAGCTGAAACTTACATTGCAACGGTGTAGCGATACTTATTTATCCCTTCACCCAGAGAAATATTTTTTCGGTATGAAAAAAGGAATTTTACTGGGACACAAAATATCAAACAGAGGAATAGAAGTCGATAAAGATAAAGTCGAGCTTATGAAGAACCTCTAGATACCAACCAATCTACGTGAACTAAGAGCTTTCTTAGGACATGTCGGCTATTATCGGAGATTTATCCAAAATCATGCTTCTATTGCTACTTACCTTACGCATCTACTCAAGAAACAAGTGGAATACTTTTGGACGAAGAAAGCATTCGCAGAACTTAAGCAGAGATTGATCAATGCTCCTATTCTGAGACCACATAGTTATGTTGATGTTTCTGCATTTGCTATTGGCATCTATCTAAGCCAGAAGGACGATCAGAAGAAAGATCATCCCATATACTATGCGAGTCGACAGCTTAGTGCCTCGAAGAAGAATTATTCAGCTACAGAAAGGGAAGCACTCAGAATGATTTTTACTGTTAAAAAATTTCAACATTATTTGTTGGGATATGCTTTTATTTTTCATATTGATCACTATGCTTTAAAGTATCTTGTGAATAAACCAGATTTATCAGGATGAATTGCTCGATGGGTTCTACCTCAGCAGAAATTCACTTATCAAGTAGAACTTTGCCAAGGAAAATATCATACGAATGTTGATTATCTATTGCGACTCAACACGGGAAAAATTGAAAAACCAATTAATGATGATTTTCCAGACGAAATCTATTTGAAATTTCATCTACGAATTCGTTATATTCTGATATCATTACTTATCTCAAGGATCAGATATATCCGGATGGTTATGATTGGAGAAAAAGACAGTTTTTCAATATAAGATAGCACCTTATACGATTATTAACAATGTCCTGTACAAGCTTGGTGCTGATCATCAACTAAGAAGATGCCTCAAAACAGCAGATATTAAAAAGGTTGTTCAAGCCTTACATTCAGAGGATGTTGGAGGACACTTTGCTTTAAAGAACACTGTTAATAAGATATTGACTGCCAAATACTGGTAGCCAACTATGTTCAAGGATGTATCGAATTATATTCGTTCGTGTGATCCATGTCAGAGATCTGGTAAGCCAACAAAAGCAATGAATTGGTCGTTGACACCAATCCTACCTCTTGCACCATTTGAGAAGCGGGGGATTGACTTTGTCGGTCCAATCAAACTTGTGACTCGACATACTAAGTGACGTTATATTTTTGTTGCAACGGATTATGCTACAAAGAATGCTGAAGTAGAAGCGACGAAACGAAACGATGCGAAAACTGTCGCGACGTTCTTATTCAAGATATGGTTGTCCTCTTGAACTAGTAAGTGACCATGGTACACATTTTCTAGTATGACACAATATGGCTGCTGACAACATATTTTCTAATTAAACACAGAAAGACAATCCCTTATAATCCAAAAGCAAATGGGTTGACTGAGAGAGCTAATGGAATATTATGTAAGATCCTGAACAAGATTACTATTGCGCATGCGACTGATTGGGATCGGAAATTACCATCAGTTCTCTGGGCTTATCGAAACACAGAAAAGATCACGACGAAGCAAACACCATATTTCCTTACTTATGGTATGCATCCTATTTTACCTATTGAATTTGAGGTGACAACTTTTCGTATTCAAGCTCAACAAACAGATGTTGAATGTATTAATGAAAGGTTGACCACTATTGAAGAGCTATCTGAAGCTCGTATAAATTCACAAAAATTAACGGAGGAAATCCAAGAACAACGAAAGAAAAAGTATGATAGTTGTATCAGAAAATGTGATCTTAAAGCTGATGACTTTGCGCTGATCTATGATAGTTGACATCAAAAGTTCCCTGGAAAACTTCATATGAGATGGCTTGGACCTTATAAAGTTATAGAGGTGTTTGAGAATGGTTCTGTAAAACTCCAATCACTTGAAACGAACTATTACCAACACGAATTAATGGGTCCAAACTCAAGAAAATACCTTTGACCAGAATCTTTTTAATTCTCATTATTTTTCAAATTTTTTGAGAATTTTTCATGACCTTTTTAGAATCTTTTCGAGAATATTTCTAGACGCCTTCCAACATTTTTTCCAGAAATGTTTTTTTTAAGAATCCTGTCGAGAACTTTTCGAGAATTTTTCTAGACTTCTCCTACAATCTTTCAAGACATTTCCAAAGTGTTTTTGAGAATTTTTCGAGAATTTCTCGTGACACTCAATTTGTAATCAAAACATGTTTTAATTTTTGCGGATTGTTTTCGAGAATTGTTCTAGGACCTTTCTAGCATCTTTCTCTAATTTTTTGAAAAATTTTCTAGCAATTTTCCTTTAATTCTTTTGAGTTATTTTTCTACTATATCTTTTTGAGAATATTTCGAGAAAGTTTCTAGTATCTTACTAAAACTCTTTTGAGATTCTTTCGTTAGTTTCTCTATCATTTTTTAGGATCTTGCGAGAAGGCCAAGACCAATAGACCTCTCCAACCTCCTGATCGTTCCTACCATAGCCACTATAGCAGCGGTTGCGCCAGCAATCGAGGTAGCAACTACAACTACTATGGAAATTGATGTTGTAGCCTCTCAGACGGATGCAATTGTTACGACCGCCATGGATACAGATGGAGTTGCTGCTGCAAACTCATCAAAGCCAGCCTCTGCTTCAACCTCACAGAAGTAGATGAAGAGTTCAAGCGCTTCAGATGAAGATGAAACTCCATTCGACACTTCAGCCAAGACTCGAGCAGCTGCAGTAGAAGACATCGGGGCAACTGATGAAGACCTGACAACTAGCCCCGGTGGTTTACATCCATGACCAGCAGAGCCAAGAATTTAGTGACTGAGATATATTTGATCGACACAATCAGAAGAACATTTTGGACCTGATAGAAGCAGATCAAAAGTTTCAAGACTCTCTCAAGGAGTCTTACGAGAAGATCGACTCGTTCGAATCACATAACATGCCTTTCGGTTTAGCTGAGTTATACATAGGCTCTTCTGCTATGTATGCTCTCGAATACATTCGTATTAAAGAATTTCAATTTTTGCGAAATGAAGACAATAAGCGACATTTGTGGAAGCGAAAGTCACAGTTCCAATTGTACAAACCAAAAGGTGTTGCGGATTTAGGCGCCTTTAATGATGCAGGTTTGCTGATCAATGTAATTATGGCCTATCCAGAACTTTTCAGTCTTTACGTAGATTGGGAGCAAAACCTTGTTGATTATTTTGCGGAGATTCGACACAATCTACAAGATCGAAGGAAGTCACTTCGTTATAAGCAATTTTGTACATATTCATTTTGGCAGTTTGGAAATTTTGCAGCAAAGACATTGTTTTTTTTGTCCAAAAGCTTTACGTTAAAAGTTCTTTTATAAGATTTTCAGCTCGCTATTGTAAAGAAATCACACTTCGTAGTTATTCAGATGAAGATAGAAAGTTAACTCATGAGCTGTTTGATGGAACATTGCTCTCGGTTAAGCTTGAAGAATTTGGCAACCTACCAGTTGGCTGTTATACAAAATCAAAGGAAGACTTGATGTTATATGAGGCTCAACAAAATTTGGAGTTAGCCCAAAACTACGTGAAGAATTGAATCTTTCGTGAATATTCATTGTTGCCTATGTTGTGGTGATATTTCTATCTGATGTTGAATCCAAATCTGTGAAGTTTTGAAGATGTTTTGAAATTTGATTCCAGTTCTCATCAATAATTCAAAGATCAAATCAAATCAACCTATTTAATTCAAAAGAAACACCAAAGGCACATATTCTCTAAGCCGAAGAAATATCTAAAGGAAGAATCATATGAAGAAATATCTTTTCGCCTTAACAAAAAACTGAAGAACAGAATGTTTCGAGAATGATCCTCGAAATAAAGATTATATGTTCACGAGGACGTTTCACATTTGAGAAAGGGGATATGTGATGTCACGAAATTGTTAAATATTGAATATCAACTTAAATATGGCATGATATACTCGAAAATGAAGATATGAGCTGGATAAATATAAATCATGAAGAGGCCTAAGTCATTTTTTGAGAATATATCTCCTAAGTACTTGCCTTGTATTTAAGGACGAGGCCTTTAAAAGAGAAAACATTGCCTTGGATAGCCTTTATTAGGTCATCCATGCGAAACGACTAGATATGAATCGACATATTAAACTAGAGTAATTTTAACTCTTAGTTAAATATACCTCTTATGGTATAATTGAACATATACTCAACCTAATTGTTAACTAGACCTTTTCACGGGAGCGATGCACCTGTTATTTTAGAGGTGTGTTTGTTCGCCCCGTAGAACATATATTGATCACACGCTTCAGTCTCGACCATCGAGAGAGAAGAGTTTATGTATTTGTAAGAGGTTGAAGAAGTGAATAGAGTGTTGAGAGTTATTCTCCCTTATCTCTGTTCTCCGCACTATTGAGTGTGAGTGATCTTGAGTCTACTAGCAATCTCTAATGCATTACATGAATTACACTTTGGTCAGATAGACTCTCTAGCGCATTACAGTCGTTTGCTGTGTATCCGTAAAACATGCTCTAAAGAACTGTCTTAAAATCATCTTATTCGTCTGTCGCGAATACTTTCTTTTCGACACTTGAATAACGTCTACATTTGGTACAGTCTAGCACGATCATTGAATAAAACTGTATGTATACATTTGAGATGACAGTCCATGTCTGAAGAATTGAGTCTTTGATCTATGTTCTTGCTTGTAATTGACATAAGTTTCTAACGTGCTCTAAAACTATTCGTGATCTTTAACCATAACCTTGGACTTAAGTTGTTGAGGACTTCTGTCTAGAAACTAACAATTCGCGAACACGATTAATTAAATGTCTACACAACCACGAATATATCGAACATTTCTCGACTCTTTGTTGACACGTTAATCAGCCAGAGTGTAGTACTATTGTACTACTCTGATAACATCTCACCTGTAGAATGCATTTCATTCGATTTGATAGAGGCAAGACTGCTGTTCTGGAATTATTAACACTACACACCCCCAACACAAGTAATACTGGTTACTTTTTAATGTCTGTTGACAACCAAAATAACGCCCGAAGTCACTTCACTCAAAATAAATCATAAATTGTACCAAATACATAATTTTCTAACGCTGTCCTCTGTGAGTTTGACATTATTTACTACAAAATCTATATTAACCTTGTTGGTATAGTACGACAACCCAAAATTTGACAGGGACTTGATCTGAAAAATCAAAACCCAAAAATAGTATTGGTGAAAGTTTTCTAGGCGAAGGTTGATTCAGCAAAAGTTCAGTAGTGCTATTTTTGATAAAAACTCTTTGAGCAGGTTTTTTGACAAATTCTATGGAAATAACTTTCGCCGAACTCTCAGACTGAGAATCTGACTCAGATAAAACTAGGGTAGAATTGGTGAAGGTTCCTGACACATAAAAGCACAATTTCTATAGTTTGACAAGGGTAAAAATAGATATTTCTTATGATCTGGATAGAATGAATGTTCACCTAACTCAAAAATAATAAATTACTATAAATAGAATAATTTGGTAACTTGGCAAAGGTTTTGGTGAAGAATCAAGAGTATTACTAGTATTTTTTTGCAAAAAAGAGACTTTTTTGACAAAAATATGACAATATGACAATATATTTCTGTTTCTGTATTTTTAGGATTTTGGTGATTTTTTGGTGTGTTTTTTTATGGTTATTTTGATGTTTCTAGAAATCTGCTGGGAAGGATTGTTTGCCCTTCAAACTAAAGGTTCTGTGAAAGCTATGTGGGAACTTGCCTCAACAACAAGATCAGGGAGGCTTGAATACAGGGTTTGACGGGCCAGGAATACTGAACATACCAGATGACTAGGCCACGAAAGAAGATCCATCAACTTCAAGGCCCAGGCCATTGTTTTAGAAATCCATCACCATCGAGGACCAAATTCAAGCTGTTCTACAACAACATCCGCATGAGTCCTCGAGGGGTGGATGGGTGATTAAATTCAAAACCTCTGAGATAGAGACGACCAAGGAATTGGACAAGCTACCAGCATTGG
Source organism: Diphasiastrum complanatum (assembly GCA_029204225.1). NCBI lineage: Eukaryota > Viridiplantae > Streptophyta > Lycopodiopsida > Lycopodiales > Lycopodiaceae > Diphasiastrum > Diphasiastrum complanatum. The sequence goes on along the minus strand of CM055097.1, from coordinate 9,079,224 downwards.
AAGAGCATACGACATGGAGAACCATTGTATTTGAGAAAACTCCAAATTCTATTAGGAGTTATGTTGCCAGCCCTCACCAATTGCGGGTAGATCCATACTATTTGCCGATGCCAAGAAGGAACAAATGGAAAGATTTGGGGATTCCATTGGAAAAAGTCCCAAATTGGCCCATAATCCACCAAGTGTATAGTTGGCATTTAGTAGTGGATTTCAACCGGGACTTACAATTTTATGTGGCCGAGTATAGACATTTGCCAGATCCGACCATTAGGCAATCTGTGATTTTGCAAACGATTTGACAATGTTGGCGTCCGTAGCAACGCATTGGGATGATTGCCTACCCCAATTGGCTTTCAATCCTAATAACCAATGGGGTCTGACAATGTTCAAGATCAATTGCCACTTGCCAGATTATAATACTGTGTTGCGATGCTGGGCGGAATGTGGGAATCATGATTTACAGCATGGACCACTTCGAAATGGATTGCCGAAGCCAATAAGTGCTTTTTACCGCACAAGAAAGATTTCAACATGGCGCACCTGAAATTCACAGTACCATTTTATCAAGGTACGACACGAGACTAATCAAAGCCCGAAATGAATAAATCTCGCGAGGTGTTGTGGGACCGCCACCAATTTTGTTGGGAGATATTGTTGGAGGGTTTGCGGATATCGAGGCAACCCTAATCCTAGTTAATAAGTGAGAGGGATTTGGCACCTTGCGTGTGTAAGTCCACCCGATGATCACATAGTTATTTGATAATTAGAAAGTCAATAAAAAGACTTTAGGCCTTTTTGCGGGACTTTTAATGTCGCAGGGCCTAAATGTGAAGTTAGTGAATAAAGTTGGGGTCCCCACCAGATTTCAATTTCAAATTGGTTCCCTCCAATTATTGAATGGGTTCCCACTCTTTTTTAAATTTGAATACCTAGGCAGGTAAGAACTGGCCAATAGGATTTTGAGGCCAAGGCCCTCCTCTCTATTATAAAGAGGGGCCTACTCGAGTTTGTAAACCATGTTCTCTCTTCATTTCAAATACAAGCGGTTGAGCCTCTTATGGAATGGATTATGAATGTCCTTGTTCTCTATCTCTTTTCCTTCATCTCTCATGCTTTTGTTATATTTGCTAATTGTTAGCTCTGAAAATTATTGGGATTGTATGTTCTTATACTTTTTATGAGAGAGAGAGAGAGAGAGAGAGAGAGAGAGAGAGAGAGAGAGAGAGAGAGAGAGAGAGAGAGAGAGAGAGAGAGAGAGAGAGAGAGAGAGAGAGAGAGAGAGAGAGAGAGAGAGAGAGAAGCAAATATATATCTTATTATGGATTGTAGTGTTAATTGGATTAGGGTTAATGGATAAAAGCTCATAATGATCGAACCTCGTCCAGAAACCAATATTTTGCATGTCACTTGGATGAATTCTAATATGATGATATCCAATTGTGAGATCTATGTTTGTGAAGTATTTAGCTCCACCTAATCAATCTACCAAATCATCCATTCTGGGCAATGGCTATTTATTTTTTGTAGTTGTTTTATTTAATCCCTTGTAATGCACACACATCCAGAAGCCCCAATCTTTCTCACTTTTAGAAGAACATGAGCATCCCAAAGTGATTTACTAGGTTGTATATGTCCCATCTTAAGATAATTCTCAGTTTGAACAATAATCTCTATATCTTCCTTTTGAGAAAATCGATATGGTTTTCTAGTTTCCTTTCTTTGGTTTGGACATTGATGGATTAGTCTGAAATTACTTCTTGGATGCTACCATAGTGAAATCATAAGCTTTCACAATTTGTACGACATCATCGAAAGTGTGAAGCACCATTTTACTTACATTCGTTGAGATAATCTGTCGGCAAACCTCGGATGAACTGCTAGAGAGAGAGAGAGAGAGAGAGAGAGAGAGAGAGAGAGAGAGAGAGAGAGAGAGAGAGAGAGAGAGAGAGAGAGAGAGAGAGAGAGAGAGAGAGAGAGAGAATGCTGAAACTTTGTTCTATAAATCCATGAAGTCTTGGAGATAAGAGTCTTCCTCATTTTGGAATTAGTGAATCTCTTATAGTGAAAATCTCCATAAATTCTTTCCATGTAGTGAGTTTTGGTTGCAAATTACGCCACCACAACGAAACCTTAAACATAAAAACATAACCATGTGCTTGATCTTTTTCTCTTCAAGATTTTTGTGTAGACTAAAGTAACTAGTCTACTTGGTCAATCAATCATGTACCACCTCAGGCTTCTAACCTGAATATGGTTCAGGCTACAATCCCAGATTTGTAATTTTGTTATTAAAAGATTTTTGGTTGGAAAGCTTGTGAATGTGGAAGTATTCCCTTCAAAGATTTCCTAGATATGTTATTTACTCAAGAGGAATAGAATTCTTTTAGTAGATGCGTTACAAGATTCTCAATGAAATACATGAGTAACATATGCGGATTTTGGAAGAATCTACCAAATAATAGAGTATGTTTATGTATTGGATCATAGTGGAATATTTTGATACGCACGTCTCAGTTTTGTGGGACTACCATGTGTTTCCTGGATTTTTAGTATATATCATACATTTAAATTAGTCAGTGAACATAGATATATGAACAAGTAATGTTCATAATAGTTATTTGTAGGTTAATGGGTCTTTCTGTGGAAAGAATGAATTCTTAACTTAGTGATGGTTTAGAAGAAGATCTAAATGTGGGGTTATACTAGTGGCCTATACCTAGACATTTTGAGATTTCTAAATTGTTAGCAATTAACTTGAATAGTTGGATTACTCCTAAATAAAGTTAACACGGTTAAGCAAACAATGTGAAGGGAATTCACTAGGAAATGTTTGTTTCAATCTATATTGCTTATAAGATGCATGATTTGTGAGTCATTAGGATTTATCAGTAAAAGTTATATGCATAGAATATAGGAAATTCTTGGTATAGAGTATTTTTTGATTGAGAAATAGACTCAGAGGTATTGATTGTAACTTAGTGAGCTCATATTGAATGATAGAGTTTAACAAATATCAAGAATAACCACTAAATTTAGTTGGAATTCGGCTGAACTTTCAGATATCTAGATTTGGTTCTAGATGAGTGTATAAAGCTTCTTGTAGTTGAAGATAGATATTGAAATGGTTTTTGTATGCCTTCTGTCTTTAATTACTTTTATTGATACAGGATAGGGAAGCAACATGTAAAACCGCATAAATCTGATGTAAAAATGACGTAAAATGCCAACAAATAGAGGCCCTAGCCCACCCAGAATGTGGCTAGAGAAGAAACTTTTCGACTTTTTTTTATTGGCCCATAGAATAGTTTTCAGTTTTGGCTAAAAAGCAGATATACGCCTTGTACTCAAAATTTTGATGTACGAATAAAAAGCCCACTTGTGTGTTTCAGGGTCGCCGTTCACTTGGGAGTCTTAGTTGTCGATAATTGCAAAATTCACCCCAGTCAAAGGCCCAACAAATATTGTCAAGGCAGTGTCAAGCCACGCAAAGGAAAAATTCATGAAGAGGCCAACTGCAAAGCTAAAGGGAACAAGGGAAATACCTAGGGATCACCCAAAAGACCACCTAGGGTGCCACCTTAGATGACCAATTATGGGGGAAAAGCATTACACTTCAATGGCCTTACTAAAAAGGTACTGTGCGTCAACTCCCATTGAATCTTGCAATTCACCACCTAGGGTAGGCTAGGGTGGGACTCACAGGGCTATAAGCAAAGTATCAGTCTTCAATTTTCACACAAGGACCAATTCAAGAGGGATATGTTGGGTACCTTCAACTGTACAATCTATTTACTAAGGGGTTACATAGGAGTACTCTTCCAAAAGATAATGGACAAGTGACTTGAAGGGCAACAACTATAAGGGGTTCTCATTTTTTAAAAGGGACCCCCATTCTCTTTGTGAAAATTTGTGTGAGAAAAGGCTTCCATTTGGTGAGAGTTGAGTTACATTTTTTGGTTAAAAATTTTGTGGTGGGCTTCCATATTGTGAGAGTAGTTTTCATTAAGGCTCCCATTTTCTTGGTCAAAAATCTGTGATGCTTCCATTTTGTGAGTTGAAACTCCATTTTCTTTGTGACAAATCTGTTTTGAGAGCCCATTGTACGAGAGAAGCATGGCCCCATTTGTGTGAGTATTGTGAATGAAGCACCACCTTAGAGTAAGAGTTTTTTAGTGAGGTTAGTCTTGAGGAGAGTATTGTATAAGAGAACACCTTGTAAGAGCAAATGTGGTGAGAGAACAAATGAGGAGCTGTAGCTTCTTTGTGGGCTGCATTGTGAACTACATCTTATGATGCATTGTTAGAGCTTGACCTTGTTGAGAGAAAGGCTTCATCAGGAGCTTGTTATGGGAGACACTCTTGTGGAAGAGATCCTCACCTTGTGGAAGCCAGAGATGTGGATAAGTTTTGGAACTGTCACTCTGCTTTGTGAGGAGAGTAATACTTTGTGAGAGGCACCACCTTTGAGAAATAACATCTTGAGAGGGTTTGTGTGAGAGTTGAGATGGGGTGTTGTAGCTTAGTGTGCTGCATTTTGTTGTGTTACATTTTATGCTTGCCCTTAAGAAGGTTCCGTTTGCTCGAGTTTGCCTTTTGGTGTCGAATCAGGAGGTGAAACAGATAGGAATATAGCTAAGTCGTCATCAGCTTTGTGTGTGCCGGATCTTAGACAAGGGCCAACATCTATGCTGAAGATATGCAACCGTTTGTAACAAAGGCTCAGAGCCTGGTAAAGTAGTTTACCCTGCCTCAAGCGACCGTTGCCCTCATTGCTTATGCAGGATTATGCCAGGAGCAACCTCACCTATGGTATACATTGGGCATTCTAAGCTCTGCCTTCGCTGAGCCAGTAAAAGTAGCCTTACCCCATTGATGCAGGGAAAGAGCAGGAACAACTTCAGCAAGAAGCAGAACCCCAAACAGTCCTTCACGGTGCTATTAAGCTTTCCTCCAGCGCTGCCAAGGGTACGGGTGACAATGTGGATGCTTTGATCCTCCAGACTGAAACTGTGAAAGTATTGGAAAACTGCCATCGCGTTGATTAGTATCAGTCTCTTGTACTCTAGCCTTTTTTTCATCTGCAGGCGGCAGCCTCACCTCTTTGACATGGGCGCTATCCTGGCCAATCAGCAGTGAAGTGTGGTTATCCAGCAGCAACGCACCGGTATCCAGCATCAAAGAAGAGCGCAAGCAGCCAAGGATGATGTATCCCATAATCACTCCGTCATGGCTAGGGGAGTTGAATCCAATCCAGCGAATAGGCCTTGTGATGATATCTGTATCTGCACACCCTCACAACTAAGTGATGCATTAGTCAAAGCAAAGTACCCATCAAACCTAGAGAGCTAATTACGGTAATGAGGATGTTATGGCCTATGTCATAAGTCCACATTGATACTGCCTGGTCTTGAGGATCCATGGACTAGCCGTCATAGAATATGGACAAGGTGGTTAGCATCACGCAAGTGTTGATGATCCCACCATTTGGGTGTCACGGGGCCATGAACTTACCTGACCCATCTCCCCATTATCCTTAGATGCGTGACAACTGATAGGATGAAAATCTGAGTTTGTCTTGATTCGTAGTACCACATGCATCCCTCTCAAATCTGATGAAGGCCTGAAAATCTCTCTGACTTTTAAAGGGCTATAGAACTCTCATTACAAGAAGTTGCCTTACGGACTATCGTGCCAACCCCTCCTACAGATAGGCCATCAAACCTCAACCCCTCCTACAGATAGGCCATCAAACCTCTGTAGTTGCCAGATCCTAAAATAGTGGCACCCTCAGGACTTTCTTTATTAGAACATGAACCATTGAGTTTTGGCATAAACCAAAACTAACTCCTATGATGGAAAAGCCTCTTGTAGATGATGGCCTTGTTGTTGATGGTGGCCAGCCTGCCTTTGTCGATGAAGTCTGTGATGTCCCTGTTATTGATGGACTAGGCCATAATGGTCGTACTAATATTGCTGCTACTGTTGGAGGCTGTGATGGACTTTCTTTTGATAAATTAGGCCGTGATGGCTCTATGCCACCTATACTACAAACCCCTAATGTGATGCCAATAGAGCCTAGTTGGCCACCAATTTGTACCCTAGGCCTAATCATTGCTACTCCTTTGTATGTGCTCAGTAGGTGCTCTTGCTCAGGTCCAAGAACTGCCACATGTGGGGCAATCTCCATGGTCTGCTGATCTGGCCTAGTCAAACCAAGCAAGTGTGCTCTGATCCTTATCGTTGTGCTGCAAAAGGTAGCATCACAAAATAGACAACACTGTTGCGTGCATTTGAATCTATAAAAACTATGGTGTCTCTTCCAAAAAATCCACCTCTGTTCACATGCCTCGTCCCGCCACAAACATGGCTATAGAAACCCTTAAGACGCTATAAAAATGATCAAAAACTCAATGCAAAGTGAATATGTAAAAAGAGAAAGCTAAAACAACCCTAAAACCACCTAAAACCTAAATTGCAATCCCAATGGATGCCTAAGACCCACCCTAAATTAGTAAACCCTACCCTACACCTACAAATATACTATGCAAAATGCCTCATGCACACCAATCACATGAATGCTCATAGTGATCAACTATGCATGAAAAAGCTTGGGAACATGCAATCTTAGGGACTTTTTGTTTACATTATGAACTAGTTTTTTTTGTTATGGTGTCATTGATGGCGGGTTACAAACTCCAATATGATAAGTGACACACTTGATGGATAGTGTAACTGAATTTTTTTTGAATAGATCTGTGAATCATCTTGAAAATGGTGTGTGAGTTATTCAATAATCTAGATACATCACTATTGATTGACGGATTGTACTTACATTTGGTTTCATTATGTCAATCTCCTCATTTCTTTCCTACCATTGTTTGTTATCTCCACCTGTGGTTCTACATTGGGAGTCAGTTTCACTAGAAGCTGAATTGTTGTCATTTTCTCAACACTTTTGTCTCTAGCAAATCTTTAGCAAGCTAATGTAGAACACTGGATGCACCTTTGTCATATGCCAATTTGCCAATGTGCCCACAATATTCAAAGGATGATAAAAGCATTTTGACAACAATTAAAAAAATTTCTTACACCTTAAGCAAATAACCTAAAATTTTCAATTAAAGAGGTAAAATGTGAAGTTTAACAATTTTCTATGAGCATTGACTCTAAAGGAATGAAGTTCTTTCAATCCACTTTAAAGAGATGGAGTAGAATGCCAACACAATTCTTTACAAATTGTCTAATATTGGATGCAAGGTAAGTAACCATTTTCAAATCTTTATAGCACCGGAGCAAGTTCCGGATGTTTTTGTTCATGTAAAATTACTGTGTTCCAATAGAGATGTCATTTCTAACGAGATACCTCCGACATGTCTTGTTGTTGCATATACAACTTTACGTACTCCACACGAACCACTGAATCAACATATGATGAACTCACTAGATAATCATATTCTAAAGAGTTCAACTATAAGTTTCTCAACAAAAACACGGTTGTATCATTCTCAAGAAGTTCAATTGTGAGAATAAATGAAAGAAAGAGAAAATTATGTCATTGGAGTAGATAATGCAAATTGTGAACATGAGAAATTTAGTACCACATCAATCCTCAAGACTCAAGACAAGACTGAGGGGTTGTGTCATATATCACCTCCAATGTCCTTTGCCAGATTCGCAACTTTGTTTGTAAGAAGATAGGTTTTAATGTTGGAGCTGATTTTCAAATTGATTTGTCTATACCAAATTTTTCGAAAGAATCAATCACAGCGAATCTTACTCTTCGGAAGGCAAATACAATGATCAATTGCGAGAGATAACATATTGTTATTATTCAGTTCAAGAAAATTAATATTCAGAATCTTAGCCGGAATAACAGCTTATTTTTACATAAAGTATATATGGCAGACATTTTTTTAGGTTTTATTCGGCTATACCTATCCATTGTATTTTTAATTTTTTTCAAATATCGAGCCCATAGGAAGATGTCATATTATTTTTTTCAAACTAACTTTATTTTCAAGTGGTGAGATTATTAAAGGTCAGTTTGTCTTGGTTCTTGTCCTTTTGGTTTTTTGTTTTTTTCCATCCCTCATTTCTTTCCCTTTCTGTTTTGTGTCTTTTGAAGTTTATTCCCTTTGGGAGAGTCATTCTAAATTTGAGCATAGTTTGTAAGTTACTACTAAATTCATTTCACTTTTTTCAACCCTATGTGACAGAGCTAAGGTGCTCTTTATCCTTGCTGACGCTAAAAGATAGTATTTGGTCAACTGTGACAAGGGATGCCTTTGAATTTCGGATGACTTTAGTTGGACTGTAGAGCAATGAACTGTATTTGCTACTATTTCATTTTTGGTTGAACAAAGTATTCGGAAATTGATGAGACTCCGTTAGAAAATGGTGAAGAGCCCAACTACTATAATGAGATATAGACTCAATGGAGTCTTCAATGGATGTGATGAATTAACATCTGCATCTATATTGGACCATGAAATACAACAAGACTATATTTTTGGCAACATTCTATAAAATTGGATGTGATAATAATGTTTCTTAATTATCACTCTTCACATATTTTAGAAGTTTACGCACAATACCTTAAAAAATCAAGTCTTCAATTGGAATCAATAAGCCCTCCAAGCTTGATAATAAGTTTAAATGAAGTGGGATGGAACACTCACCTGGATGGAGGCCTCCTCAAATCACCCAATTCTTTTCACTGTCTAAATTTGTCTCCTTCTTCACCTTTATCCTTCTCACCTTCGATATCAGAGTTGTCATCAAAGGAACTCCCATTGTAGTAGTTGGACTCTTCAATATTTTCTAAGAGATTTTTATCAATTTTGATATTATGAACATCTTGTTCAACCAAGAAAAAAAATAGTAGCAAGCAAAGACAGTTGCTCTACAGTCCCAGCTAAAGCAATCCGAGATTCAAAGGTAGTCCTTGTCACGATTGACCAAATACCATTTTTTAGTGTCAGAAAGGATCTCAAATCTCACCTTAGCCTTGCCACATAAGCTTAAAAAAAGTAAATTGAGCCCGACAATATGATTTTTCTTGAAATTGATTATTGCATATGTCTTCCAAAAGGTGACAATATTTACTACGATTGATTTTTTTGGGGCAATTAGTTTGCAAACAAATCGACTTGAAAATTATCTTCAACATCAAAATCTATTTTCATACTAAAAAGGTTGCAAATTTGGCAAAAAACATTGGAGGCGATATATGACACAACCCTTTTAGTCTTGCCCTGAGTTTGAGATATGATATGGTACTAAATTTTTCATGTACACAATTCTTGTTATATGCTCTAGTGACATAATTTTTTATCTCTTCTACTTATTTCCACAACTGCACTTCTTGAGGATAATGCAACCAACTTATCATTGAGGAACTTATGGTTGAACTATCCAGATGGTTATCTAGTGACTCCATCTGTGTTAATTGAATCATTCATGTGTAGTACATAAAGCTGCATTTGTAACAACAAGACATGTGTGAGGCACCCCTTAGAAATGACATCTATGTTGGAACAGAGGAATTTCAGATGGACAGCAGCAGTTGAAGTGCTACACATTTGAAAATGATTAATTACCTTACATCCAACATTAGACACTTATGTTTTTTTATTCATAAATGATTGTAATGGCATTTTATTTCATCTTTTGAAGTGGATTGAGTTGTGCAAAGAACTCGTTTGAAAATTATGGTTTTAGCAATGATAGTGCGCCTATATCAGACATTCTACGTGGACTGTTTTATGGCAAAGAATAAAAAAACACAACATGTATGAATGAAGGGGTTTCGACAATCTACAAGTAGATTATTTGCAAGTTTTGCAAGTTTCATTCTACCCATGGTTCACCGATTATGTAAACATGGCATGCTATATAATATTAATTGCACTCTATCTCTAACTGCAAGAAGATACTGACTAAATACAATAATTTCAATGGATTTTAACGTAAACAAACACGTTACTTGTGAGGACGTCAATGTAAGACAACTTTGGAAGTGACATTGGTTGTCTCCACTCTATACTATTAATAATCTTCTCCATGTCTCTTGATAGGTGTCATGACAATTTCTGGCACATCTTTCTTCTATGGTATTGTGTCCACTTTTCTTTTTTTTCTTTTTGGTCACGTATTTTTTCATTTTCTAGTACCACAAAAGGCATGGATGCCATAGCATGGGCCACTGTATCATGTGAATCATTCACAACCATTCAAATCTATCATGTAAAATAAGTTGTACAGTTTATGTGATAATGCAAGTACCAAACTATGTAGTCTATATGGCAATTTAGGTATCAAACCATCATCGTCATAAAAAATATCCACTTTTAATATATTAAATCGTAATTTTGTATTTTAACATATTTTTTGTAGTTTCCAAACATAGCATGTCGACATGCTAAGTGAAATAGCTAAAAAGAAATTTAAAACCTTCAAATATAGCACGCCGGCGTGCTAGGTGATTCATAAATGTTTTTTAGCACGAGGCTATAAATGCTTTTTAACTTCAAATTTTTTTTTATTTTGGGATTTTATTATGAAATTTTTAACTATGTGCCAAACCACAATTCTTATTAATAAACATTCAAGTAGTGGCATAAAAAAGGTAGCACACCATGCGCTATCTTTTTATTGACTCATGGCAAAAAAAGAAACAAGCAAAACTCGTAAAAAAATTTACTTGCAAAATGCCAAGCCCCGAAATGAAGGATTGGTCACTGTAGCACAACAATTAGTCCAAAAGAAGAAAAAAACTCAAAACAAAAGAAAACGAGTCACGTTGTTGCAAGCAACAGAAGATAGATGATATCATTTTAAGTGGCAATGATGTTGTAGGGATCAAAAAAATCAAAATTGCCTTGTCTAGAGAGTTCTAAATGGTTGATCTAAGGCTTTTACATTTCTTTCTTGGCATAGAAATCATTCGAGGAGTAGATTATAGCTTTATTTGTCAATCAAATTATGCATCTACTATCTTTGAAAGATTTAAAATGATAGGATATAAAATTTGTGTCACACCAATGGAGCAAAATGTAAAGAGTTATGATGAAATATCCTTCAAGGACATCACACTTTATAGAAAAGTAATTGAATCCTTGATCTATCTTACTCTATCTAGACCTGATCTAAGCTATAACATAGGTAGATTGAGTCAATTGATGCAAAACACTCTTAAATTGCATTGGAAAAGTGCCTAAAGAGTGCTAAGATACATTTCAGGTACTATTTCCTTTGGCATATTTTATAGGAGTACTAACATCTCCTTGAGAGCATTTTCAGATTTTGCAGGTGACAAAGTGGATAGGAAGTCCATAAGTAGATGTGCTACTATCATTTGTGATGGGGTTGTATCTTGGCTTTCCAAAAAGCAAGAAACTATCACATTATCTTCATCAAAATCCAAGTACAAAGCTCTAACTTCCACTGCTAAGAAAATTCTATGGCTAAGGAGGGTATTATTGAAACTTCATGTGCTAAAACCCAAACAAGTTTCTATCATCTATTGTGGTAGCCAATCATGATTGTCCAACAACTTGGTACCAATCCAATTTTTCATGCTAGGAGCAAACACATCGAGATTGCTCATCATTTTGTGAGAGAGAAGCCACAAACTAAGGAGATCCGATTCAGCATGTGTCATCTTCAGATTGTGTTGTTGATATTCTCACTAAATCCCTGCCAAAAAATATTTTTTTAAGTTAAGATAATGTCTTAGAGTAATAGGTAGATCTTGCATAAAATCATCAAGCTAGTTTTTCGAGGTGTGAAAACTGCAAAAAATAGCTTGATCTAGGCCAAAAATTGATGTACATATATAATCCCACATAGATGGAGCATGTTTCCACATGTGAAGATTAGGCATAAAAAGGCTCATGCATAATATTAAGAGCAATGATATAAAATAGCAAGTTTTGTAGCCAAATTACAAAATTGGCAATTTTTAGTTTTTTTCTAGATGGTGAAATCTCATTGAATGAGAATGAGACACTAAGAGAGGCAAAAATAGAAGTTGTGGGACAACCCCTCACATGAATAGGTCAGATCAGGTTGACCTCTCTCCATCATGTACATACTCCATATTGGAGATCATTTGAGTGTGAATCAAGGAAGACCCAAGTGAGATTTGCATCATATCTATAATTCTCGGAATTGTCTTGCAATTTTTGTAATCCAAAGTTTTAATCATTGTTAGTATTTTGTGCTCAAACCTTTGTCCGTATAGTAGGTCATCCTTCACACGTGTGAAGCTATTTTGGTCATAAACACCTTGTATTTGATTGTTCTTGCTTGTTTTTTTATGATACATCAATTCTAGCTTGTGTTAGATGATAGATTCATTGAAAGCTATGCATCCAATATCTCTTGAGGATTAAATGAATCCATTTTAGGTCCTTTATGTCATTATTTCAACATGGAGGAGCATCTAAGACAAATGCTTGATAGCTCTAAAAAGGACCCTAGGAAAGCTTCTCTAAATGAATATGCTAAAGAGATGTAGTTAGAAAGATAAATTATTAAAGACACTTTGAATTTTGAATTTTCATTCTATGATTGCTTATTTATAAAGACTCTATCTCAAAGGTCTTCATATAGTTACAATAAGCTTTCTTTGCACGAATTTCCTACGAGGAAAAAAAAACCAGGAAGAAAACTTCTATCTTATGCTAGATTATTCCCAACAAAGATTTTCGACACCAATAGAAGAAGTGTTTCCAAGTTCCTTCACACAATTATGAAGCCCAAAGCATTAAAAGAATAGAAACTCAGCTCCTCGATTTTGAGATGATATATGAAAGTAAGACATTGCTTTATGGTGCATCTTATACTAGTATTCTAAAAAAAAGTAGTTTTTCTTGTCAATAATTGTGTCTCAAAGCACCAGCTTTATAATATGCAAATTCAAGTTATATGTAACTGCCTGTCCTCAAGCACTCAGGAAAATTCAAGATTTATAAGTAAACAAATTAAAAAAATCAAGATGCTTGCCATAAAGTGCAAGTTACTTTACAATCCATAAATTACAAAATGGTCAATGAAAGTGCGCCACATAGTTTAGAAAAGAAAGAGGCCCAACTAGATAAGCCTAATATCTTGGTATCTTTGATTATTTTAGCAAGAAATGCAAGCTTAAGAGTTTCCACTCAAACATGTCTAAGAGAAAATCACCTTCTTTACATCCACTAAAATTATCTTGACTACTGCATTTTCAACAAGATTGTGTTTTTTTTATGAAACTTAAGAATCTAGATGTCCAAGGGTTAAACAACTTTCAACCCCCTAAACTAATTAAAAGGGTGTGGGACATCTCATTTTATATGTTCTTTGTGATAATAGATTGCAAACTTTTGCAGGTAGCCTTGACATTAGGATGATACGTTGGGTGAAGTCCTATGAACAATATTCAAAGTAGCAAGTAAAGTTATTGATAACTTTAGTAGTGAAATGTTTATATTTATTAAAAATGATTCCTAATGAGCACCCAAACCTTGTGAGCCGTCAAACTTGATTGGATAGATATGGCATTGTGCAAAACAATCATCTACATCTTTCCATATAGTTAGTCGTCGAACACTATTGCAAAGAATTTTTTGAGCTATAAAATGTCCACCCCCCACTCTTGCATGAGTTTCTTAGAGAATCGGACATAAAGCGATGCTTGTACGCCTGGGGATCATGTTGTCTGGTACTTCTCAACCGTATGCATGTGGTGATTAGGCTTTAAGGCTATAAATGCCCTTAGAACACGGGAATGCATTCACTAGCCAAATAATTAGTTGCGAATTGTTCACGAATTAGTCGCGAGGAAATACTGAAACGCATACATTCTGAGACGAAAACTGAATGCAATGAATGATAGTATTGATTCAGTATAAAAATGTAACAGAAGTAAATGAGTACAATAAGTTGCGGATCGAAACCGCATATTCTAAGCAATTTCTGAGCGGCTAAAAGAAAGTCTGAATTAAGCATTATGCTGATAAGCAATAGCGCAATAGCAACATCTAGAACAACTCTAAGAAGTGAGCTAGAATGCTCAGGAGTGTTCAAGCTCGCAAGCTTGAGAGAGAGAGAGAGAGAGAGAGAGAGAGCTAACTATTCAAATGCTTGCTGATAATTCTGCTTTTCAATAAATAAAACTGTATGGATATGAACAACTATTTATGCTAAGAAATTAGGTCGTCAATTGCGATTGCCAGTTGGCTGGTGATCAGCTGGCATCCATCCGGTCCTTGTCATTGATTGCTGATAAGCAGTGAAATTGGCCGTAAATGTTTTGTCTGCATAAATGAACCAAAACTGTAGCTCTGCAGAAATGAACTAAAACAGCCACAGGTGACACTGTCGGGTTTTCTCGAAAAAGGCAAAAAAGGAGGAGGTGCCCTTAAATCTCATTTAGGGTTGTCCCACACTTTGCCAGAGTCATTTCCTTAACATTTGAGGCTCTTTGGAAAAAAGCAAAAAATGCGACACTGTGATTTTACACGAGATTTTTGTCAGGCGAAAAATGCGAAAAAGACGATATTGCATTTTTCAATAGGATTCCTGACAGGTGAAAGAGGAGACACTGTCATAAACTCCATGTAATTCTGCAGATTGTGTAAAAACACTGGTAATTCTACAGATTGTGTAAACACACGGGAAAATCCGCAGAACTCGATTAACAATGGATGAAGATTAAAACCGATTAGACGATTGGTAAGAAGGAGAATAATCGAACAGGCATGTCATGACTATTGTGAAAAAAATTCAAGAAGCACTAGTTTGTTTCCTTTTCACTAGGGCATGAGACTAGTATCAATTTTTAGATAGTGAGCCAATACAAATGAGGGAGAAGCTGGAAGGTCAAAATGTTCTTGTATTATTTGACACCGGCTCCTCACATAATCTTATCAACTCTCATGTAGTGAAGAAGCTTAACTTGGCTAATGTGGCTTCTGATTATCGGTATACAAGTGAGATGCCATATGGTAGCGACACATAAGTGTGGGATCGACGAAGTTTGATGTTGTACTAGAAAGCGATGACATGAGAGTAAATAGTCCGCTATAGATTTCCTTTCGCATGAGTATGTTTTCAGGCATGAGGGTTTGTCTCATGTCCTACAGGGGGAGAGGCCATTTGTACAGAGCCCTCTTATTACCTTTTTGCAAATAAAGAAGATGTACTTGCAGTATGTGTGGTCGTGCTATTTGGTAAATGTGAATGATGATTCCAATTTTTGTAGTTTACCAATAAATCCACAAGTTAATAATTCTGATGCAACTTCATCTTATCTAACTTCTTATGTAAATTGCACTTTAGCTCATCAGCTCCAAGGTGATCTAGCAAATCAACTGAAAAGATCCATTCGAGTTGAGTTTAAACATTTGTTGATTGATAGCATGCTAGTGGGGTTGCCACCTAGACGGAACATGAACCATCAAATTGAGCTCATTCCAAGGGCAAGCCTGGTTTGTCGGCATCCTTATCGGATGAGTCTAAAAGAGGAAGAGGAAGTATGGAAGATGTTGGAGGAATACCTTAGGTAGGGGTATGTCCGTCCTAGTTATTCACCTTTCGCCTCCCCCATTTTGTTGGTTAAAAAAGAAGATGGTAGTTTTTGGATGTGCATGGATTACATTGGATTGAAGGAGATCACTATAAAACACAAATATCCAATGCCTATGATTGATGATCTATTGGATGCATTGTAGGGAGCGATTGAGACTGATCTCAAAAGTGGTAACTATCAAATACAAATTCATGAGGAAAATGTCTAAATTTTGGCTTTTCAAACCCGTTTTGGACATTGTTATTGGTTATGCCGTTTGGGTTAGCTTATGCACCCACATGTAAGTCCTCCAGGCTTATTGCATCCACTAAAGATTCTTGCAAGAAGGTGGGAAAGTATTTCCATGGAGTTCATTGTTGGGCTACCTAGGACCCAGACATGATTGAACTCTGTTATGGCAATAGTAGATAGATTTTCCAAGATGGCTGACTTCGTCGCAACCAAGAAGGTCATAGCTCCGTACGTTGCTGAGCTATTTATTCAGAATGTCGTCAGGTTGCATGAGCTTTCAAAGTCCATTGCGTTTGACAAGGATCCCAAGTTTACGAGAAATTTCTGGACAAAGGTGTTTCTCCAGGTTAGGAATACAGTTGCAGAGAGTAGCTCCGAGCATCCTTAGATGGATGGCCAGACAGAGCGAGTGAACCAAATCTTGGAAGATATGCTTAAGGCATATGTTAGTGGTACACAAACATATTGGGTAAAGCATTTATCGCTATTGGATTTTGCATACCATGACAAGAGACATGCATCCACTGGATTGAGTCCATTTGAGCTCAATTATGGTTTCATGCCACTGAGTCCTGCAATCATAGAGATTTTGCGTATGGTACCTAGCACTGTAGAGTTTCTGACTTAGATGCAGTAGAAGCTAGAGATGACAAGAGATAACTTGTCCAGGGCTATGGGTAGGGCAGAAAGTTATACTCGTGAGAAATGTACCTATTGGAAATTTGAGAAAGGAGATTGGGTGTATTTACTAGTCCTTTCAAAGTCGAAGGTACTACGCACAAGAAAGTGTGCCAAGTTATCTCTTAGGTATTGTGGACCGTGATTGATTATTAAGAAGATTAGCCAAGTAGCTTAAGCTAAAACTACCTGCTGTGAGATACAAGGTGCATCTAGTATTTCATGTTAGCAAACTTAAGAAATGTTTGCATGACCATAGGTTATGGGCCAAAGAGAGTCCTAGATCGGAGGAAGCAACGATTGAGAAATCATTTCCTTCAAGAGTATCTAGTGGCTTGGAAAGGGCATTTTTTAGCTGATGCTATTTGGGAGACTCGCTAGACATTGCAGAAGTCTTACTCAGAGTTTATTATCTAGGATCAACGACTTGCCAAAAGAGGGAAGAATTGTTAGATGCGGTTGGGCTCTAATGTATTCCTGACACGACCAATTACTAAGGGTCAAGGGCCATGGTATTGGCGAAGGCCAGTAACTGGGATGAAACTAAGGGACCCGTTGGGTTCAGTGTGTCACAAGTAGTGACCTAGTGTGATTGTTTGACAGGATGTCAGTAGGCGGAGTTATGGCCGTATGGACCCTAGTCGTTAACAGTGGAGATGCCTTTGTTGGATGAGCAACTAGCTGGCAGTACGTTGGGTGAAATATGTGTGTATAGGTCCATGACGAAGCATGGGGGTGGTGCCTCAGAGTCACGCACTGATTATAGGTAGTGGATTTCATGGAATCATGGGGATTGATTACCCCTTGCATGGTAGCCATGTGTCCCTAGCCCAGAGTAGTAATCAGATAGACTCAAAAGGAGGGCATCTACGGTTGGGTGGATCATTCTACACACCGGCCATCATCGTTTGGAGAGCTCTTGGAGATTGGAGTGCAACACTAATCATGTGTAAAGGTTTAAAGAAAATCGTTGAAACTATGGTAAAGTTGAGTGGAATTTTTACTTCCTCTTATATCAAATAGTCACAAGAGGTGCCAAGAGGTATTGTAAATTTTTTATGGAATCAATCTTTATAGTATCAGTAGAAAATATGGGCCATAAAAGTAGTGTAAATTTTGACATACAATTGAAGAGTATATATAGAAGTCACTTTGCAACCTTGCTAAGGTTTATCCATTATACCTAGGTTCTTATCCATTTACTTGAAAACATGCCCACAATCATTTTATGGGATGGGCTCTTCAAAAGAATGTTCCTATTGACATAGGCCCATTTCACAAATTATGAGAACCATCGTCTATGAATCTGGACCAAAACTGCATCACCCCAAGATAGCAATGCATTATGTCCCCACAACATTGTGTAAACAAGTATTGTGCAGGGATTTGATCTTTTGAATACCTAGTGGTTTTGAGTATTTACTTTCAATTTTTTTTAGAACTGCAAATTTTGACTATCTGTGGGTTCTCCTATATTTAATACTCAACCGATTATCAATCCATAAAGTAATTTAAAGAGGTAGTTCACATTAGTTTAGGGTATTTAAGCCTATAGAACCAAAGATTATATATATAATTAAGGGTATCCATCTAATTCCATTTAATACCCAAGTTGTTTGCATTTTATTCATTCTTGTTATCGATACGTGTGTGAAAAAAATCAGCATCCAAAAGTTTAGAATTGGAATTTGTAAGCTCAAACAAATTCAATCTAGCTATAAATACACGTCCACAAAATCTAGCACACAAAAATTCAGAAGTCTAACTTGTGAGCTCGATGAAATCAAAGTTTGGTCATCGGTACATGCACACAAAAAGTCAACATGCAAAAATTTAGAATTTGAGCTTGTATTCTCGATGAATTTATTATTATGTTTCTAAATATCACAAACTTTAGTTTTTATCCCTTACATATTTTCCAATTGTCAATACAATTTAGATTGATAACCAAGCTCCTCATTTATAGCCATATCCAGATATTAACTTTCAAAAAAATTACCATGTCGCTTATCAATCTTAGTGGGTATTAATGGCCAGCTTAAGGTATAGATACCATCATTGATAACCACAGGGCATTAAAATAAAGATCCACAACCTTGGTGTAAACCCTAATTGTGTTGGGGAGCCCTTAAGGTATAGATACCATTAGTGATAACAAGAGGGCATTACAATAAAGATCAAAGAGATGCACAACCTTGTTGTAAACCCTAATTGTGCTAGTGAGCCCTTAGTATTGGAACTTGGGAGGTAGGGCACTTGCTCAAGAAAATTGACCAAAATTTCAAAGTATAGAAATGGAATTAGTTAGTTTTCTCAAAAATCGATATCATAAAATATTTGATGATTTTTTAGACAATCATATAAACCTTTTTTTATGAGTAAAAGTATTGATAAAAAAAAAGATGTATAAAATGCAGGTTTTTTGAACCTGGCAAGTAAACAGGTTTCCTTTTAATGCAACGTGCATTGCATTTGACCACGTGTGGGTCCTTTTTTCCTTCTATTGCTTTCTTAATCAAATTAAATTCAGAAATAGATATAAATCCATGAACAGAATGATTCTCTCATCCTGCTTATTATAAACCAAAGCTAAACCAAAGGAAGGAAGGAAAGGAGGCGAGGGACGAAGACAGGAGAGATGGAATGAATGTTGCATGCCGTGCCATGCATGATTCACTCGATTTGCCAATACATTAGCAGCAGCAGCAGCATTTGTTTAGTTTCAGGAAAGTAGAAGGGAAAAACGAGGATCATGGCGAACGCTGCCGAAGATTGTGCGAAGAAGCAAGAGAACTATTTGCTTGAAGGAGATGGGGGCGAAGCAGTGGTTGCTGCTGCTGCTGCTGCTGCTGATGGTGCAAGTAAGGGGGATCACGGCGTAGAGGGCAGGGGTCGTGATTCATCCCATCGCCATTCCCAGGATGATTCTTCTACTCTGAACGATGTGCGTGCGAGGGCTATAAAGCTTGCTGCCGAGCCCGTTACAACGTCCAAGCGGGATGATGCTTGGGGCGTGCTCACCGCGGTATCCGAAAATGCAAGGCAGCGATCACAGGTGAGATTTTTAATGGGAAATTTTGTTGTTGGCTATGACAATAAGTTCGGTAGCGAGGGCAAAGTGATTGTACCCAAGAGACTCGAGAGGCGCCCAAATTTCAACGTTAACTCCACGTTGCAGTAACAATTTTTATGCAGATCTAATACCACTACTCTCCTCGTTTTACATATTTCATCATCGTGCGTTGGTAGCAGTTCAGTTAGTCTTAAGTATCATCGCTATTACTTTCTAAGAACCTGCAATTCCTAAAAGTTAAAAATCGTTGTGAAGATTTACAATTAGATTTTATTGCTATTTCCCATAGATCCCGTTAGGTCTCCGATGCAAATGAATCATGTATGTTTGTTTTCATCCCATAAAGTTTCAGCAGACGATCAAAGGGTCTTAAAGACCATAACTTAAGCATCCTTTTTCAGATGCATATAAACGGGTTCAAATTAAATGACTGACATTATACTAAGTCTACTTTTCCTTACATCTCTTTTTTATGGTACAAAAAAGGCATTACCTGTCCCACTCAGTATAGGAGACAGTGTGGTGCATTATCTCCTGGGATCACCAGCTTTATTCCGCATATTTGTGACCTGCTAATATATCCTTCCACCTTATTTGACCATTCTTTCATGTTTTTTTCACATAAGCTCTTTTCGATCCACCCTCGCTTGCTCTTCCCAATCGTGTTCCTAGATACTAGTTTTGTTCAACTTATGCCTCCAAATGCCGGTAAGCTACATTCTTTGGTTTCCCAACACAAGCTCACTTCACCTATTACAAGCAAGTCTCTCCAAGCTCGTGAATCCTAGAAGGCCAGTGTGTAGAATGAACCTCCCAACCATAGGCACCCCCCCTCTTTGAGTCCTTCTACCTGCTATTCCTGTCAACTGGCATGTGGCATCCACCTGTGGGTGATCAGTGCACTTGGCATGCATGACCCCTATGACCTGTGAATACTGAGTGACTCAGAGGGTACCACCCCTGTGCCCCACCAAAGACCTGTGACCCACTTGGTCACCCCGACTACTTGTCGGCTAGCATCTCATCACTGACGGCTAGGGTCTCTGACAGCTTGTCAGGCAGCCACACCGGATCACTGCTTGTGATGCACCTGTCCCCATTTGGGACAGATGTCCTCGTCGGTCACCGACCCTTGCCAATACTAGGGCTCAGGCCCTCTTGTGACCGGCCGTGCCGAGATCATGATAGAGCCATAACTGGGCTCTAACAATCCTTCCCTCCTCTGGCAAGTCATCGGTCCTCGATGACAAACTCTGGGTAAGACTTCTGCAATGCC
Organism: Diphasiastrum complanatum; assembly: GCA_029204225.1. Lineage (NCBI taxonomy): Eukaryota > Viridiplantae > Streptophyta > Lycopodiopsida > Lycopodiales > Lycopodiaceae > Diphasiastrum > Diphasiastrum complanatum. The sequence continues at coordinate 9,058,392 of CM055097.1, read as the reverse complement.
TGTCGCGTCTCCCAGGTAGCATCTGACAACAGATGCCCTTTCCAAGTTACTAGATACTCTTGAGGGAGGCGATTCCGCAATTGTCGCTCCCTTCGCTCTAGGACTCTTTCTGGCCCATAACCTGTGGTGTCTTTCTCCTCTAGAGACACTAGACCTTCCACCAGGCTATCGCCATCGTGCAAACATTTCTTTAGTTTGCTAACATGAAATACGGGATGCACCTTGCATCTCATAGGTAGTTGTAGCTTATAAGCTACTTGGCTCACCTTCTAAATAATCAACCATGGTCCACAATACCTAGGAGATAACTTGGCGCACTTTTCTTTGCGTAGCACCTTTGACTTCGAAGGGACTAGTAAATACACCCAATCTCCATTCTCAAATTCCCGATAGGTACGGTTCTCACGAGCATAACTCTGTGCCCTAGCTACAGCCTTGGACAAATTATCACGTGCCATCTCTAGCTTCTACTGCATCTGAGCCAAAAACTCTACAGCACTAGGTACCCTATGCGGAATCCTTATGATTGCAGGCCTAAGTGGCTTGAAACCATAATTGAGCTCAAATGGACTCAATCTAGTGGACGCATGTCTCTTATCATTGTACACGAACTCCAATAGCAGTAAATGCTTTACCCAGTCTGCTTGCGTACTACTAACATATGCTCTAAGCATATCTTCCAAGATCTGGTTCACACGCTCAGTCTGACCATCCGTCCGAGGATGCTCAGAGCTACTCATCCGCAACTATGTTCCCAGCTTGGTGAACATCTCAATCCAGAAATTTCCCGTAAACTTGGGATCCCTGCCAGACACAATTGACTTCGGAAGGCCATGCAACCTGACACAATATTCTCAATAAACAACTCAACAACTTGTGGAGCTGTGACCTTCTTGGTTGCGATGAAGTGAGCCATCTTGGAAAATCCGTCTACCACTACCATAACGGAATCTAATCCCTTCTGGGTCTTGGGTAGCCCAACAATAAAATCCATAGAGATATTTTCCCACCTTCCTGTAGGTATCTCAAGTGGATGTAGCAAGCCCGAAGGACTTACTCTCTTGGCCTTGTTCACTTGACAAGCCGTGCAACATTGGACGTACTCTCTTACATCTCGCTGCAATCGTGGCCAAAAATAATGCCTTTTTAAAAGTTCACTAGTCTTATCAATACCCGGGTGCCCTGCGCAGGGACTATCATGGCATTCATGAAGTATCTTATGACGAAGGTCCTTCACGTCTGGCATGAAAACTCTTTCATTTCTCAATAACATACCATCCTTCATGGTGTATGTTAGATATGTACTGGTGTGTGCTTCTACGGAAGCGACAGCCTCGACTGACTCTTTTGTTTGGTCGAGTGCTTGCACGCATTAGGCCACACACGCTGACAATGCGGGTCCTTTTCCTGAGCCTTCTTAATCTCCTCCATGAGACCATTGTCAACCACAATCAAGCTCATCTGATGCAGTATTCGAGATAGTGCATCAGTGACCACATTTTCCTTCCCTCTTTGGAAGCAAATTTCCAAGTGAAATTCCTGCATCAGCTCGGCCCACCGAGCTTGGCGGCCTTTCAAATTTGGCTGAGTGCAAAAATACTTCAAAGTATCATGATATGTGTACACATAAAACTCGGCGCCATATAAATAATGTCTCCACACCTTGAGCGCATGTATAAAATCGCATACAGCTCTTGCTCGTGTGTAGGATATCTTTGTTGAACTGGGGTCACCTTTTTACTCTCAAAGGCTATTGGTCTACCCTCTTGGCTCAACACTGCACCTATGGCAATGCCACTTGCATCCATCTCTAGGTCAAACGGTTTCTGGGTATCCACAATTTTGAGGACTGGAGCCATGGCCACTAACTCCTTCAAGTTCTCAAAACGTTGCTGAGCTTCAACGTCCCATCGAACCACAATGTTGTTTTTCCGTAACTGGTTCGTTATAGGAGTAGCTATCCAGGAATAATTCCTAACAAACTGCTGATAGAACTTACAAAAGCCTAAGAAAGATTGTAATTGGCGTATATCGCCTCGGCCACTTCTTAACCACAGCGACCTTGGCTGGGTCAACCGAAATACCCTCAGCTATCACTACGTGACCCAAATACTCGACACGAGTCTTACACAACTCTATCTTCTGAGCCTTGGCGTACAAGACAGAAGCTCCCTAATACGGTCTTGAGATGAATCTCATGCTCCTCGACCGCTTTACTAAAAACCAATATATCGTCAATAAAATTGACGACAAACTTGCCCATATAGTCTCGCAAGACATCGTTCATGAGCATCATGAACGTGGCTGGTGCATTGGCTAACCCAAATGGCATAACCAAAAACTCATAATGACCGAAACGGGTTTGGAAGGCCGTCTTCATCTCAAATCCGTATTTGATGGTATCCACTCTTGAGATCTATCTTACTGAAAATGGTTGCACCTTGCAACGCATGCAGTAGATCATCAATCCTGGGCATCGGATACCTGTGCTTTGTAGTGATCTTATTAAATCTTTTGAAATTTACACACATCCGGAAACTACCATCCTTTTTCTTAAAAGTAAAATAGGAGAGGCGAAGGGTGAATAACGAGGACGGATGTACCCTAGCTTGAGATACTCCTCCAACATCTTTCTGACTTCCTCTTCCTCTTCTAGGCTCATCCTATAAAGAGGCCTACATACAGGACTTGCCCCTGGAATGAGCTCAATATGATGGTCAACGTTCCGACTAGGCGGCAATCCCTCTGGCATATTACTAATTAGCACGTTTTTAAACTGAGTGCGGATGGACTTCTCCAACTCACTTGCTGGGTCACATCTTGGTTGTAATGAAAATGCATGTGCACTAGAGGATGCAAAAGTAAATGAAGTTTCTTGTGGTTCATCAGTGAGCGTGCTTATTTGATTATTACCAAAATAAGAATCAAAATTGGAATCAACATTCACATAACACAACCACAAATACTGAATCTCCATTCTCTTTATTTGCATACAGGTAACAAGAGGACCCTCAACAGATGGTGTCTCCCCCTTTAAGACATGAGACATACCCTCATGCCCGAACTTATACACATGTAACTTAAAATCTATAGCGGGCTGCTTACTTGCATGCCACCACTTACCAAGTACAATATCAAACTTAGCTAGTTTAGTAATTTCAAAGTCTAACTTCTTGGTATACGTTTGAATAGACAAAGATGCCCGAGAGACTCTTTCATCCTAAACCTCTGTTCCCTTACCATCTAGCATCTCAACAGTATACCGGTAATCAGATGGAACAATAGCTAAGCGAAACTTCCTCACCGCGCGAGAATTGATAATATTATGCAAGGAACCGGTGTCAAACAAGACGAGCACGTCATGACCTTCCAGCTTTCCCCTCATGCGTATCAGTTCGCTATCTGGAAACTGATAAGCTTCACGCATCTTGGTGGATAAATAACAAACTGGTGTCTTTGGAACAAGCTTCTGCACCAAAATAGTCATGACACGACGAGTGTCCTCATCGTCACTTACCAACAAGTCATCCGAAATTTCCTCATCCTTGTCCTCATCATGACGTTGCATAACATGGAGCTTCTTGCCCGTACGTTGAGGACAATCGTTGAAAAGATGCTTGCCAAGACAAAAAAAACATAATCCATCTTTCTTGGCCTTTTCCTTTTGCTCTGGACTAAGACATTGTTCTTCATCGAACTGTACAACCCTTGTGTTGTCATTTAGGATTAATTAGGATTATTGGGCCATGCTTGTGTGCTAAATCTAGGGGCCCTTATCTATATTTAGGAAAAGTCAAGTTAGGCTACAGTTAGACAAGTTTTGCTATAGGTAGGTGTTGGTGTTGTTACCATAAGAGAGACATTTATTAGGCAATTGCTTTTAGATTGTTGATGGAGTCTATCTATATTATCAGAACAAGAAAGCTATTATTCTACCAGTCTGGTAGAATCATATTTGAAAGAAAGAAACTCTGATATTGTGCAGGCTCTGATGAGTGGAAGCTTCAATGCCTTATAGGCTTTGATACCGTGTTGGTATTAGTTAATTAGAGAATTGCTCTGATACTATGTTGTGGTAAATATGGAGTCAAAGGGAATGTAGAGACGCTCAATAGAGAAGGAACCACATTCGAATTATGGGGCTTTGATGAGTGACTCCTTTCCCTCAGTGCATGAACTACGCCTATCTGATTCAAATCAATTGTATTACGACAAGGGTCGGAACTGATTTTACTTGATCCTCACTTTGAAATCGTCAAAATTGATTCAATTGATTACGTAGACAAACACAAATTCATTAACGTTGGTTGCGGAAACGTTTATTGCGGAAGCATTGAGATCTTTAGACAAAGCTATACGAGAGCTGAGAAATAAAGGTGCTTAAAGCAGTAAATCAGACAAGCATAACATTCATACTGACAAGGTAACTGAATGCAATGAGACGATTAGATTGAGTTCAGAATGTAGCATGTACATAATTAGCCAAATGATGAGCACAATGCAATTGCGGTAGTAACTGCGTGCTCGAAGCTATCTCATGAAGATTGACGATTAGCTAGGAGATTGCTGCTTATGGGATGTGTATACAGGGTTTGCTTTGGGAATCAATTTACAAGGCATTTGGATCAGTCGCTGTATTACAGCGCACGGTAGATCATGACAGAGTTTAATGCACTTGCTTGAAGTGCCTTGTCAGATCGAGAAGTGGTTGACAATGTACTTAGTGTTCATGTTGAAGTACATGTCCGAACACTAGGTGGTTGGATTTGTACTGGGCTGTCAAACGTCGTCAGTCATAACTGGTCGATAGTTGTAAGTACTCATAAAAAGCCCGTAAGAAGACTTTGTAAGTAGTCATAAGTGACCTGTGACAGGTGACCTGTGACAGGCCAATAGACTTTGTCCGAGAGGTCGATGACCTGCTGATTGTTCGACAACTGAATGGATCTAGATTAAAGATTGAATCTAGGGAGAGAGAGAGAGAGAGAGAGAGAGAGAGAGAGAGAGAGAGAGAGAGAAAAGGGATAGAAATTCAACAGAGTGAACAGCAGGTAGATGTTTTCAACAAAACGGAGCTCTCAACTATGAGATCTCGATCTGATTTTCAACAACCTGTCTTGTGAAAGTGTAGCGAACTAGTTTATATAATCTGCCTTGCAGATTTTGTAACATAGCCTCCAATGTTCTGCAAACAGAAACAGCAATCCTCCAACGATCTGTAATCAAATATAGCGGCACTCTAATGATCTACTATGCTGTAGATTTGTAGAAACCTGATACTATATTTTGCCCTGCAGCTTTTTAGCAATCTAATTGCTTGAAAATGATCCCACTTGTAGCGATCCAACACCTATGTTCCATGCTCAGATCAAAAGCACCATAGAACAACCTATGCTCTGATAGCATGTTAGAATTATGAGAATAGTTCTTAAAGAGGAGTAGACTATTCTTATTAGTACTCACACACACCACAAGATGATTGAGCAAAGAAGCATATCTCAGATTAATCATAAGTCTGAAGAACTTGCTACAATGGAATGAGGGAGGTAGGGTGCCAGTCCTCCTTATATAGATTCTAATAGCCTTAGCAAAAGCTAAAAGCATAAAGCCAAAAACGTAGTTTCTCAAGTCTATCACTAAATCAAAAAATGGATGTTAAAAGCATAGTTGGTAGTTTCCCAAGTCTATCACTAAATCAAAATTACAAATCTTAATCTGATCTATATCGCCCTACTACATGCAAAATTATTCTATGACTAAACTAAATAACCTGGGCCCCTATATATAGTTTGTTTTCTTGGCCCATTGACATGATTTGTCAAATTAACATTAATTTCTAACACATAGAATGTCTCTGAGAAACAGTAAAGATCATGATCATCGAAGTGCCTATTTTCAAAGTACCCCTTAGCAACTAAAGCACAAGCGTACTTCATAAAAAAGTATTTCCTTTTTTTAAAGGCTTATTCTGAAAGGAAATATTTTAAGGTTCACATGTATAGTATCTTTGTTAAGACAAGCACAGTCCATGCAAACTTACGGATCTATTATTATCTCGATTGATTGAACTCTACCCATGTCCAAAAATTATTTGTTAGACCTCTTTTTAGACTCTCGTGTATGTGCATAAAAAATAAGTTGCCTCTTGGTCGTAGGAAATTTTGGAAATTACTTGTTGATAATGAAGAGTGAATAATTGAATCCAATCAGTAGTGAGACTGTATATGTTCCTCTCCAAAAAGTTGGACTCACTAGGCCAAGTTGAGGTGGGCTTGCAAGATGTCCGTCTATATGTGAATAATGACATCTTTGAAAAGTAACCAGGTGTCCCATTCCTTGGCTCCGTGCTAGGCCTATTGCTTCTCCTATACTTTCTCTAAAATCTTCAGCTAATGAGTACCATGGTGGCCTTTATGGTGTCTTGCCAATTTTAATGCAACTAGGGCAGCCTCTTTTGATGCAAATTAAATCATTAAGTAGAGGAATCTTGCTTTGGAAGCCAAGCTTTAAACTTATCAAGATTTAAATTTTGATGGTACTTAACAGTTGGACAGAAGAATAAGCCATAAGATACTAAATGTTTTTCAAAATACAATAATAAACTCATGTTGATTATTGTCCCCCCAACCATGGACCATGGATGCATGCAAGCTATAAATCAACATATGCAAGCTACCATAGCCACGACTCACGTATGGCTGCATGCATCACCCCCAAGCTTCATTCTAAGAAAATGAGGGGTGGAGACATTTACATGCAATGAAAGCCAAGAATTTAGATCAAACAAGAAGGAAATTTACCGGCATTCAGATATTGCCATCCTAGTGGAGCATGCAAGAATGGGCCATGCTAGAATTCGTATACTTAGCAATCTGACTCACTTCCCATCAGTTCCAGCTAGGAACAAGAGGATCAACTTGTTCAATAGAAGATCATTGTTGATTAAGCCTCATCATGCAGTCATCAAGATGATCGAGAGTAGCTATCACAACATACAACATTCACACATGAAGCATCATTTCTAGCAAGAATCTCTAGTACAAGTTCAACTACCAAAACTTTCATAGGCAAGGAGGAATAGAAAGGAGTGATGCAGGAGTATAAATTTGCCATGCCATCGGTAACTAGGGAACTTGGGATTTGGTAGAGGAAAGATATTTTCTTCATATAATATTCAAGCTATACATGAAGATATAGATGGATAATTATGCAGTGCATGCACATGCAATTGACATTGCCATCACAACTTCATCTAAATAAATCAAATAGAATGCCATGACAACTAAGAAATAATGTGGGGTGTTGCTAAATGTATTCTCTATTTCCTTTATCTGTTTATATCTTAGTTTCAAAGAGTTCTTTCCTTGAATAAATCTAGAGGAAGTAATTTTGACCAGTTTACACCTAATCAACTATTCTACATGTCCCAAAGATGAGGAAATTTATGTGCGTAATGAAGGTATGTTATATGTAGTCCTAATATAGTTCTCTAAAAGTCGTGTGTTGAAAAGAAACCAGAATGTTTATGCACATTGTCAGCAATTGGAAAAGAAGGTGAAGATTAATGCTGCAAATGCTTCATTTGGCTGTTATTCACTCAGGGTCTTCATTTACTATTGCACAATATGGAGCACGTGCTAGGTCGTAATGTCAAAGACTTGAGCTGTCAATTCGATTCACCAAGTGTTAGTGCGAGGCATTGCAAAATTTTAAGAAGAATTGTAGAAGCCGATGGAGCTATAAAGATAACACAAAACAATGTTCTTGGGCCAGGAGAAAGGTTTCTAGTCTTCATAAAGGACTCAAGGTATTAGAGTTCAGCCATTCAATATGCTACCACATTCAACGTCTTGAGCCATGATCGAATGCTTGTAAAATGAAGGATTGTGCATGAAAAACGTTCTGTTTTTCTATAACTCGACATGGTACTTATGATTGTTTTCATGTATTTTGGACTTTAGCTCAAATGGAACATACCTAAACCACCAGAGATTGAGAAAGGATAGTCCTGAAGCATGTCTACAACATGGAGATATCATCTCTTTGGTTGCTGCCCCCGAGCATGGTAAGTACCACTTTTGAACAACAATTTATCATTTTATTGAAGTGTTTTTATGGCTGCAAGAAAGACGTATTGAAGTAACATGGCATGCTTTCACGGGGAGTCATAATTCTAACTTGGCAAGGACTTGGAGATACCTTTGGATATTTTGCTTCGTCTTTCTAGTTATTACGGTTTGACGTTTTCGACAGTATTCAATTCTTTATATTCTTTAACCTCGGGACTACTTATCGAGTTTTAATTTGAGAGTGCATTTTTTTTGTAGACAATATTCATTTGGTACAAAGATTTATGCTCTTATTATCAAGTCTGATCATGTTGCCTCATGTGCTTTCGATTTCAGAGAATGCATATGCATTTGTCTATCGGGAAGTGTTTGGGTCCAAAATACCAACTTTACAACCATGTTTGAAAAGGAAAGGATTTGTAGCAGGTATGATTGTGTTATTCTCAAAATGCTAGTTTGGTGTTTCACTTCCAATTGTTTGGGCACGTTTAGGTAACTTGGTGTACATAAAGTTGTTCAATCATACTAAATTTGTTCGAATGTGGAGCTTTCAAATGTGAAGATGTGTAGTCATGTGCTTCAATGTTGTTGGGGGAATATAATCTAGTGTTCATTTCGAGTCGCAAAGAAAGTCGAGAAAGTTGAAAGTCAAAGAAAATTGGACTGCTAAAGAAACATCAATCTTAATAGCATGAGGCATTTGCAAAGCTTGTTCAAAAATTCCAAATTTGAGCACACTAAGAATTTTAAGGTTACAGAGGGGTGTTCTGAATGTTCTGATAAATAAAACCTCAACATGAGGTACTTGCCTTATTGTAATCAATAGATCTAAAAATCTGGGTAAACAAATTTGACTATCTATAAGAAATAGAGAGTAACCTTTTAAGTAAAGATGCACTACACTCATTCCAATACACATTCCAGAACGTTTTTTTCTTTTTAAGCAAAATGGGTGTCAAAAAATAGGCCTTTTCTTATGTATTGTAGGAGCCTACTTATCCCTGATAATACCTAGGTATTGTTGATTCACTGATTCATGATGCATTGATTCACTAATTAGTGCATCTAAAGTGTTGTCAACTTAGTCGCTAATAAAATTGACACCCTAGACTTGCTGGTTGTGGAGCCTAAGTATCTTCCTGTTTTGTAGGTCTCGGCGGGGGGTGTGGGGGGGCTTGGCCCCCCACTTGTGTTGCTGGGGTGGCGATAGTTATGGAGCCCCCTCGGCAAGGGTCTGGGGGTAGTGCCCCCGAAGAGGAATTTTGTGAAGAACTAGACCGTTCGCAGATCTGACCTTTCATTTTTTATTTTCTACTATTTTGATTGGTTTTTAAATGTGTTTGCAATTTTTTTAAACTTCAAAAAATCTACGTATAATGGCATAAAAATAGCATTAAATTGTTGAAATTATATTAATTAAGATCATAAACATTATAGATAGAATTGTGTGCGCGCGCGTGTGCGCACGTATTATAGTTGCAGCGAATCGCGATTCGCGAATTGCAAAAAAAAAAAATTGCTTATTGGAAATTGTTCTGAACCTGAAATTTTTTTACTATTGGGTTTATCCCCCTTATGACAAGCATCAAGAACATAATGCACAACCCAAAAATAATATCTCGATCAGAGTTGTCATTCTAAAGTTGACACCAACTAGATTGCTGAAATATCAACCCTGGGGTAAGGAAACTTGATGGAGTAACCTGGCAAGAAACGTAAGAGGCTTAAATGCTAGTTAGACCTCCAATAACAGCCACAACCATTTCCTTTTTTACTAACTATTGGAATCGTAATCGTCTTTGTTCTCTTTCTACTGATACCCATATTGCAAAAAAAAAAAAAAACATTTTGCTAGAAAACCAGTGAATCGTTGGTAATTTGGGCCAACGATTCATGAATCGCGATTTTTCTTGGCTAGTTGGACTATATTGATGAGCTTGAGAGAGTCATTGAGCAGAGTCGTGGTATAGGTTGCAGACTTGTGGATATTCTGATTGCCATTCTCCTATATGTGGATGATGTGGATCTAGTCTCCTTGACTAGAGAGTGTTTACAGAGGCAGCTAGACAGTCTTCAAAATTTCTGCACCAGATGGGGCTTGAGGGTTATCATTGAGAAGACCAAGGAATTGTATCATCTCACACTTATCTTGGGGTTCTTTTCACTGGTCCTATATTTGGTATGGGACATGTAGCTACAACTAGACTTGGGAAGGGACATGCCTCCATGGTCCAGCTTGAGTGATTTTGTTTTCAGAAATTTATTTGGGACGCCCTGAGTAAGTGTCGGCTATTTGATACCTTTGTATCCCCCACAACATTGTACGCTGCAGAGGCATGGTGTCTAGGCCTCACCTCAGTTGACTGGGCCAATATCTCACGATTACAGGTCTTTATGCTATCACGGATGATACGGGCTAAGCCCTTCGTCCCACATCAGATTATCCTAGCAGAGTTTGGAGTCCCACCTCTACAGCTTGATGCCATCTTTCGTTTCATCACATATATACAACGCCTCAGATCGCTTCCCATGGATGCACAGAGATACACACAGGCGGCACTCACATCATCTTAGCACCTTCATAGTCTGGACTATCACTTATCATGGTTTCCACAGGTATCACGTTTACTTCATACCCTCAACATCTCTATCACGGACCTCCCATTGGGCACCCACCACTATATTAGGCGTTTTCTCTACAGAGCATATCTTCATCGTACATGGCAGGGCTAGTTAGGGGTCATATACAATGTCGGTCCTCAAGGCACCAAAATGGTCCAATATAGCAAAATGATCAAGCAGTACAAAGTCATTAAGACAATGACTTTGCCTCCGACTGGTAGTCAGACTCATCTGAAGCCATGTTGCTATAAAACAGGGCCTCTCTGATGACGAGGGTGATGTCGGTGGTGGTGATGCCCTGCCTCTGCCTTTGCCCCTGCCCTTGCTCTTGCCCCTGCCCCTGCCCCTGTCCCTACCTCTCTCCCCAGTCTATCTCTCAGATGCCCCTGCCTCACCTTTTACCCCCCCCCTTTCCTGATGCTAGCCCGGCCCCTAGCCCGACGTGCCTGTGTACCCAATGTGTTTGGTCCCACACCCTGCGAAGGTCATATGAACTAAGAGGATGCATGATATGCAACTGCATGTGATGCCCCGCTCCTCTCTACATACAATGATCCCAACCCCCTCACAACACCTCTATCTTGCCTCCTAGGTCTATCTGGAATAGGAAGTGGCTCTGCCTGTGTCTCTGTGTCAGGGTCCACTAACAGCCGCTCTATGTCATCCCACCCCTCATCCCCCTCCTCCTCATCCACCCACTCCTCACACCCCATTGTGTACTCTCCCTCCCGTGAACCCTCCTCATCCCCTTGCTCCCCATCTCCTCTCCTCGTAGCTGCTCTCCTGTGGCGTCGTGCAGAGCGGGCCTCGGCATCCATTTGCCTGTGCAGCTCCCGAAAGATATCATCCTCAACCTCAGCCTGCGTAGGGAGGTCCTCGAGGAACGGTGGGGTCGATGTCGAGCATGCACAAGTCATGATTCACCTGTAATCACAATAGAAACCGATTTATTACAAAAGTTTAAATGCTGAGTTAAGAAGATGAGTGTATCAATTAACAACAACGAAAACTAGTACATATCAAAACCAGATACAACGTAAAGTAACCTCCAACTCTCTTGATGTCACGTAGTGTCTTAGCATCCGTGCGTTGCTGGAAACGTACACCAGCCGCCTGCAGTGATCGATCGAGAGCGGGTTCCTCCTCTCCGTGTGCTGCTCCAGGTCAGCTCACAGGCGGAAGCTAAACAGTCCCGCGACAACACTCTCTTTGCCAAAAGCTGGAGCTCTAGCATGGAGCGGCCCTAACACAACCCCACCATGTCACAGGACGCATCTGGTCCTCCTTTCGCATGCACGTTTCCATCCCAAAGTGCCCATGAAGCGCTTGAACTTCAGCAAATCTGCCTCGAGTTTGCTGGGGCTCTGATGTGGTGGCAAAAGAAACATTTCATGTGTCAATGTGCGTAAAGGCATGAATCGTCAGACGTGAATCATCGAAGCAGTCTAGAGTTCCATTGGAAATTTGTCTACAATACTCGCGCTCTGTGTACTCCACCCATCCTCCTTGCTCATCCCGCCATGCCAAAAAGCTTCTAAAGAGGAGTTGAAGAGAAGATTAATAAGTTTTGTCCCTTCAGACTCATCATTGGCATGCTTTTTACGACGGAGGACACGATGATAGGAGTAACGAGTGGTATGCAAGAGAGGCGGATCTGTTAGAATTTGATGCTCAAATGCTAGATAGGAGTGAACTAATTATATTAGCACTCACACACACAAATCAAGTTCAACGTAAGAGATCAAAGAGAACTTAGACTAATAGAAGAATGCTCTCTACAATGGAATGATTGGAGGTGGGGCATCAGCCCTCCTTATATAATTTCTCTAGTCCTTGTTAAACCTAAAAAAAAGCTGATTACGAAAATTGCACTCTATTTTGGTAAAGACCCTTATTGAATTTTTAAGTTGTAAAATCATGTTCTGACCTATAGCTCGTCTGCCGTACCCAATATTTCTGCGAAGTCTTGGTGACTTCTAACTCGTCACAATCAAGGGCATGGATGCGTAGCTGATCATAAGGATGATAGGAGAGCTGACTGAGGATAGCGTGATCGAGGAAGACTTAGTAGTCTCTGAATAAGTATAATCATCCTGAAAATTGCCCTAACCTGGAGAGGTGCAATTGCGAACTTGGCTTGGATAATCTGATGTGGAACTGAAGGCTTAGTGCGAATCATGCGTCTATAAGCGAGAAACACTGGCCCACTTTGACTCAGGGAGTCCTGTACACCACGACTTTGTACCATAAATAACGGTAGGTGATACCATAATGTCAAAGAACTTGCTCTTACTCGGGGCATCTTGAATATACTTCTGAAAACAGAACACTCAAGACTAACCAAAGACGCATGAACCTTCCTCACCCTAGCTGCCGTTGCCCGTCTCATGCTAAACATAGGCCCTATGAAAAGTGTGCCCAAATATGTGTAAGAGGAGACAATATCGAAAGGTTGGCCACCTAGAGTAAAAGCATGTCGTTGCATAAAGTCCTTAGATTTGTTAAAGATCATGATCCGAGTCCTTCTGGTATGTACCGTCCAATGTTTCATGGGCTCGTTTCATACGTCGTTTCGAAACGCGTTTGAAACGACTGGTTTTGGTTCGAAACGGGAATTTTTTTTTAGGTTTTTTTTTTTTTTTAATGTGTTTTTGAGGGTTTTTGGGGTTAACAGATGTCATAGAAAGTCTGGTAACAAGTAGATACATCCAATTTCATGAGAATGCAATTTCAAGAGGAGAAGTTGTAGTATGGTGACTACGGTCACTTTCCTCAATCAATTATTGATATTGTCACCATTCATCATACAGTCTCAATTTTCAAACATCCAAGAACTTCCAAAAATTGTAAACAATAAAGTTACAAACTATAGAACTTACTACTTAATACTAATGTAAATCTAGAAGCTAAATCTTACAGGCCGGAAGTTTGTTTTTAGAACCCTATGAAATTTTACATTGTACCCATTTTTGATTGACTAGTAGGTAAATACGTGAAGGAGGTGTAGGTGAGTAGGTAGGGTAGGTTCCGATTGCTATCCATTTGTATTGCATCTTTTCCAAGCCCTTGTCGAATAAGAAATCGTCAATAAATTCTTTGTTTTCTGCAAACCCTTGGAAAACCTTCTTAGTGAGCGTCATGGTTCTAGACTCAATATATGGATATTGTATCAACGAAGCATAAATGACACAATTAAGTAATCCCCCACGAAGAATGACCGAAAGCATCTAATATAATCAATGGTTAAAGCCCTACAAGCAGTAGGGTTCTCTCACGAAGAGCCCAAGCAATAATCAGTTAAATAATGAATGAATCAGTAATGTCTAAGTGATAGCCTTATATATACTATCTAGCGGTCCTTAGTGGAACCTTCTAGAGATTAGGGCAACCTAGGGTACCTGGGTCCCATAAGGACATGCCCTTAATGGTAAATGGCCCAGTCCCTCAAGGTATACTAGTTAGGGGCTATCTCTAGTATATAACTCTCCATAACTTTAAAAAACATTGCCCTCAATGTGGGGCTTATAAGAATATATTGAAATGTAAATGGCCCTCAATGTGTTGGAATTTGATGCTCAAATTCAAGATAGCAGTGAACTAATCATATTAGCACTCACACACACCAATCAAGATCAACATGAGAGATTAAAGAGAACTCAAATTAGTTGAAGAATGAGCATAGCTCTTTACAATGGAATGAATGGAGGTGGAGTGCCAGCCCTCACATAATTTCTCTAGTCCTTAGCAAAAGCTAAAAGCTAAAAGCATAAAGAAAAAGCAAGAAGCAAAAAGCTGATTACTATAGTTGCTCTCTATTTTCAGTAAAGACCCTTACTAAATTTCTAAGAGAAAATTTATGTTTTATTCTAGAACTAGTGCACCCTCCTACATGCAAGACTAATTAGCTTGACTTTAGGACTTTGACTTTGATATACTAAAAATAGAAATGGCCCCTAAAATAGCTCGCAGGCATGGCCAAGCCAAGATTAGGGGTGCAAATAAACATTAATTTCTAACACAATGGTGGGCTGTAAAATGTATTAACATGAATGTACTACTGAAATGTAACCACTATATTTGTAAAACAGAAACATAGAACACCCTTAAAAGATGCTCAGGACACCAAACTCAATAATCTGAGAAATGATAGTTTCTAGCCCCTATGTATACACCACTTTAACAATCATCCATAAGGTTCTAAATGTGACCTCTTGTGGGGGGCCCAATTTAGGGCATTTAGTCTGATCTTCTGAAAGTGTTATTCAGAAATAAGGGGGTGTCTCAAACTCAATAATGTCATAAAGTAGTTTCGAGTTTCAAAATTGAGCAGGTGCTTGTGGAAAGTACAGACTGTGTCCTTAACAATATTCTTTCAATACTACAATGCTACCAGATTATTCAAATCGAGGATCAAATTCGAAAGGCACTTTGACATGGCAATTACGTCCAATCAAGAAAGATGGCTTTTTTTAAGAGTGCTATCTAACATTCAACTTGCGAGGCTAGAATCTGGATATTGTAACTATAGTATAATGCAATTGAGATTAGCAATGAGAGACATGAACTGATTGTGGATTTTGGAGCACAGAAAATAATCATATGTCAGGACTGTGGATCCTAAAATTTTGAGTGATATCATCTATCTCTGGTCAGCTTTTGCAAACACAAGCTATCTCAAATAAAATGCAAATTTGGAAGATTTATTACCTCAAGAACATACTTTCAGGAAGGATATGGTTTGAGAGAGGGTCATTCACCTGGTAACAAACCTTTAAAATCACATGGAACTACTTTATTTCAATCTTAAAGCTGTGATTATATTTTAGGGGGTTTATAAGATTTTTTTCCTCAGATGAGAGTATCGATGAGGGATCTCTGGGAGATGGTAAGCGAATGCGGGGATTGGGGATTGGGGCCCCCGATGGACCTGTGTCTCTTGATGATGTGCGGCGTTTGCAGCGGGCCAATGAGGTAATAGCTGGTTTAACTTGCTTTTTTGATTGTTTGTTAACAGAAAACAGGTTATTTGTTGCCGTTAAAAAGCAAATTCACTTTTCACATGTAAAATTGAATATTTGGCAGCACTTGTAACTTTTTTCATGCATTGCATGCTTTTTCTGCCTGAATCTAAAATTCACCATAAAAAAGTAATGTGCATTTTCCTGAATTGATATATGTTGAACTAATGGTTAAAAATAAGCAGGAACTTCGACAACAGCTCGAGGACCATTTGTTGACGATTGAGAAGATGCGCAACGAATTTCGTGCAGCAGAAACGCGTCATGAAACTGTTGGTTTCCTTCTGGCTGTTCATTTCTTGATCTTCTATGGCTCTGATCTGCTGTGGTACCTCATAATGATAAACTGTTAGGGCTTTCTTTTGATTTTCTATCCAGCATGGAATCACTAGACCAGATCAAGGACAAATCAACTTTTGGCTTTTCAAGCACCAGACTGGCTGTGGTTATGATTTCCTGTCATAAATAGTCTGATTCTCTTGTCTTTACAAGTACTGAGGAGGTCTCTGTGCTCATATGTAAATGTATTATGATGTCCTCAATTTTACTGTTTGTCCCAAATACAATGCATTCTCTGTGTGCCATAGATATTGAGGATATTGATTGTATATTTGTTAGGAGCTGAAGGAACTGCGATCCTCTGTCACCACATTGTTTGCTAAGCAAATTGAGGATATACGAACTGAGTTGAGCCAGAAAAACAGAGAGCTTGAGTCTTACACTGCCACCACCGTCCAACAGCAAAGCATGATAGAAGATTTAAATCAACACATAGTGGCTGCTGCAAAATCTCGTATGGAGGCAGAAGAAGCTATTCAGAAGTAAGCATAAATCACTTTGGCATTAGGGATATTCATTGAGCTATGAACATTCAATGCGGAATCATAAGCTCTAAAAGGCTATGATGGATGGTACTAGTTGCAGATGATAGCCACAAATTATATGAAGTTATTGCAACTTCTCTCTTTAGAATAGTTCTTTCTTCAGCAATTTCTTCACATATGTAAGTGGTTAAACAATGTAGTTGTGCTGACAGATACGTAGTTGCTAAGTACTTTTTGTACACGACTCTTAATTATTGAACTGTACAACAAAGCAAATGGTTCTTGAAAACACAAAAAGATTCCTTGAGTTCTTGAAGCTTGATGGATCCATCACAAATATACTTAGACTGGGAAGATGGAGGTTGTTAGATTGTGGAACGTTGTTACAGGATGTTTCTGAATTGTGATCTTACAAAATACTAGTAAAAGATGCCATGGGGGAAAAGTACTTATGGCGAAAACAAAAGAATGCAAAGCTTTGGAAACCATGTTGTAGACATGAGTACAAAGCTTTTGGATTTGTAAGAAACAAAAAGGGTCCACACGTTTTGAAATAGTCTGGATTTTGTATTTATTGATAATGAGGCTGAAGAGGAAGAGGTATTTGCTCGTTAGTAAGAAGCAATATTACCTATCAATTTTTTTTGGAATTTAGCATTGGCAGTCCGGATGGAAGTAAGTTGAGAATTACGCTACTTCAGATAGTTATGATAACTTCTGATTTACATGAAAGCTCAGAAATTGTTTCGAAAGATGCATACTTGTTGAAATGGAATTAAAACAATTTGAACAATGATTCACTTTGGATTTAACAAAAGCCATTGAATAGTGTACGACAAGTACTAGTATCACCTTTTCTGTAACAACCAAAATGTGGCTGTTTATTTGAAAAGATGCTTCTTAGAAAATGTTGTTGGAAAGTCAATATGGTGACAATGCCTTCTCGTACAATTATGTTGCTTTTGAAGTAAACTGGTACACTTCAAGTTCTATGCTCAATTTTTGTTCACTGGTCTGTCTCATAAAATAAAAATGAAATTCAGCTTTTTTTGGGGTTTTTTTAGCAACAGTATTTGACATGATGCTGGACACGGTTCAATACAGCCACAAAGGAAGCATAGCGGAGTTGGAAAAACGGCTAACAGAGGAAAGAACTCAGGCTAGGATGGAGCGAGAAGCATCTGAGGCAGATTATAGAGCATCGCTGGAAAGAGCACGCATAGAAGCTGCAGAGGAAATGAAGCGCCATGTGGAGGCAGCGGCTCGTCAGCAAAAGCAGCACCTTGAGGTTATCAGCGCACTTCAGGTGATCATCTTTTCACAACTAGTTAAACATTGGCTGCCACATAATTTGCTACTAGACTATTTAAGTATAATGTTGAGTCAGTGAAGATTTTTGTTCTTGGGTCATAATATGTAAATATTTTGTACTTTAGTCATTATAGTCAAGGTCCTCCAAGTCATAATCAATGTCATTTGCCCAGTGTGCAAATCAATAATTATGTTCAAGTAGTAGCTTTGGAGGTGCTAAGGTAGAAGTGAGCAGTTTGAGGTGCTAGAGTAATAATTAGGGCACTTGGCAGTGTGCTATGATTTTCCCTTAATCAGTATATGTACTTATCTAGTGTTCCGTAACTATAAATAAAGAAACTAGTCATGAAGTTTAAAAGGTTGAAGTCCAAGTGCTGGGATTTTAAGGTGTGGTTCTGCTTCACACTTTCGATATTGGGTTAAGTGCTTTTGTGTTGTGTCTCATTGAAGAAGTTATGTGTTTCTGTGTGTGTGTGCTGAATTTATGGTGGGACTAGTGGAGTATATAGGAAATTTATGTAGATTCTACTTTGCACTCATAGATCATGAGACAAATTGATAAATACATGACAAATGGAGGCCTTTATTGCTTATCGCAATACAAAATTGAAATACCTTGAAAAGCTCATGTACTTGTGTAGGTAGTGGGCTGTCTCATAGCTAGACTCACAATGTTTGACAAGCTAACTCAGTCGATTTCACTTGTTCGTTGAGTTGCAAGGTTTGGGACTACTTATACTTGCCTCCAAGCACCTACCTACACCTATGGTAGGAAACTTTTTCACGATTCTCGCAAGAATCATGTCGTTGATCAGTTGCGTAGAGAGTTCCCTGGTCCAAATATTTTACCAAGCAAAGTCGAAGGGGTTTTTCTTTATGCATAGAAAGGTATCATAGATGTGTTCAAAGCAAAAGAAAAAGGGTAAAACCTCAAATGTGGCTCAAGTAGCTATGGTGCTTGGTATGTCTCGTCTCCATTATTGAAATTCATTCGATAGATGGTAGCGAAAGTGTCTGAGTGCAACAGTTCACATATTGTTTGCTGGCCAGAATAGTACAGTTCATATGTTGTTTGACAGGTTGTTTGCTAGCCAGAACAGTACTACTCTGCATCTTCACCAACAGATGAGCAGGAACAATACATGTCATTTCTATCTTCCTGGTTGTTCGTCTGTGAAGTAACAACACATCTTCCTTTTGAGTGGTCGCTGATCTTAGCAGAAGTTATTCACATATTTGTTGGGTGATTGTTCGCTGATCTTAGCTAAAGTAAAACATGTATTGGCTGCTAGTTAAGTCACTGGCCTGAGCTGCGGTTCTTCACACCTTTGTAGTTACTTTGTTTGCTGGTCTGCGAATTGGAGCGTTTCATATTCAAGTGGAGGAAAACTAATATTGATGTTTTCTTATCTCACGTTTACCATATTTCAATCTGCTGGGGACCTAATTATCAATGGTTTTGAATATGGCTAGTTTGCATGAGTCTATGTTGCTTGAGTCCAGTAAGCTTGATGGGACTATTTATAGTCTTTGGAAGTTTAAAATACAGAATATCCTCATGGACAAGGAATTCTGGGATATAGTCACAGGCCAGGAGTTTATGCCACCTGAACTTAATGAACAGGATAGGAGAATTTTTATGAAGAGAGTGCATCGTGCACACCACATCATCAATCTTTTTGTGAAAGATAATATTGTTTTGCTTATTAGAAGTGCTACAGGACATAAGGAGGCTTACGATATTCTTAAGAATATGTATGAAACTGCTAATCAATCAGGAGTGCTATTTCTAACTAATAAGCTACATACTCTGAAGATGGTTTTGGGAGAGTCGATATGTGAATAGGGTGAAAGATTTGAAAGATCAATTGTCTGATGTAGGAGAGTTTATTCTTGACAATGTTCTTGTTCCAATTATTCTTAATAGTTTGCCTCTAGTATATCAGAACTTTGTTATGACCTTGTCTCTTAGAGAGAGGAGACCTACCTATGAGGAGTTGAATGGTCTTCTTTTACAAGAGGAGATGCGACGACAAAACTTG
Source organism: Diphasiastrum complanatum (assembly GCA_029204225.1). NCBI lineage: Eukaryota > Viridiplantae > Streptophyta > Lycopodiopsida > Lycopodiales > Lycopodiaceae > Diphasiastrum > Diphasiastrum complanatum. Next base: position 9,038,506 of record CM055097.1, on the reverse strand, counting down.
ATGTCAAGAGATGACTTCAAGAAGCAGGGGTTCTTTGTCAAGAACCAATATAAGAAGAATAAGATTCAAGAAGTAGAGCAGAGGCGGCAAGAGGAATCAAGGTGAATGGCAAAATCAAAATGGATGGCAAAAGCAGGAAGGCAAACACAATTTAGAGGGGAGTAATTCCAACTCTACACCAAAGTGAAATGGTAACTACACTTTTTGTGGCAAATTTGATCATTTTGCGTTTGAATGCAAGAAAAATAAGTTCACTCAAGGCAAGAAGCAGTCAGGGAACTTCATTGAAGACAAGGGCAAAAATGAAAGTTGTTTGCTATGAGCTATTGTTGGCATCCACATCGGTAGGAGCTTAAGATTGTTGGTACATTTGTTCAGGAGCTACGCAACACATGACACCAAGATGATATTGGTTTACACAGTTAGAGGAGAGTCATGGGGATTCTCAAGTCAAGCTTGGTGATAACACTTTCTTTGAAATACAGGGACGTGGTATGTGATCAAAAGTGTTTGGTTAAAGATTAAACCAAGGTTTTAAGGTTATTGCTAACGGAACTATGGAAGGTTGTCTTTATAATCTTGATGCATCTATGACATGTCACTATTGGAAAGGTTTGTGAAGCTTGTGTTATGGGCAAGCATCATCTACAAAATTGTCCTAAGGATGGAGCTTTTAGGGCAAAAGAAATCTTGAAGCTTGTTCACACAAAATTTATGTGGTCCATTGCAGACTATATCAATAGGAGGAGCGTCTTATTTTATGGTTTTGAATCGAACACCAGAAGAGGCAGTCACAGGTATAAAGCCACGAGTTGATCATTTACAAGTTTTTGGGAGCATTGCTTATGCTCATGTGTTCAAGGATCAAAGTTCAATTTAAAAGAGGTCGAATTAGGCCCCAACAAAAATGTACTGAATTGTATACCAATCAAATTTTGAATTTTGACCTTTTTTTTAGTGGTTTTAGGGATCTCAACGGAATGCCTTTAGGGGCTTCTAGGGATACATAAAACCACAAAATTTTAATAATGAGCCGCTAGTCAGTGAGGAGGGCAAATAAACTGGAAACTGGACAGGATCTTTAAGCAATTCATATTGTAAAAATCAAGCAAGGAATCTATAGCAGATTTCCTAGGTGTGAACTTCTAAATAGGTTATATTTGAGGGTTTGATAGTTGTGTAGAGAAACTTCTCTTGTGCCGCTGCTCGTATCTATTTTTGAGCTACAAACGTCCAGGGCCTTCTTCTTGGATAAATTTGTTGAAATTGTAAAAGATAAAGTCAAATGGTTGTAGTTCAAAATCGGTAGGATTTTGTGCATCCATTTTTGGTCCATACTTGTCATCATAGTGGCCGGTTTCAGAATTTGACAAAATCTGTCAAAGTAGTTGTCGTTTGTTTATGGAGACATTTATATGCTCCTTTCAGTATCTATCACACTTGAGATGTACTTATTTGGTCTTATATGCCTTTTGGCATTAAAAGACGTTAATAAAGCTCTCTATCTCTCGCTCATAACAGTTCACATTTGGAGTTCCACTTGGTGTGGAGCTTATGCTACTCCCATGTGTTTTGGTGTTTCTCCATGATTTCATGGCTAGTTTCTTTTGCTTTCATGGCATGTCTTCTATGGTGATTAAGATGTCACATAGCTAGGCCTCAAACATTTCTCTTGGTATCATAGTAGGTTGCGCTACCTATGAGCCTATGAAAGAGACAAACTGTTTAGGTCAGATTCTAGTGATGAGCTAGATCTTGGCTAAGCACCTCAATGATGTATAATAAGACACTTTTTATGTATGAGTCTAATCAAGATGCAAAACAACACCCTTCAAGGACATTTATTGTAGGGAAGGAAGCCATGCAAAAAAATTTGAGATTTCATTCAAAGATTTTGGAAGCTTTTTGGAGCAACTTACCTTGTGAAGAGTGCACTCTCCCTAAGTTTCAAAGGCAGGCACATAGTGGATCTTTGTGCAAAGACCACAATGTGGCAAGATACAAAAGAGGAGCTGTTGGTATTCATCAAGTGGCATAATGCCCTAGTTGGGTTCAAAACCCTAGTTTTTGGAAGCACCTCAATTCTCAAGTACTTTCAAAGTTCACTTCTGTTTGCTTTAAGATTTAGGCATGGTTAGACTTAGTGAAAGTCTCTTGAGTGAATCGAGCAAACTTGATGATACAAACTACAGGGTATTGGGAGAAAAAAAATGAATTTTTTTAAGAAAGTTTTTTTTGGTTTTATTGATCTAGAGCCCCAAAGCATATGGCCCCTCATAGGGATTTGTTCAATACATTTGAAGAGTTGGATGATGGACATCATGTGTGCGTGGGTGGAGTCAAGGGAAAAGGGATCGTTCTTGTCAACCTATCATTGGTCATTTGAGTTATCAGAGCTTACAAGTGCTTATTAACACAATATAATAGTTGTATTTCCTAGCATAAAGTCTCGTTCAAATGTATGTGGGCTTGTGCTTTAGGGAAACAACAAAGACCTTATATTCAAAAGGGAGATCTACCAAGGCAAAAGAGGCACTTGAATCAATGCATTCAAATTTGTGCAATCCCATGCAGACTAGATTTTCAGGGGGGGTGTACCATCTCATGACCTTCATGGATGACTTCACAAGGAAGGTATCGGCCTATTCCTTAGTACTTATGGGAGGATTTTAAAAAGTTCAAGTACTTAAAAAAGCAATTTAAAGCTTTGGTGAAGAATCAGATAGGCAAGAGGTTGAAGATGCTTAGATGTGACAAGGGTGGTGAGTACCCCTCAATTGAATTCAATGATTTTTGCAAGGCTAATGGAATCATGAGATATTTTTTCACTCCATCGTAGTAGGATGTTGTGGCAAAGCGGAAGAACGTGTCTATTGTTGAGTGTGCCAAAAGGATGCTCAAAGCAAAGGGGAAACTGAATTATCTTTGGGCTGAAGCAATCAAGATTGTTGAATTCTTGCTGAATAGGAGCTTGGCGGAAGTTGTTGAAGGAATCATGTCTGAAGAGGCAACAAGCCCAAAGTGGAACTTATAAAAGTGTTTGGTTGAATGGACTACCTACCCTCATCTACTTAAGGATCTAAGGAGAAATTTCGACGCAAAGTCAGCTATATGCATATATCTAGGTTACAATGAGGAGTAGAAGGTGTATATTCCTTGTGATCTTGAAAATAGGACGAAGTAGTGATCTTTGATGAAGATCATTGACTTCAAATTGAAGAGCATGAAAAGCAAGGAACTAGTAGGGAATTTTCTCCCCTTCAGAACTTCATGAAGCACAAGAGAAAAAGCAAAAGCAAGCCACAAAAGGGTTGGTGGACTATGATGGGACGTTTGCTCGTGCCAAAGATGACATTTATCAGGACCTTGTTGGCTTTGGTAGCATATTTTGTCTGGGATATCTAGCACATGGATGTCAAGAGTGGCCCTTTTCAATGGGCAACTATAGGAGGAGGTTTCCACCGAGCAGCCACATAGTTATGAGACCAAAGGCAAGGAAAATCGTTGTGCAAGCTTAAGAAAGCCCCTACAATCTGAAGCAAGTGCGTAGGGCTAGGTATAGTTGTTTTGACAACTACTTCACGCAGTAGCACTTCAAGAAAAGTAAGTGTGAATGTAATTTGTATGTCTAAAGGGAGAAAAGGACATTGTCATTATTGTTCTGTATGTTGATGACCATAACCCTGTGCTACTTGGCTACTTGAGCCCATTTGCATTTACTTAGCTAAAGTTACAAAAGGGGGCACACAATGGATTTACAATAGATTGTCCCCATTACATTTGTACAACTTGCATTAACTAAGTTCATTGTAGCCATTAAGGGTAAAACAACCCCCCACCCCCTTGATGGCTATTTTGTTCAATCTAGCACGTAAACAATTGTCTACATTTCCTAGATTTATCTTTACTAAATGGTTCAGTGAAGATGTGAGCAGTTTAATTGCAATACTCAAGTTGTATCTTGCCATTAGGCATTTTTTCTCATATAAAGTGCTAATCCATCCCAATTTGTTTCGTCCTTGCACGGTATACGGGATTTTTGACCAGCGACATAGATGTTTGGCTATCGTAATGCAAAACTGCAGGGCCTACCTATGTGATGTGCACTTCATCGAGTAGAGATCAAGTAGATGATGAGAGTATCCAATTGCGTAACTCATTATTCCTCTTACATACCTTCGAATCCATTTGGCAGCTTTCCAGTGATTCTCAAAAGGCTTACTCATGAACTGACTAGCAATCCCAACTATGTTAGCCAGATATGGTAAGATAGAGTAGGCTGCCCACCAACTATCGATAGAATACGTCATTTGTAAAGGGTGTACCATTGTCCTTAGATGGCTTGTTGATCGTGTCTATTGGAGAACCGACTGGCTTGCTCTCTTGCATAATAGATCGACCAGGTATGACACCTCATACTTTCCCATGCATGTACTTGAGGAGCATTTCTCAAACGCAATTAGGTGGTTCCATGTCCCCCTCTTTTTCAACAATTCACCTTTGGCGTTCCAAGATTCTTGTGTGAGGAGCTTACATTATTCCTATATAATGGTATTTCTCTTCCTTCCATGACATGTCTTCTATGGTGATTGAGATCTTAGATACACATAGCTAGGCCTTGAAATTGTCAAAATGTACATAATGTTTTAACCCCTCAATGGCTTTTTAGCAAACTACAATACTATAAACTCTAGAATCTTTCAAATTTTTACAATAAGTGCTTCAAAATGTCCACGATCTGGTTGTTGATGTTGCAATACTTCATTTTTGTTCACCACTCTGCACCTCCCTAATCTTAAAAATATAGTAAATTACAAGTAGTTATGGTAAGAAGTGAATAGAAACATAAGGATTCATGTTGGGACACAAAAGGCCACAAAAACTCAGCCCACACGTCTTGCTTGATTTTTGATACAAAAGGTTGAAGAGATTCCCTGAATCTCATTTAAGAAAGTATGATAATAAAATATCCATACACTTTATGACAATCATCACGAGTTTGTTAGAAAATCTTTAGTGGATCAAGCATGATCGGACATGCTCTACCATGTTGCATAACTGACCTGTGGTATGTGCCATTGTGTGTATAGTGAAATTAGATTCAACCACTCAAAATAGGTCATCTATGAATAGCTATCACCTAGCCATAATAAACTAACCTTATGTATGACTTGTCACTCTTTTTATGAGTGTGCATATGCATGTGTATTGGTCAACCTTTGACTCAGTTCTAACATAACGTATGCCTAAGCTGAAGTCTAAGTTCTAAGTTAGTCTATCACTACCATAAATAGGCCCCTAGTGATAGCACGCAGGCTTGGACTTATTGATCCTAATTAAACATTTAGGGGTAAGAATTAAACATTTCTTCCAACAAAGTCTTGATGCACTACTGGAAATCCCTTGCTAATGTGTGTGTCTAATTGGTAATTCTTTTTATGTTTTTCAGGAAGCTGACAAGGAAAACAGATCCATTGCTGATAGCCTTCGAGTCAAGTTGGTAAGGTGCCAAGATTCTTGAAATGATTGGGTTAATAATCTTATTTCTGTAAAATCACCTTAGAACTAGTGGACAAGACTTTTATTGAGGTGGTTTGTTAGCTTTGAAGGAAATTGTTTAAGTGTTTTCTTCTTATTTCGTGTTCGTATTTTCCTTCTATGTCAGGAAGAAGAGAGAAAGGCTCGTATGGATGCAGAGAAACGGATCCGAAAATTGGAAATTCAACTCTCTGAAGAAAGGGCCTCTTTAGCCACTCTCAAGGAAGTAAGCACCACCATAGATTATTGTAGTCAATGCTTTTTTGTATTTTGAATCCTCTTGATCTACATTTACTACATTCAACTTTTATACAGAAATTAAAGATCTAGTTGTTCATGAATAAGTAGGCTAGCATGTAAGGTTCTTGTAGGACTGTGTGAAGGATATCTGAAGCAATTCTTCCCTTTGTAGCATGGATCCACCTTAACTCACAATCTACAAAGAGGAAGAAAGCAAAAATGGGATACTAAGATTGAACCACGTTACAAGTTGCATCAAATGCATTCGCTAATCCTCATTCATTGCTCATCCTTTCTATCCATTCCCTTGCTTGCATTTATTCCCCTCTTGCACTGTACTAACCTATCTCACACTTGCCTCATTCACCTATGCCCCTTTTGTATTCTTGCCTTCACCCTACGCCTCCTCAAGCGTATCTTTTGGAGATTTTGTTCTTTGTGTAGTTTCTCTTGTTGTGCTTTTGTTTTGTGCTTAGTTTTGGTTTAACCGTTTTTGGTTTAGTTTAAGTTTGTTTTAGATTCGTTTGAGAGACGACCTGTGTAATATTTGGGGCCATAAAAACAAAAGTAGTGAACTTTGCATAGTTTCTTTTGCTTGAATTTAGCTTTTGTTTAGTTTTGTTTCTGTGAGAGAGACGAGCCTTAACACAATTTGGGCTCATCAAGTTTTGTTTTGTTGCATTTCGTTCAAGTATTCCAAAAACGCGATGGTCGTTACAACTCACTAGTGACATTCTCTATTGTTCTTGGGTGAAATTTGTATTATGAAGTATTTTGTCCAATCCACAACAATTTGTAGTAGTTCACTCACTACTTATCTTTGTCACTCACTACTTATCTTCGTAGTCAATCTGCTCATGTTGAGCATACCCTTTTGCAACCAACCTTGCCTTCTGTTTGTCTATAGATCCATCCGATTATCTTCATCCTCATGTTGATCCCCATGTCGATCCTGGTCTTGGTCCAAATTTTGATCCTCATGTTGCCTCTCAAGTCTTGTTGATCTTTGAGCTCCATGGTTTCTTGACTCTCCCTATTCCAAGATGATGCCATCGTTTACCTAGGTAACTTTCTAGTAAATAGTGCAGGATGCTTCCTGCCTGGTGAAGTTGGAGGTTAATAAGTATCCCATGTACTTGACCTCTCTTTCCTTTTTCTTGTGTCTATTAAGGTTTCTCTAGACAAAAGATTTGGTGTAGTTGATTCGTGTGTTGACTCAGATTCCTATAAAGGAATACCAACATTTTGGTCCTCCTCACAACATATTTCAGCATCTTTATGAGATCCCAACTCATCAAAGATAACATCCTTGCTAATAATGACTTTGTTTCCTTCAATGTCATAAAGCTTGTATCCCTTTTCTTGATCATCATATCCAAGCATCAAACACGTCATTGCCTTTGAATCCAACTTTACTTCTCATGTCCTTAGGTATATGAGCATATGGAATACTCCCAAACACTCTCAAATGGCTTACACTAGGTTTCTTACCTGTACAAGTTTCTTCTGGAATTCGATTCTCTACATGCTTGAGCAAGACTCTTATTCAAAAGATAAACTGCTCCACCCCACGGAGAATTTGAAAGATTCTTACTCTTAAGTATGCTCCTAGCAGTTTTCACAATAGAACAATTCTTTTTTTTTGCAACTCCATTATGTTGAGACGTTTCCGTACTTGCAAACAATCTCTTTATACCATTGTCCTTGCAAAACATTTGAAATTCTGCAGAAAAATACTCTCCCCATTTCTTTGAATGAAGTATTATTATTTGTCTCCCTATTTCTTTTTTCACTTGTGCCTTAAACCAAGTAAAGCATCTGAAATGCCTCACTTTTATTGTTGAGAAGATATAGCCATATCTTCTTCATATGATCATCCACACACACCATAAAATGACTTGCTCCAGCATGAGACTGTGTTTTCATAGGACCACACAAATCTGTACGATCAAAGTTCTAGAATATTCTTGCTCTAGTTGTACTAGAAGAGAATTTTTGTCTATGATGTCTTCCAAAGGCACAACCTTCACAGAACTTGTGATGTGAAATAACTTAAGATATACTTGTAACCATATTAAATTTTCTCAAGACTACAGACTTTTTGAATTCAAATGTCCAAACCTCTTATGCCATAACTTACTCGGCACTTCGATATCAGCAATTCCCGCTTGATGACTTATCACTTAAGCCCGAAGTTTATACAACCTTCTTGCATGAACCCCTTCAGCTATCACTTCATTGTTGTTTTTCTTGATAAGACCTCATTCTTCATTGAACCGTACAACCATAAAAATCAGCAGGTCACATAAAGTGCATCCCTCACCTTTATCCTACACAACCATCCCCTTTAGCTCATCTATGTAAAGTCCAAACAAGGTAGGGGAGAGTGAGCACCCTTGCTTCACTCCAATGGTACTCCACATACGGTGTGATACCCTCCTTCGATAAAAAACAGCCTATTGCTCTCTCATATAGAGCCATAATCGCCAATACTGGAAACCAAGGTCTTTTAATCTTTGGATAAGTAAGTGTCTTTTCAAAAATTCCACAAAACAACATATACCTGCTCACGTCCGGATCTAGTCTCTTCAACAAAATAAAACACTTCTCTAGGAGCGCCCAATACCCAAAATAGTCATAGTTGTGAGCCCTGGGTTAGTCCTAAATATAAATGCAATAAATGAACATGGGCCCTGTATTCCATGCACTTCTAGCCTCAACAATTAATCACCACTGAAGTGATACTTTCCTCGACAGGTCTCAACCTAAAAAGTGAACTTTGTTAGAAAACTGACGTGATCATAAAAGTAACCCAAGATAAGTTTCCTATTGTGGTGAAACAATAGCCAAACACATGAGAGAGAACACAAGTGATGAGAATCCAACTATGTCCCATTGGAAATGAGCTTGGGCGCACTACATACTTATAGACTTTGGTCTATGCCGAAAAGCAAAAGGAAAAGCAGCCTAAAACAATTGCCTAATTGATGTCTCTATATAAGGTTAAAGCACCCCAACATCTATCTATAGCAAAACTTGTGCTCCAAATCAAGCACTAGATTCTTGAACTTGAGTCTAGCTAAATTCTAACTTGACTTTTCTAAATATAGGTAAAGGCCCCTAGAATTAGCATGCAGCATGACCCAATAATCCTAATTAACGCTAGATGATAATATTAGGGGTAACAATGTGAACGTTAATTCTAACACTCCCCTTCAATGTTGACATTGTCAAGAACTATACATAACACAAGTATGCATGTGTATCCTCCATGACGCCCACGTAATGAAGACCCTCAATCTGATGTAGAATCCACGATCAACTCTGATCTCAATGTCTTCATTACTTGACATAGAACTTCCTTTGTATGATGATGTAGAATTCTTTCTTATGTTGATCCTTTTCATATGACTTCCCAATGTCTTGCTTTTGGCGTCATGTCTCTTAGTGCATATGTGTGACCATCATGAGTGCAACATATCACCCAATTCCTTGGTTTCCTTTGGATCAAAGAACTTGACTCTCCTTGAATCAAATAATGTAGACATGATAAACCTTTGCCATAACTTTGAAAACTTTGCTTGAAGATTGACTCCCTTGGCCTTTTTGAACATTTTCCAAGCTAAAATATGTAAGGATCTCACCAACATTCATAAAGAAAAGGTAATCCTCTTTGATTACCATAGCACCATCATGAGAATCATAAGTAGGAAATAGATCTACAAATATCAACATCAAATCAACACCCATGTTAGAAACCTATACTTCATAAGTAGTTGGCTCCACTGTGTCGATTCTGTGAATTGAATCCACTTCAATTCTCCTGGTACTCTCATAAGTTACCACCTGTGATGGGCTTGATGGACTTGGCTTGAACTACTCCCCCTTGGGGCCTGGATATACACTTCATGTTTGCATTCTTGTCTTCAACCACTTTCCAACAATGATACAAATAGAATGTCATCCATGAACCAAACCAAATATGCAAGTAATAAAGCATCCCCAATAGAAAGATAAAACGTACACAATACTTCCTCACACACAAAGTAACTGACACTCCTCAAATACTTTCTCAGACAAAATACTTGACATTATCTTCTCCATGGACTCTCATTCCTCTTGTCAAAATTCAAGGCCTAGCTATGGAGTATCTTAGCAACATAGAAAGCACACTATGAAATTTGTAGAAGACAAAAGCAAGAGAGAGCAAGAACTTAGGAGAACTCAAGATCTATTTCAACATGATGACTTCCAAACTAGAGGAGGGCGTGGAAACTCCTCAAGACCAAAAAGATCTAGAGGGGCCACAAATAGCAAGGAACATGGAGGTGGTATCATTTCTATTCTAGCTCTAGATCCACATGGGTCTTTAGCCTACTTGTCATCACTTTTACAAGTTACAAGTATACAAGCCAAAAGGGGCAAAATAGGCATTATATTTCATCACCCCCCCCCTTGGTGGCTATTTTGTTCATACCAACACCTAGCATATTACGAAACTTTTCAAACTTCTCTCTACTAAGTGCCTTAATAAAGATATCCGCTGCTTGGTCATTAGTATCACACTACATGAGCTGAATTTCGCCACTCTGGATCTTCTCTCGTAAGAAGTGTTGATCACACCTCAATGTGCTTCGTACTAGCATGGTACACAAGATTCTTGGCCAGATGAATACAACTCTGGCTATCACAATAAAGAATAGTAGGATCATCCTGTGGGGTCTGCACCTCCCCAAGAAGCCTCCTAATCCATATAGCCTCGCAGTTAGCCTTTGCCACTGCCTGGTACTCAGCCTTTGTGGATGATAAGTGTTGAAGAGTAATGCCTATTTTACCCCTTTTGGCTAAGCATTAGTTAAGTTGTACATAGCTCATGGGGCATGTTTTTAATTAAATGCATGACCCCCCCTTTTGTTAAGTTATGTAAATTAGTGCAAGTGGCCCACTTGGCCAAGTAGCTCACTCCCATGGTTGACACCTAGACTTTCCATGCATGTAAAGGAGGTGCTTGCCTCACAAGGGATTTGGAGGACCCACGCCCTCCTCTCTCTCTCTAGCAATTCATTTCTTCTTGAGACTTTTGAGTTTGTGAGATGCTCATGCAATTCTCCTTGTGTGTGATATTTCCATAGCCAAGTTTTCTCAAGCTTTTATAGTTGATCTAGCATCTGAGTTAAGATACTCCATAGCTAGGTCTTGTAATTCTTCATGGTATCAGAGCAGGTTGTCTAGCCTGTGAGTCTGAGAGTGAGAGAAACTTCAGTGCTTAGATTCTTGAGAAGATTCTTATCTTCTACAAGCACCTCAATCTTGAAAGAGGGAGCATTTGATCTACAGGTGTCAGATCAGGTGGAGTCTTGCACTGTTGGTGAGCTATTGGCAAGGGGAGTGGGATGATCCAAAAACTTTCTAAATCTGGCTAAGTTTTGGAGAGTTTTTCTGGAGGAGCTTACACAAAAGTAGGGCGCACTTTCTGTAGGGGCTTCTGGTTTCTGTTCCAGTGGAGCCTAGTGCGTGTGCTAGTGAGGCCACACCAAGTGGCAAAGACAAAAGCAGGAGCTGAAGGGTTGCCTTGAAGTGGCTACATACCCTAGTTTGGGGTTAAACCCTTGTTGCTGGAAGCTGTTCTTTTCTGATCTCTTTCAAGTTGAGCTTCTGTTTTAAGCACAGATTTTAGCATGGCAAGTCTTGGGGAGAGTTTGCTGGGTGAATCTAGCAAACTAGATGGCACAAACTACAGAGTGTGGAAGTTCAAGATAGCCAATATCTTGATGGATAAGAATTGCTGGGAGGTCATGACAGGTACAGAACCTGTACCAACATCTGATCCTGAATTGAAGGACTACATGAACAGGAGACATAAAGCTCATAGGATAATCAATCTTTCTGTCAAGGACAATAGTATTCCTCACATTTGCAATGCAAGGGATGCAACTGATGCTTGGACAATTCTGAAGTCTATGTTTGAAACAGTGGATTCAGCCAAGCTGGTGTATTTGCAAAACAGGTTACATACTCTCAAGATGGAAGCAGGTGCAACAATTGGTGAACATATTACAAAGGTCAAGGACCTATTGGATCAGCTTGCTTCAGTTGGAGAGAAAGTAAGTGACAGGAGTATTGTTCCCATAGTCTTGAACAGCTTGTCATTCAACTATCAAGACTATGTGATGTCCCTTTCTGCTAGGGAGAAACTTGGACTTGAAATAAAGATCTAGTACTTTAATGGTGGGCATCAAAGTTTAGGTGAATAAGGAGATGAGAAGGAAGAATCTTTCTGAAAGGGAAGATAATCCAGAGCTTGCATTTGCTTCTAAGAAGAAGCAAAACTTTCAGAAGAAAGGCAAAGGCAAAAAGAAGAACTCAAAGCAAAGCTTGGAGCAGCAGGTGTCCAAGTTACAGGTTGGAGAGGAGTCAAGCACCAATTCCTCATCTACACCCAAGAGGAAGGGCAACTGCAACTATTGTGGTAAGTATGGGCATTTTGCTTTTGAATGCAGGAAGAAGCAAAGTGATCAGAAGAAGGGAAAGAACCAGCAGAGTCACTTTGTTGACAAAGTTGCAGAGGAGGAGCAATCTGGTGTGCTTGAGCTATTCACCGCAGCCCTATCATCTGAATCCACATTTGGTGGATGGTACATTGATTCTGGAGCCTCAAAGCACATGACACCTCATAGAGATTGGTTCAGTACCTATGAGGAGACAGAAGATAGCCAGCATGTTTGCCTTGGAGATAATTCTACACGTATGGTGAGGGGCAAAGGTACAGTTGCAATACAGCTATCATCAGGTGAGGTGAAGGAAATTAAAAGTGTGTTGCATGTACCAGGGTTGGCTAAGAACTTGTTATCTGTTGGTGCCATTACCAAACAGAACATGGTGGTAGAGTTTAATGATTCTAAATGTTTGGTAAAAGACAAAGAGAAGAACTTCAAAGTGGTAGCCAAGGGAATGCAAGGAGGTCTTTACAAGCTTTTCACAACCATTCCTAGCCAAGAGGCCTTGTCTGCAAGAGATACTAATCGGGACAAGCTTTGGCATGAGAGATATGGTCATTTGAGTTACAAAAGTTTGCAAGTTTTGAACAGGCACAAAATGGTAGTAGATCTTCCTAGCATTAAGTCTTCTTCAGATACATGTGAGGCTTGTGCATTAGGGAAGCAACAGAGGAAAAAGTTTCCAAAGGAGAAAGCTACCAGGGCCAAGGGCATCCTTGAACTTGTGCATTCAGATTTATGTGGTCCCATGCAGGTCAAATCAGCAGGGGGGGGGCATACTATCTCATGACCTTCGTAGATGATTTCTCTCGGAAGGTATGGGTCTATTTTCTGAAACTGAAATCTGAAGCGTTCAAATACTTCAAACAGTGGAAAGCTATGGTGGAAAACCACACAGGAAAGAGGTTAAAGACTCTCAGGTCAGATAAGGGTGGTGAGTATATTTCTGATGAGTTCAAAGATCTTTGCAAAGCATGTGGGATAAAGAGACAGTTTACTGCTCCACATACACTGCAGCAAAACGGCGTGGCTGAGCGGAAAAACAGGTCTATAGTTGAGTGTGCGAGGAGCATGCTCAAGGCAAAGGGGTTGCCAAATTCCTTTTGGGCAAAAGCGGTAGCAACTGCTGTTTTTCTATTGAATAGAAGTCCAACCAAAGCAGTTGAAGGAATCACGCCAGAAGAGCATATAGTGGCAAGAAGCCCAAAGTGGGCAGCCTTCGAGTATTTGGGTGTACAGCATATGCACATATACCAAAGGACTTGCGGAAGAAACTTGATGCACAATCCGTAAAGTGTGTCTTTCTTGGGTATAGTGAAGGTGAGAAAGCTTATGTGCTATATGATCTCGAAAATAGGAGGAAGATCCTAAGTCGAGATGTCATCTTTGATGAAGAGCATGCACCCAAGATACAGGAGCAGGAGAAGGAAGGAATTACTGAGTTCATACCCTTGATTGATTCCACGGATGAGGATCCTAGTCAAGAGTCCTGTAAGCCTCAAGTGCAGGAGCAACAACAGGAAATCGAACCTACTAGTTCGAGACCTCTTTTTGGCCAAGTACCAGAAGTAGAAGTTGGGGACAAACGGAAGACTAAAACAGTACCATGGGATACGTGGTCACCATCCACATCACCTACTGCTAGGAAGAAGCTACCTAGGTGGTATTGGGAAACAATCAAAGAAGGTCAAATGATTGAAGAAGGAGAGAGCAGTGAACAGGGTGTCAGAAGATCTCTTAGGTCTCATGAGAGACAAGAGACTAACTTTGCTCTTATGTCCACTATTCTGAATGCAGATGAGACTTTTGAGTTTGTGAGATGCTCATGCAATTCTCCTTGTGTGTGATATTTCCATAGCCAAGTTTTCTCAAGCTTTCATAGTTGATCTAGCATCTGAGTTAAGATACTCCATAGCTAGGTCTTGTAATTCTTCATCCTGTGGGGTCTGCACCTCCCCAAGAAGCCTAAGGTGACGGTGGGCTGTTTCTTGTTGCTCCAAGAAATGGATCCAGAACCAAGGTTGAATGTGTAACCTGTGGTTGACTTCCGATCATCCCTATCACCAACCCAATCCGAATCAGTGAAGCCTCCAAGCTGAAGCTCACTGGCATCTGTGTACTCTTTTCCATAACAGGTAGTCCCCTTGACATACCTACGTACCCTCTTTGTTGCTTTCCAATGAGCCTCAGTTGGGGAACTCACAAACTGGCTAGCCACACCAACCACATAGGAAATGTCTGGTTTCGAAGTGGTAAGATAAATCAGGCTGCCCATCAACTGCCTATAAAGAGTCTCATCTACGACAGGAGTGCCATCATCTCTAGATGGCTTGCTGCTGGTATCAATGCGAGTAGATACAGATTTATAGTCTCGCATGTTGAACCTCTCCAAGACTTCACATGCATACTTTGCTTAAGAAATGAACACACAATTTTGCTTTTTCCAAACCTCCAAACCTAGGCAATAGTGGATTAAACTGAAATCTTTCATTTTAAAGTCATTTGACAAATGAGCCTTCACCTTTGCAATCAGCTTCCCATTGTTACCCGTGATGACTAAGTCATCCACATAGAGAACTATCAAGACGATGTTCCCATCTTCCTCCTTCACATACAAGTTGCAATCCGAACGACTCTTTATAAAATGCTCCTTGGCAAAATAGTCGTCAATACGACTATACCAGGCCCTGGGTGCCCGTTTCAAACCGTAAAGGATACCATAGTTTCCTTGCCCTTCGCCTCAAAGCCTTGTGGCTGGTCCATGTAAACCTCTTAAGCCAGCTGTCCATTGAGAAAAGCATTCTTTACGTCCATATGATGGACCTCCCAATTATAGAATGCAGCCAATGCTAAGACTATTCTGATAGACGTCCTCTTAGCCACGGGTGCAAACGTCTCATTGTAGTCCAAGCCCACCTGTTGCGCAGAGCCTTTGGCCACCAGCCTTGCCTTATGCTTTTCAGTGCTCCCATGGGATTTGTATTTGGTCCTATAGAACCATTTACACTCGATAGGATGCTTCTCTTTTGGTAGCTTCACCAAGTCCCATGTATCATTCTTGAGGATGGAGTCATACTCTTGCATGGCTTGTTGCCATGCCTTCTCATCTATTGCCTCGAGGAATGTATGCGGATTTTGTGAATCCAAAATAGTGGTCATAAGCGGAAAGTTTGTCTCCTGGTGTCCATGCTATTGGGCTTGCCTTTGAGATCTTCTTGCCTCTGGATTACTGCTTTCTCTCTCATCCAATATCAGACCATCCTGCCTCAGCTGGTTCAAATTTTAGAAGCTAAATTTATCATTCTAACTTCTGAGTTGATCAAAATTATAGACATTACATCAACATGCATTAAGCAAAGAAAGCTTCACTAAATTATCATTGAACAACACAAATCTTTTAATAGATCAGAAGATGCATTGCTTATACAGGAGTTACAAATAGAATTCACTGGTGCAAGCTACAACACCATGGCAGTTTCCAACCTCTATTGTCATAGTTGCTGCCAACAAACTATGCCATAATTTGTCAATTTTTCTTGCCAAACAAATTAGCGCATACCTCGTTACTCTTCAAGCACGTCCCGAAACAACATATATGATCATTAGTGGTGCAGTCCGAAGAAGTCTTGCAAATCGTACCGCTTCTCTGTGTTGTGCTAAATATGCTTGCTGCTGAGTAAGTTACGTCTGTATTTGTCACGAAAGCACTAGCAAATACTCCATCACCAACAGCGCCTAATTCACTTTTTGACTGACCCATCGGCCGAGCTTGCATGGAGATTATAGCAAGCAGCAATACAAGAGTAACTATCACTAGTTGAGGTTTGGGTTGCAGATAAACAACAGCCATAAATCTTGCAATTAAGTAGTTGCAAAAGTGGTGCCTAATCAACCAACCCTATTCAAGTAGTCCTATGAGCAAGGATGATACACAAGCAGTCCTATGTTATAAAATCAGACATAGTGGTGAGGTTATATATGTGGCCCTGCGCTGCCATTCTCTCAACCTAGCCTCTAGTGACCTGAGATCTGAGGCAGACTTCATAGTTGGAGTTTCTCATCACTTGTGTTCTCTCTCATGTGTTTGGCTATTGTTTCGTCACAATAGGAATCTTATCTGGGGTTACTTGTATGATCAAGTCGGTTTTTTAACATGGTATTAGAGCATGGTTCAAGATTTGAGAGAACAAGGAGGTACTCAACAAACGGAGTCAATCATCATATGCAGGTTGATCCGACCATCTTCAAGGTGTGGAGGTGGTGTCCCTAGCCAGCTCACAATTTTGATCTTCATCTACAAGGGTGGCAGCTTTGTGGAAGGAGATTCGGTGCGACAAGGAGGAGACAGCAGCTTTGTGGAAGGAGATTCGGTACTACAAGGAGGAGACAGCTGTATACCGAATCTCCTTCCACAAAGCTGCCACCCTTGTAGATGAAGATCAAAACTGCGAGCTGGCTAGGGACACCACCTCCACACCTTGAAGATGGTCGGATCAACCTGCATATGATTATTGACTCCGTTCGTTGAGTACCTCCTTGTTCTCTCGAATCTTGAACCATGCTCTGATACCATGTTAGAAAACCGTCTTGAGCTTACAAGTAACCCCAGATAGGATTCCTATTGTGATGAAACAATAGCCAAACACATGAGAGAGAACACAAGTGATGAGAAACTCCAACCATGTCCCATTGCAAATGAGCTTGGGAGCACTACATACTTATAGACTTTGGTCTGAAAAGCAAAAGCATAAGCAGCCTAAAAGCAATTGCCTAATTGATGTCTCTATATAAGGTAAAAGTTTCTTGTGCTCCAAGTCAAGCACTAGATTCTCGAACTTGAGTTTAGCTAAATTCTAACTTGACTTTACTAAAGGCCCCTAGAATCAGCACGCTGGCACGGCCCAATAATCCTAATTAACCCTAGATAATAACATTAGGGGTAGCAATGTGAACGTTAATTCTAGCAAATTCTTGAGGCAGAAGTACCCATCTAGCAATCTTTCTTGATAAATCTCGCTTGTTCACTAGATGCTTCAGAGAATAATGGTCAACATATAAGAATAACGAATACTCAAGTGAATAATGTTGAAATTTTTCCATAGAGTAAACCATTGTGAGAGTCGTCCTCTCAGTAGCAGAGTAATTTCTTTCAGCTGCAGACAGCTAGTTGCTTGCCTTCGAAATAAATATGATAATCCT
Source organism: Diphasiastrum complanatum (assembly GCA_029204225.1). Lineage (NCBI taxonomy): Eukaryota > Viridiplantae > Streptophyta > Lycopodiopsida > Lycopodiales > Lycopodiaceae > Diphasiastrum > Diphasiastrum complanatum. Next base: position 9,021,032 of record CM055097.1, on the reverse strand, counting down.
TCTTCTGTTCATTTTTGTAACTAAGCACCATACCTATCGCAAACGAAGAAGTATCAACATATACATGAAATTTCTTTTCCCATTCAGGTGGTCTAAGAACAAGAGCCGGAGTGAGCTTAGACTTTAGGTTTCCAAATGCCTTTTTCCCCTCATCTTTTTCTTCAGCCAAGCACCACATAATCAGCAATAAACCGTCGATAGTGTCCGACATGGCCTAGAAATCGTCTAAGTTTACGAAGATTGGTTGGTTCCTCCAAATCGAGAATTATTTTAACCTAGTCAACTTCAATACCTGTTCGTTCAGGCCTCCCAGAATAACATTCTTTTTGGATGTAATGAAATTGAGGAACTTCGACATTCATCTAGAGTAAGCTTGCACAAGTGATCCACTGTTTGGTAAAAAGCATAAAGTTCAGTGATAGGGGGGTCAAACGATAACCTTCTATAAGGAGAGGTTCTCTAATCTTTTGTGAATGTGGTTTTCAATTCATCTTCAAGCCAGATCGACACTCAATTTAGCCTGAGAATCGATCTAAGAAGCTCCATCATTCATGATGTGCTACTTGATCCAGTATTGAATCTGTAAAAGGGTATGATCGTGGCTGCATTTAGTGTTCAAAAGTCCTGGTTAGACTTGAATTTGCCCCGTTTTCTTTCTGGGAACAACCATTGTCAGTGACATCCACTCTCTGCTCAGGAGAGGCACTCTTGCTTTTTAAGTATTTCTCCAATCGAGCTTTCACCAATGAAGAATATCAGGGGATCAATGAATATGTTGCTTCTGTCTAACTGATACATCTCCTTCCTTGAGTTGAATTCAGTGTTCACCAACTCAAGTGGATTTTCTTTCAAATCTTCCATCGACCAAGTGAAAACATCTTGATCCTCTGTTGGTAAAGCAGTATACTCGACAACTTTGCTTTTGATAGAGACTTTGAAATGCTCAGCATTTTGTCTGCCCAATTTTGACCTGCTGTACATTATCTGGATCTATCATTTCTTCAATCAGACTACCAAAATCTTGTCCATTAACGTCTCATTGAGAAATCAAGTGAGTTGTTCAACGTCACCTTCAGTTTGATCTACTTCATAACACTCAATCAGATATAAATTCCATTGTCTCTTCCTCTGGTTACAAGTTACAACATGATATGGATCATCCTCATTTGAATTGTCGTCCACAAATATGCCCATAACTGCTCTTACTTGTTTGAGAGCACACAACAGGTGTGATATGACAGGTGAAGTTGCTTCCAAGTTGCATACATTTAGGGTTGAAATTTTTGCTACCATGCTTTCTCCTGATTGGCAAATGTATCATCAGCTTGAGTTCATCATTTCAAACTCATCAATGGACTCAAAGAAAACACATCGAAATTCTAGAGCTACACATACACATTCAGAGATTTTTCTATAGAGAAGCTTTCGCAAGAACCTCTGAGAAAAAAAGTTTTGCGCTTTCAACTCAAAAATCTTTGTGATTCAACACCTTTGTAAGCACATCACATTCTACTTTCAGGACACCGGTTTACAGTACGTCTACCTCAGTGCTGTCATGAGTGCTAGTCCCTCTGTCACAAGGACCAGTCCCACATTAACAGTCTGAGGACAAGCCTCAACTGTTTACTTTGAGATTTTGGTCAAGAATGTAACTTGATCAAGAATAACCTCAGCATCACCATTAGGTGTACAATGGGACGTCAAGGCAGAAAGTAGGGTGCCGAGTCTGTTTAGGTGAGAAACTTATATGTGAAGTATGGTGCTGAGTCTGTTTGATTGACTTGTAGTGTCTTCATAATCTGTTTAGTAAAGTGAGAAACTTATATGTGAAGTACGGTGCTGAGTCTGTTTGATTGACTTGTAGTGCTTCGTAATCGTCCCTTCTCTGATGTTTGTGTGTGTGCTTACTACTTTATGAAACTATTCTTGGGCTTGCTGGTTGCCTGTAATATTACACTCCCTCATTAAGGTTTGTGGGCTCTGATCAGAGAATAGCACAATTGGAGCAGGAGTTACAAAAGGCCTTCAGACAGCTAGAGGGCGAGAAGGTAATGGGCCAGGTCTTTCCCTTAAGCGTCGCTGATCTCAATCATGACAATTGCCAAAGCAGCTGTGAAATATTAAAATTATGTAATTTGCTATAAATAATGGTTGCAGGTTAACGTTGTTCTTGAGACATATTTTATAAGTGAGTACGAGATGATGTGTTGAAAATGTTATTATTTTTCTTTTGTTTGCTTATGTTGAAATTGGTCTTCTTTATGATGTGGATTTTAGTTGTTTTTGGATAAGGCTCCCATTTTTAAATAGGTAGCCTGGCACTCCCATAGTTGACGCTGTCTTCATAAAGAACCTTTGTATAGATTACAGAGGATCTTAGGATGTTCAAAACCTTCTTGAGTTTGGCAGTTTCTTGTGTCAAAATTGGTGTTTCTCTTTCATTCAGGAGGCCAGAGAGAGTGCGACAGCCAAAATTGTCACTCTCGAATTGGAAATGGAAACTGCTATCAATAACCTCAAATTGGAAAAGCAGCGACTTGAAGGTGCACGGGAGCGCATCGTGCTTAGGTGTGATATGCGCCTCACAATTCGTGGTCTGCCAATTTTTTGAGTGATTTATACTGCTGATGAAAGCCTTTTATTCTGAACTGGAAGGTCTTGTATTTACACTGTCAGGGAAACACAGCTACGAGCGTTCCATTCAACTGCAGAAGAAATTGCAGCCCTGCAACAAAGGCAACAGGAACAGCTCAAAGCAATGCTTAGAACACTAGAGGATGGTGACAGTGAAAATCATCTGCATACAAGTTGTGGGAGGGGGGGCGAGTCAAGGAGGACAAATGGCAGTGGGAAAAAAGGTCTGCCCATTGACATGGACGACAGTGTAAGCAGGCGCTCTTTGCAAAGAGCTGATGCGCAGAATCGGAATGAGATGGTCAGTGGCGAGGCAAGTGAAAAAGTCAATAAGATCACAACTACCACCAGTTTAAATCGGATTTCTCAAAACCATCATAATGTTCCCAATGAGATGAAGATGAAGGAAGAGGATACTGAACAAGATGAATTTGTAACTGCTGCTCCATCTCTACCTTATTTGGAGGTTGCAACTGCTGCTCATATAGTTTCTAATAATTTTTCAAAACATTTAGATAGTACTGTAGAGGATGAAAAGAGAAGTGAAGATCCAAATGCTGCTGAAGCAGCTGCAACACAGCTACTTGAGGTAGAATACGGGGAATTTGCAAATGAAGTACAGACCATCACTGCTGAAAACAGAACTCAGGTGGATGAATCCAACAATGATCCTGAGTGTTTTAAAGATGAGGAGAATGATGTTGTAGATGATAGAGCCGAATTAGAGGAAGGTGGGGTTCTATATGGAGAGACTATGCAGTTGGAAGGTGGGGAGGACGAAGATCACACTGATTGGGAAAGAACTCAGGTAGCTCTGGAGGATTATGGAGCAACTTTGCCCATAGACAATTGTCCTCAAGAAGAAGGAAATGCAGGACCTGTTACTAGCGACTTTCACTATAAAGGAGATGTAGATATGATTCGGAAAAGCTCAAGTCATGAGAACTTCAGCGAAGCTCAAAGGGATGCCACCAGTGCAAATGAGAAGTCCTTATTTGCAACTACGTCAAGGAGATTGAAAGGTATTTTTCAAAGGCCTGAGACAGATTCAGTTGACAGGAGGGACATGCATAGCTTATGCACAATGGATCTCGTGGCTTCAGAGGTGGCTGGTAGCTGGGCAGCAAGCACGCCCATGTCACAGCATGATGACAATGACTCCTGTCATAGTGATGAAAGGATTCCTGATAGATTTCAACATAACGGGCAAGGTACTACTGATGGTGTTGCCATGGAATTTGCTGCAAGTCAAGTTGCTACTAGTGATAGTCAGCGAGCTAGACCTCAACTATTTGAAAGTCCTGGTAGATCCTGGGCAGCAGAAGCTGTTGCAAATACATTAGGAAGTCAAAATACACCCTCGCCAAGGCTTTCTAACAAGAAATCTCAGCACCACGCATTAAGTGAAATGATCAGTATCGTAGCTCCTGATTTTGAAGGCCTCGATGAACTTGTGAAGTCTGTTCCTCATGCATCAGATTCTGAAGATTATTCTGATAAGGATGATGATGGAAATGACAAGGATGAAGGTGATGATAGTGACTCAACACATTCAGAGCCTACTAGCAGAACACCATCCATTTCTACCCCTTAGCCCAGATTTTGTGGACTAATGACTTGGACTGCCAGTGACTAACATGGTGATGACTTTTAAAGAGACTGCACAAGCAATCAAAGTTTCATATCTGATTTCTGTTAGTCTATCGATATGAATTGTCTGAGGCCCTTTTCAAGGTTGAAGTTTGTACCAGTATTTGTACTCTATGATAGGTCAAAATTTTAATAAGAAACTCAAGTAAATTTCTTTCTGCTATCATATTTTTCTGCATTTTCCAGTTGACTTATTCATTTGGAAGCTCTCTAATGAAATATTTTCTGCAGAAAAGTGTGTAATGTACAGCGAGTAGGAGCAACGTAAAGTAACACATAGCTGGATGGAGAAGTAAGTTATAGGACTGTCATGGTCCATTGTGTGCTGTTATTGCTCTACAATGCTACAACAAATATATGAATGTCAGCAAATTCGATTGAGGTTGCTTTAAGGTGTGATCTGCAAGGGATATTTTTTGTCAATTACTTTGTCAAATCTAATGGCCTGTTTGCATATACAAGGAAGAATCCTGTCAATCAACTTGTGAAAAGGAATAGTTTTTTGAGTTCACAAAGCACAGCAACTATGTGCTATGTTCACTAGTATATTAAGTATTGTGATCTCAATAAGGAGTGGAACACATTCATCTATGTGAAATGTTGATGATTTTTGGACATTGCTTGAAATTTCAGCTGCACATGCCAACAATGTACAATTTAATGGTCTCCAGAAAAGAACATGAGGAAACTCTAGTTTTCATTCTACATTTAGTTTTTTTTAACTATGATAATCTTAGTATGCATGGTAGCCTTATTATTAAACTTTATGTTGTATTTAGAATTCTACTAGACTCTTCTAAATAGCTTTGATCTGATAGTTTAATTCAATGTTGTTCAGATTTTTATTTGGCCCCAGATTTTTATTCAATGTCAGTCTTCGTGGACATTAATAATGGTAATCTAATCTAATCTCTCTCTCTCTCTCTCTCTCTCTCTCTCTCTCTCTCTCTCTCTCACACACACACACACACACACACACACACGCGCGCGCGCGCGTGCGCCCGCACACCAATTTCTAAATTCTCGACATATGTTTATTTAGAGGCTATGGAACCTCCAATTTTCACAAGGTACTATATGAGCTATTGGCACTTTATGAGAGAGTGGTTGGTTTTCATTCTGGGCCTTGGCATTTTGCGATTAAATTTTTTGCGAGTTTTGTTGATTTCCATCCTGCCATGATTCAACAAAAAGATAGCACATGGTGTGCTACTTTTTTTATGCACTAGTGTTTATTATTAAGAATTGTATACATAGTTTAAAATCTCACAATGGAATCCCAAAGTGAAAACAGTTTGCACTTAATTTGTTTTTTTTAGGCCTCCAATGTCTCTTGTTGTAGATTTAATGACAATCTCTAGCACATCTTCCTTTTATGGTATTGTGTCTACTTTTATTCTCTCTTTTTTGTAATGTACAAAAATTGGCTTTTCATTTTTCAATACCAAAAAAAGGTTTAGACGCCATAGCATGAGCCACTGTATCATGTGAATCATTCACAACCATTTAACTTTATCATGCAAAACAAATTATATAGTGTATGTGATAATGCACGTACCAAATTGTGTAGTCTATTTGGGAACTCAAATATGAAACCATCAGTCATGAACAATATCTACTGTTAAGGTATTACATCATATCCTTGTGGATACATTACAAAGATTTCAATTATAGAATAGAAAAGTAGAACACCCGTGCATTTATTCATAGGAAAAAGTAGTAGGTACATTGATGAAAAAGATATATACACCCCGAAGGGGAAGTTTAATCAAAACTAGGCTCAACCAAGAGCGAAGCTTGCAGTAAAGCTAAGATTAATCCAAATATTGGCATTATAAATAAAAGTGAATAAACTATGATGATGTTCGTGGGAGTCTGCCAACTGACTGCAGCAGATCGGAAAAGTGAAGAGGTGGTGAGTCGGCTAATGAAGGGAAATGAGACGTAGCAGACCTAGCCACTGTCGCCTGTTGCAGAAAGAAGTCACGAGAATAGAACCAGGGATACCTTGACGCTCTGCCGCCTGATGAGAACACATGCAAAGAAAATCCTCAAAGCGTCGATGCAAGGTGCTATAAGTCTCAATAGCCAAAGGAAGAAAAGCATCAGTGGGGTGCCTGTCGGAGTAGTTTTTTTTCCTTCTCTTGTGCTGCGACACCTGCCGCACCACGCGTGGGACAACAACATCTGCCAAAGTACGAAGGCCATCCCAAGAGAGGACAATGTCAACACGCTTGCGGGAAGAGTGAGATGCGGAAGAAGGAAAGACATGAGACTGCTCTCTGAGGACATGGAATCCTCCATCTCTGGCTACATTGGCCTCTGCATCTTTGACAACGTCATGCGTAGCTGTGCACGCACGCTCACTCCCAGGAGGACAGCGGGGGAGGTGGATAGCAAGTACTCTCATACTCCAATATTAAGCCAAGGCATTGTCTCGAAACGTGTTAGCTAAATTGCAGCCTTGGATCGATTCTACATAGCGTTTCACGTCTCAACTTGTAGTCCCAAGCGGGAATTCCACAATGAAAGTCTCAACCAATGACTGTTCCTTTACTCTTTCAAAAAATACATTTAGCCATTAAGGCAGGCTTTACTATTCTTCTATGGAAATTTATTTCGAAGGCATGCTTATGTTAAGGCCAAGGTGCTTACCAATGGCATGTAAAAGTAGCTCACTCAAGACAACATTTCTCAACGGCAATGTCGAAGAGGAGTTGTACACCTTCCAATCGGAAGCACAAAGTGTGCAAGCTGCACAAAGTAATCTACGGTCTGAAATAGGCCGCAAGAGCATGGTTCGATAAAATCAACTTTTATCTCGTTCAATTGGGATTTTTGAATTTGAACCAATTTTGGTGGGAGAGCCAACTTTATTCACTAACTTGACATTTAGGCCCTGCGACATTAAAAGTCCCGCATAAAAGGCCTAAAGTCCTTTTATTGACTTTCTAATTATTAGATAAGTATGTGATCATCGGGTTGGACTTAACACAAAGGGTGTCAAATCTCTCACACTTATTAACTAGGGTTAGGGTTGTCTCGAAATCCGCAAATCTTCTAACATTTGCCTTTTATTTTTGTTCTGTTGTGAGAGGAGATTTACTGCAAGAGTGTTTTGGCATAGAGACTGTTGGCTTACGCTTTAAAACTTGCTATATCTAGATAGGGTGTCCTTCAGGGAGATTTATTTGGCTCTACTGGCCAACCTTCTGTGATCCCTTCCTCTGGTGCATAAAAGGCACTCCATAATCAAGCTTGCTTCTGACATTGCCTCCGTACTTGAGAGCCGTAGCAACTACCTCTTCCAAGATCTTACAATGTGCATTTAGAACATGTGGCCTCAAACTCCTCTCGAAGACCAAACACAAACATGTGTATCATAAGCCACTCTGCAATTCTTTCTGTAATCTTGATAAGCACTTCCTATTGGATTTATATCCTCTCCATCTCTTATCCCATGGTTAATCTAGATCCATTCATTTTTGGTATAAACATTTGTACAGTCACATACTATGTTGAAATACACTGGTTTTCAAACAGTGTGCAGATATATAAAGGAATCAATGACAATGTTCTGTCGACACCGCTGAACTATCGGTGTATCGTCGTCTATTTGGCAATCATCATCGACTATTCAGCCATCATCATTGAATTATTGAGCATCACCATCGACTCGACTATTCGGCTAGTTGACACTGTCACGACTAGACAGAATCTCTAACAAAATCGGATTTTGTCCAACAGCGACTGCTAACAGCACGTACTGCCTTAATCCCATTTATAAAAGTACAAATTAAGCATTTTTTTTAATTGTACGGCCATGTGTATATATATTCAATGACATATCGATAACAAGTTTAATAATGATAATACTCATACATGACATCGATCATTTGAACATCCATTCATAGCGCAACTATTCGATCTTTTTCTCTATTACTGCAGAGTACTATTTCAAAAAGATCGCGACTCTGTATGGAATTAGTAACTTTTGACCTTTCAATGTACTATTTATAGATAATGATTCAAATTTCAAACTAGTTATAGTTTCGGATTGTTCCACACAATTCCTAGAGAATTTCTCTTATTAGAAAAGTTTCAATTTGGTATCTTACTGTGGATTTGTTAGAAAATACTTCCAAAAAATCATATTTCTAGATCACAACTAGTTATCTTCTGAAAATTGTGCAACAATAGATCTTCTGATAGAATTTATCCCATCACTTTATCCCTCCTTTTAAAAATTATAAATTTCTATAAAAGTTAACTAGAAAGATGATATTTGAAAATATCTACATCCATGATCATGCATCAAGACGGCTCCAATTGCATAATCACTGACATCAGTCCTAACCACAAATGGTTTCTTAGGATCACCAATCATCAAGATTGGTGTTGTTGTCACACTTTTCTTAAGCAACTCAAAACTATTACTCATATCATCCGCCGTCCATGTCTTGTACAAGGAAATCGGAATAATTCCTGACGTGGATAGCCGGTCACTCCAGGTGTGTATGGTTATTTGTTATGCCTCGTCATTCCGGGCTTGGCCTGTAAAGCAATTAATAATCATATGAGGGCCCAGACCTATAATTGGACATAGGAGCACATGCATAGTGAATGACTGCTTTAATGCAAGAATAGGAGGTTAATAGCTCAATATAGGTTGCATGGGAATCCTAGGAAGAATATTCTCTCTCTCATGAGGAGAATATGTCTATTGGAAACTCGCCCATCCTCCTATTGGAAATTCAGTTTCTTGAGCATGTCTCTCCTCCTCTCTCTTAGGTTCTTCACTAAGGCTTGGGGGCTAGGTCCAGGAGGGATCTAGGTTTGGATGGGTGGTTTTGCTCCACAGCTGTCCTTTTGGTTGTTTTGCAACAGGATCTAGTGAGATCTTCATTTGGTGATCCTTATAGTGGTATCAGAGCTCTGGATTTGCATCAATCAGAAGGTGGAGCTACTTCTTGCATTTTCTCAGTTTTTGTGGATTTCTCCTTGCATGTTACTTCCAGGTGGTGGAATTGATCTCCAAGTAGGTGGCTTCTCTGAATTTGGTGTACTTTTAGCCTAAAGATCATAATTATGGGGTTTCTCCATAGTTTTTGGTGGAAATCTATGGATTTTTTATGATTTTAGTGGATTTTTCACCTAGAATTGAAGTTTTTTGCTTGAAATTGATCATAGGTACTGGTGTAGTACGTTTTCCAGATTGTACTTGTTGTTTTATAGTCATTATTGATTGGATCTAATGATTGCATGATGTTGGAATAGTCAAAAGGCGGATTAGATAATGATTTTGGACCAATATTGGGGTTTTTGGACCATAAATGGGCTATAGAAACCATGTTTGACTAGAATCAGAACTTTTAGTGCTTGCATGCAATGTATTTACAGGGATTTGGATCTGATTGCATGAAATTGTGGATTTTTCCCACAAATTTTGGTCAAAATTGGTCAAAAACCAAGGTTTTTTTTATGTTTTTTGGACTAATTTTGGGGTAGATCTCAAAATTCTCAGACAAGACTTGGTATGAACGTTTTCAGAGATGAAATGAAGCTTTCCCTGAGCTGTCATGAAGTTTGGATGGGATTAGACACCATTAGGGGGCTCAAAACACCAAAAATTAGTGTATTTTTGATGATTTTTGAGCATGAATACCTCTCAATTGGGGGTCTGAACCTGTTGGTTCTTGTTACAAGCTTAAAGATATGATGGATTGCGTCTGTTTTGATCCATCATGCATCCAATTTGGATAGGTGAGCATTAGACACCATCATGTTGAAGTTTTGCTTGTTGAAGGAGGCCAAAAATGCATTTTTTGCATGATCTGAGCTTATGATTGCTTTCTGGACCCGTTAGAAGCTTCTATGCCTCTCTAATAAATCTTAGTAGAGTGCTTGTAACCTCTGATCCAAGGCTTTTTGGGCTGGGATGTGTTTTTTGAAGATTCCTCTCCACAAAAGTGCGCCCTCCTACATGTTTTTCATGCATTTATTGCTCGCATGTGTGAAGCCAGGGGTGCAAGGTGATGTGGCAAGTATCTTGTAGACCCACTCTCCCTCCGTACTATGCTTTACAGGGACCAATTTGGTGTCCTATAGAGAAAGTTATGGCTGTCGGAAGTTTGGCAATTTTTGAGCTAAAATTTGCAAAATTTTCGAAATGTTCTGATGCATGCATGCTTGTAGCTCAGTGCAGTGCTTGTCTGTTGATGAAAATGTATGGATAGACCTTTATGCATGCATGGATGCATGTTGCATGCGTAATCAGTAGTTTGATCAGAAGATTTTTTGCATGAAGCTATTCTTGGCAATTCTAGATCAAAAAGCAAATTTCCTAGTGGCTAGGCTAATTACGGGATTTTTTTTCGTTTTTTTCGAAAAAATCAGTGCATGTCGAATTTGATATGTGACAGTGCCTGTGAATTTGATAAATCGATCATTTTAATCGATTTTCACAGTTGGTCTATTTTAAACTGATTTTGTGAATCCCAGTGCTAATTTTCCAGTTTCTTGGCAATTTACGTAAAAATTGATTTTTTTTTTGAAATCACTGCATGTCACATAGGATGCATGCTGGATGTTGCAGAATCCTTCCAATATGTGATGGTAACTGTGAAACTGTCAAGTCGATGTTTGGTCGATTTTCACAGTTTAGGTCCATATTGAATGGAACATGAAAATCTCAATTTACGTAAAATTTGAAGAAACCATAGACGTTTTTTATTTGTTTCCATTCTTTGGTTATTGATCAAATACAAATGACTTATAAAGTGAATGATCTTACTGAGTTGAAATCAGTCGCTTCTTCAGGTCACTGTACCCTTCACTTTTAGATGAAAATTTTGTGAATATGTCAATTATGGAGCATTTCTTGTTCTGGATCAATAAGAACCAAGAATAATGTAAATCTAGTAGAACAGTTTTATGTTGGTCTATAAGGGGATTTGCCAGGGATTAAGTGCGGCACTTAATGAACAAATCAAAACTGTCAGGGTGATTACTGCTAAAGTTAACGATACCAGCTTGATTTTTTTCCTAGTACAAATTTTGGATTTTGTTAACCTGAACCATTTTTGGAAGGGGGAAAGAAGTGGAAGTTTGATATGTAGATGATTGCTGGTCTTAAGGATCCAATTATTTAATTTACATTCAATTCCTGAAGTATAACTAATTGCAAGTGAGAATAAAATTGGGAATTATTTAAGAAGACTGCCTCTGGAAATTTGGATTCCTTTTCCCCAGTGTGAATTAGAATTTCGAGAATTCGAGGATTCTAAGAGAAAAGTAGTGGCAAGACTGATAATCCATTTATGCAACTATCTCTGTTTTGCAATTGGATTTGGATCTTGCAAAGTAATGCAGATAGAAGGTGTTCCATACATGAATCTAGTAATTTGGATTCTTTTTAGTTATAGAGTTTTTTCACTATAATGATAGTAACGACCAAGAGAGTTCTAACTTGCTAAAAGAATTAAAGTTCTTTGCACCGATTCTGGAATAGATATTGGATATCTAATACAGTATGAGATTTGGTTTTGTTGAAATCTATGTTTTTTTTGGGTTAGTGATACATTCTATTATACTGGGATGATACATTCTGTTTGTCCATGTTGGGTACAATATGAAATGGTATTCTTTGAGTAACACTAAAGAAGCATGAGAGATTTCAATTGTTAGGATTATCTCCTGAAATTGGTTGTGAATATAATCCTACGATGGAAGCCATGACCAGAGTCACTAACTCCCAACGAAGTCTGTGAACGAACTCAACTCTCCTCAATCGTTTGAAAACGTAAGCAACCTACTTACGGTTATCAACGAAGTCGACCAACAACAACAGTTTGCGAATTCCTGCGATATCAGCCAAGGAAGTTGACCTATCTCATCGATCAGCTACCTAAGTTATCACTTATGGGTACAAACGGAGGATTCAAACGATCACCTGTTGAACGAACGTACAACAGTTGAACGAATGATAAGCGGTTGTTCAAACGACTGTAGACAGACTATGGCCATCACGGACTACATCCTTCCACTATGACGCATACGGTGGATACGTTACTCTGTACTTCTTCTCCTTCATGACGCTCCAATAACGGATCTACAAATTGTGTTTAAACAGTTGTTAATCATCTTGTAAACTGCAATTACAATAAATCAAAAGACTCTGACAACTATATATATGTATCTGAATGAAGAGAAGGAGTCAGAGAGAAAATCAGAGTAGTGAGTTGAACAATCTGTAGATGCACAGATTGATCAAACGACCAAAAGGTCTTAAGTAGCTAGCTCCTTAGAGTTAGTGATTCTACACACACACACACACACACACACACACACACACAGAGCATTTGTAAGTAGGAATACACGCTTATTAGCACTACTGTATTGTGTTCCGATTCTCTCTTTTATACAGATTTGCTACTATTCAATTATTACGTTCTTGATTGAATGCAATTGTCTCTCTCACTCTCTTGCACACAAACACGGTTATCAGAGACAGAGGATCGCATGGCTGTTCAAGATGCCTAATGCTTCGCAATCCTACTGTTACGGCAGTCTCAGATTCCTACTCTGATAACCCAAAAGGACAACAAGCTTTTGATTCCGTTCTCTGATCAATCCTCGTTCCTAAAATACGTAGTTACGACTATTTTCATAATTGTTTTTTTCTTTACTATTGGTAGAGACATCGTAATCATCTCTCGTGTTCTGCTTCCGTCACGGCTCCGCTGCAGTCACAATCAATCATAGACCATGCAGACCACCATCATACACCAACACAGTAGTGACATAAATAGAAAGATCATTTTTGAATGCGATATTGAATGTCCATTTGCCTTCCACGCATATGGTGCTTGAATCTCCGAGATAGATGAATTGATCTCTATTGTAAGCTGCATACTCGGTAAACCATTCCTTGCGAGAGATCATGTGTTGGGTAGCGCCGATGTCCACTAGCTATTATGGTCTTCGTTGCCAATGTTGTAAGCCATTAACAAATGTGTATCTTGCTCCCTGAATTCCGTCGCATTGGAGGAATCTGGATGTTGTTGTTGTTGCTTCTTTGCCTAGCGGATACAACACTCTTTGATGTCATGATTGGCTCTCTTGCAATATCTGCAGAAAAGCTTCTTGCACGATCCACTATTCTCAGCTTGAGTATGAGGCTTCTATTGTTGCTGCTGCACTTGATTCTTGCCCTTGGAATAGTCTTTCTTCTTGGTGTACAGGGCCATCGATTTGTCTTTGATGGACAGGCCGCTTGTGTTTCTCTACATTTTTTCTTGAAGAAAATGACCAATCACCTTTTTGTGAAAAATTGCCTACATTGGCAAATCTAGCCATGTAGAATATTGTACATTTTGTCAATATTGTTTGTTGGTTACTTGAATGGCCAAAGTGCCACTTGTACATACACACCTAAAGTAGGTTACCACGAGTCAAGGGGAGTGGTTGTGTCTATTTGGTAGTGATTCCTACTTTGTAGGATCTAGACCATGATTTATGATGAGATTTGTACCTACCATGCACCTACCAAGCATGACTCTTGGATCTAGGCTAGGGTTTTCACATTAGGGCAAGAAAGTGGAGTCTACTTCCTTATTACATGCTGGATTTTCACCTAACTTTGCAAAGGAAGTGTGTTTTACTATGTATTTCCATTCTCCATAGTGAGGAGATAGAAACTTTTTGGAGCCTCAAGGAGAAACTCGAGTTTCCTCTCATTGTATGGTGATTACTCTATTTTTCCAATGAAACCCAGCTTTGGCACTTTGTAAACATTGTCTACAGGCCGTACTATAGCCTTATTTCCACACGTGTGGAGTTGGATTAGACTATTTGATCAATGCTTTGATTGTCTCTACTTGTTTCCTATCAAGCTGCTAAACTAGATCTTGTTTTCTGATGACTTGTTTCTGATAGATTGTTTAACAAGCATACAATCACCTTGTGGATCATTCAAAGATCCATTTATGGTCCTTAGTACTATACTTTTAACACTTTTGAAGAGTTTAATTTTGTCAGGATCACGGAAAATCTCCATTTTTACCCTTGCCAAACTACAAAAGTCATACTTTTGGGTAGAAGGAACCTTCTCAGTTCCACCCTAGTTTTGTCTGAGTCATATTCACTGTCTGAGAGTTTGACGAAGATTATTTTCTCCAAATTTGTCAGAAAAAACCTGGTCATAGATTTTTATCTAAAATAGCATTGATGTACCTTCATCGAGTTAACCTTCACCCAAGAAACATTCGTCAGTTCTATTTTTAGATTTTGATTTTCCAGATCAAGCCTCTGTCAAATTTTTGGACAATTCTGTTGCAATTTGACTATGAGAATTCATCATTTTTAGAAGTGTCGATTGCTTGATTATAGATCTTTTTCCAAAAATCAGAAATCTGATTATTGTCAAGTGAAAGAAATTTTGCAGATTTGAACTGAGATAGACTATGATTGAAAATCTAGATCCAATCTCATTGTTTGATTGATTTCATTTGCAAAAAAGGGTGCTCCTGGAGCTGTTCCCCAGGAAGTCAATCCAATCATTGTTAGGAGATCACCCCATTTGGATCTATCCAAGTACAATGGATTATCTGATCCAGTTAGATTTCTCCAAATTTATGCAGAATCTTGTGAAGTCTATGGCAAAGTTTTTCCTCAAGATAAACTTAAGCTATTTCCAATGGCCTTAACGGGTGTAGCACAAGATTGGTATTATAATCAAGATGAAATAATCAAAATGAAACTGAGCATACAGATTGGAAAACTGTCAAACGAGCCCTTATTACATGGTTCAAACCTCGGAAGTTCATGGAAGACCCTTTCCTATTTCTAAGTGAAATCAAATGGGAAGAGAAAAATGGTACGAGATTATATTGAACGGGTTAAACATCTCAGATTTGAGTGCATACCTGAGCTGATTATTGAAGATGTCATGATTATGTTGTTTTTGGCAGGTCTACATAAAAGTATCAGATGTGAGCTGAAACGCCATAATGAGCATGCAACTTTGCAAAATGCTATGGATGATGCAATACGAGAGGAGGACGAAGATTCAGATGATGAGTCGAATATTGTTATATTGCCTTATACAGCAAGGCAGACCACTACGACATCGACCACTATCGCATCAACGAATATCAACGCTATTGCAGAGATGATGCTCAATGAGTTTGAAAAACTCAGGAAAAACCAATAGATACAGATGGAAAAGTTGCAGTCATAGTTTGATGAAAAGATAAAAGCCTTGGAAAATTTCCATGGAAAAGCGAACAAGAAATCTGAGAAGTTTGTTAAAACTTTTCCTACCAAGAAAAATGTCTGATGTTCCATTTGTATGGGCAATCACACAGTGAATGAATGTCCACAATTGAAAAAATGAATGGCAATCAGTAATTGTCATCATGAAGGATTTTCATCACCTTTGTTAGGGTCTTTTACATTTTGCTCCATAGGAGTTTCTATACTCTTACAATCTAACATATTGAACTTTTTTAACATTAAAAGAGCATACTTGGATTGACATACAAAAGCTTTATCTTTAAGAAAGTCAATCTCTAATCCTAGAATGTAGTGAATTTTTCCAAGATCTTGCATCTTGAATTCTTTTCCCAAGTGCAATCTTGGTTTCCTCAACTAACTTGATACAACTTCTTGTTAGAATGATATCATCAACATAGATAAGAAGGATGACAATATCTTTATCAAAAAATTTGACATATAAGGAAGGATCATAGTTACTAAGATTAAATCCTAGTGACTCAAGAAAGGTGTTAAGTCGAGAATACCATGACCTTGGAGCTTGCTTTAGTCCATATAAACTTTTGAAGAGCAAGCAAACTTTGTCTTTGTCATGGATGAACCCAATAGGCTGATCCATATAAATCTCTTCTTCTAGATATCCATTTAGAAATGCATTAGAGACATCTAGTTGAAGAACTTGCCAATTGAAAAAAAAAAAAACAACATAAATTATGATTCTAATTGATACCATCTTTGCAACTGGAGCAAAGGTCTCCTCATAATCAAGTCCATAAACTTGAGCAAAACCTTTACCACAAAGTCTAGCCTTGTACTTGTTGATTGTGCCATCTTGATTATACTTGACTCGAAAAACCCACTTGCAACCAATGGTGTGCTTGTTGGATGGAAGATCCACAAGCTCCCATGTCTTATTGGCTAAAGCATCATATTCCTCCTTCAAGGCAAGGTACCATTCCTTCGAGTTGAGTGCATCATATACATCCTTTGGCTCCTGATGAGAAATAAAATAAGCACAATTAGTGGAGTTGATTTCCACTTGTTTGCCTCTATCTTCATAGGTAAGCCTCCTAGGCTCGGATCTTTCTCTTTGAGATCTCCTTGGTGAAAAGATTCTAGGTGACTCCTCCTCAATTCTCGGCCCCATCTCTCCATGATAGTCTTCAAGGGTGATGATTGGAGTATCTTTGTGAGAATCTTTGAGCTCGGCCTTCCAAGAATGTATTTTTGATCCTCATGGAATATAACATCCCTACTCTCAATTGTAGTTGAGGTAGAGGGAACATAGATTCTGTAAGCTTTCTTGTTAGATGCATATCCAACCATGATCCCTTTAATAAAGTTAGGATCATCTCTTTTCCTTGTTTCCAAGGGCACATGAACAAAGCAAGCACAACCAAAAACTCTAAGGTGATCTACCTTAGGTTTCTTCTTAAACAAGACTTCAAAAGGTGATTTTCCAGCAAGTGCATTGTGAGGTAATCTATTGCACAAATAGTTCGCACAATTTATAGCTTCACCCCAATATTCAATAGGCAAAGAAGCTTCTACTTGAATTGCTTTAGCACATTCACATAAAGATATGTTTTTCCTCTCAGCAACTCCATTTTGAGATGGAGAATAAGCACAAGAAAACTCTCTTTTTATTTCTTCACCTTCACAGTATTCATGAAACTTGTTGGAGATGTATTCACCTCCTCCATCACATCTTAAAGCTTTAACTTTGAAAGAAAACTGTTTCTCAACATAAGCTTTGAAGATTGGGAAGTGATCAAAAACCATAGCCTTTGAAGAAAGTAGATACAACCAAGTATATCTAGTAAAGTCATCAATAAAGGTGACAAAACATGTTGCACCACCAATACTTCTAGAAGAAAAAAAATGTACATCCGAGTGTATAAGCTCCAAAGGATGAGTAGTCTTTATAAAAGACTTATGATATGGCTTTCTGTGTGATTTTGCAAAAGCACAAGCCTCACAAGGCTTGAAATCTTTGGAAAGAGATTTTGGAAGAACAATTGCCTTCACTTTCTTGACCATAGAAGACATAGATTTAAAGTTAGGATGCCCCAATCTTCTATGCCACAACTCCTCCTTAGATAACAAAGCAGCTTCACAAAGGTTTGCATTCTCATAAGAATTCAATTTGAAAATTCCACTCCTCCTTAGATAACAAAGCAGCTTCACAAAGGTTTGCATTCTCATAAGAATTCAATTTGAAAATTCCACCACATCTAGATCCATCAGCTAGGATCTCATCATTTTTCTTGATAAAGCAAGTATTGGAGTTGAACTTTACATCACAACCATTATCAAGCAACTTTCCCACACTAATCAAGTTCTTTGTAAGTTTTGGAATGAAAAAAACATTAGAAAGTGCAAGAACTTTATAGGTATTTTCAAAGATGTACTACCTTCCTATGTGAAACACTTGCAACTATATTTGAGATGGATCTCAAATATTCCACAAGACAAGTTATGCAATAAATCAATAATGAGCAAAAGTACAAGATATCAGTGTATTAGCATTAGTCTCAACACGAGTTAGAGAGAGAAAGATAGAGAGATAACAAGCAAAAATTGTGTGGATCCAAAATGGCATGAGATAGCTCAAAGCTTTGGTTCTTCATCACAAAATATGAGGAGAGCTACAAATATTTATGGAGTTTGAGGTAGCTCGAGGTAGAACCACATCCATCCATCATTTAATGACATCTAAAGTAAAAACTAGATTCTATGTGACATTTGTCACTTCTCATGCATGAAACTCTACCAACTTTTTCCAAGTGTGCTAGTTCTAACTAGAAATATACAAATCAGCATGCATGTGTCCATTACACTTTGTGCATGCCTTGCATGTCACTATGGATCACTTACAATTAATGCATGTGAATTGCCACGAGTTTCTACAAGCATAATTTTGCTAATTCTATGTCTACAAACTATGTGCAAGTTGTACTCATCATTCTAGATGTGACATATCCATGGAGGCCAAACATGAAATTTTGCATTTATGAACAACATACTTGCATGGTACAATATTTGTAGCAAGCCTAAAGTCAAGATGGATTATTTTTCCATTTCAACACCTTCGGCATTCAAGACAGTGTCACCTTTTTCGCTTGTCACCAAAACACGTGTAAAAAACACAGTGTCACGATTCTTTCACCTTTTCTTTGTCTGTGAGAATTTGTATGTAAATATGCAGACTGCGCGACAACATGAGTAAAAATGCAGCATAAATGGAGGCAGATTAAAATGGGATTTAGGAGTGTAGAGGAAATAAATCCAACAATCCGGAGCGACTAGCTTTACCAGCCCCACCAATACAATTAGCTCATCCTGCTAATCTAATGGAACCAGAATCTTATAGAGGTAACGAACAATGTGTGAAAGATTTAACTAGTTTTATCATATTTTGTTATATTTTCATATTTGGCATATTGAGGCCAAAACTTGTTTTAGACTTGGAGATTGACTTTTCAAAGTTCATTAGTCTAAATTTCATTTGAATAAACACTTTTTGAAAGTGTTGGAAAGCTAGAATGCGAGTTTGAGTAGATTAAACTGAATAGTTGGGTACATTGAATCTAGATCCAAAAATAGTAGGATTAGCATTTTGGTGTGAAAGCCAAGTGGCCAAATAGGGTTTGGACCTGTTATAAAAGGATGTAACTCGTGGAGAGAGCTATTTTCTCTCTTCTCTATTTCATTTCATGTTTATACATGGTTCTCTTGGGTTCTACTATCCATTGGTGCACTATCTTGGTGATTGCTTGCAATTCTATGTGTAGAATGATCATTTATTGCTATTTTTGGATCCACACATGTGAAATACAGTAGCTTGCTGGTTTTGTATGGACAGCAACCGTGCTTTATCATTTCATTCAAGTTTGATCAAGTTCTATTAGTGTTTGCATCTCATTTTGTGTGTAGATGCTGATTTTTCTACATTGGTGAGATTGGTAGTGTATTTCTCTTTCTAACCAAAGATCATTTAAGTGGATTGGATCTTACGGATCTGAAATTTTTCACATAGTATCAGAGCTTGTGTTTCGGGTTATGCATGATTTGGTGAAGATATCAGGTCTAGAGCATGCTAGAGAGGATTCTACACCAAAATCGAGTTTTTTGCTTTTGTAGATTGGATCTTTTGTAGATCAAAACGCAGCCTAAGTGGTGGCTAATAGATTGCATATCAAATTTTCAGCATTTGCATGTAGATTTGGAATAGTCAATTTTTTGTGATTTTGTCAAAACCCCTAATTTTGATTGAATCTCTAGATAGTGAGGTTTACTAGACTTTATTTGAGTGTGTTTCAATCTTAGGAAGTGGCAAAACTCATTAGATTGAGGATAGATCATAGGTTGATCAAGATTCCGTGATTCTATGTGTTGATTTGCTTGGTATAAGTGCTAGAAGAGAATTTTTGAGATAGTTTCAAATCTTGGTGATTTCTTGTTGGGGGTATTCCCAACAAAGAGTAAATAAATAAAATCCTCCAATAAAATGTGTCGCGAGGGCATGGCATCCTGCGTGTATAAGCCCATGGCCCAATGAGCACGCAATTGAAGTTGTAAATAAAATAAACTTGATTGGGGCCTTGTAATTAAAATAAAACTAGAGGCCCAATGTCATTTTTAAACTTAGAGATCACTTTTTAGAGTTGGGTCCAAATTGGGACTCACATGAATCTTGTGATTTCTAATGTATTTTTTGTGGACCCTTGGATCAAGTTGGGTCCAAGATGAATGGTTAGGATCATTGTGAATATTAGCCAATAAGATTGAGGGGCAAGGGCCTTCCCCATTTTATAAAAAGACACCATTTGTACATTATTTCCATGCTTAATGAGAAGGAGAAAACTCTACCATTTTTGGAAGAGAAGCATCCTCATTTGCTATTTAATACTTGCTAGTGCTCTTGATTGTGTTTTCCATTGCTTTCTATTTCCATGCTTATTGTTTGCCATAGTGAATGCTTTTCCATTAGCAAGCATAAGGAGCATTTGAGCTAACCTCCACCCTCACTCTCTATCTCTCTCTCTTCCTCTCTTCTCTTCTCAACCTCTTATTTTCTATCACTTCCCTTCACCCAAACTATGATGAATGTTAGTGTAGAGAAGTAGAGTTAAAGAGGAGTAGCATAGTGGTGAGTAGAGTTAAGGGAGAAAGCCCCTAAACAACCTCTAAGGGCTTGAAACTTTAACCAATCATCCAAAAAACTCAAAAAACACACCAATCTGCATTTTGGAGGAAAAAGAGCCAAAAAACTCATCAAATTTTTATATCTCCAGAATCAGTAGGAATTAACCTTGCATGACTGGCAGCAGCTCCAAGGTACTGTCTTAGACCTGCATAGAAGCCTGCGAGAGTTAGTTCTAAGCAAATTGTAAAAATCAGAGAAAAATCATAAAAAATTCAAAAAACCCTTGAAAAGTACAAAAAAATTCAAATCTTCATAAGAACTCTCGCAGAGCCCTCTGAAGTTCCATCTTAGTGAGACTAGGATACAAAGAAGCTTGGAGAGTTAGTTTCATGATTAAGTGCCTGTGCGAGAGTTCCCAGTGAAAAAAAAGATGGAAAAGTACCACTGAACTCTCGCAGACAGTGAAATTTTCAGTTCCAGTGATCAAGAACTCTTGCAAAGGATTCTAAAGTTCCATCTCAGTGAGCCCAGGACACAGAAGAGCTTGCGATAGTAGTTTGATTCCAGTGAGCAGAAATTGGATTTAAGTGCAAAAAAATCACTAAAAAGTGAAGATCCAGCAAATCCTTCTAGTAAAAACTCTTGCAGACCATCTCAATTGATTCAAAATGTCGAATTACATCAGTGATGAAGCCTGCGAGAGTTAGTATGAAAATTTGGTGAAGATCAAGCCCAAAAAGTGATTTTTGAACCCTTGCAAACAGTGAAATTTTTACTTCTTGCGAGAGTTAACTCTTGCAGAGATTTCTATAGTGATATCTAACCCAGATCTAGCTACTGTGAAGCTTGCGAGAGTTACTTCCCAGAGATCTGAAAGATATCAAGTTTTTTACCTGCAAAAACAGCTTAAAAAACTCTTGCACAGCCAACCCTCACACAAGATAACCCTCGCAGACCAAATCAATGGAAAGATCTGCATCAGATCCAGCTACTGTCAAAATCTCAGGTCAATCAGTGCAAGGAAAAAAAAGTTATCAAGGAAAAACCACCGCAAAAGGCCTAAAATTCATTCTGGCCGATCAGATCGATCAGATCCTTGAAGATCCAGACTCCATCCTATTGTATAAGCAAGATCCAATTACCTTGAAATTCACCATCGGATGAATCTGAGATCGGGACGATCAATAGCACGAAGGATAGCAAATCAAGCACCACACCTTCCTAGATTAGCAGCTGTGCAACAAGAGGCAGAACCGGAACCAGCACCAATGGATCCAATGGGCCAACCTGTACCTGTCGCACCCTTGCATGTAGTTCGGAGAGCACCACGGATGGAGATACCAAAATACGACGGATTCTCAGATCCCATCTGATTCCTCCATATCTACGAGCAAGCTTGTGAAATCTACGGCAAATGGACACCTGCGGAAAAGCTGATGCTATTCCCTATGTCCTTACTTGCAGTGGCTCAGGATTGGTTTTTCAACATGTCAGAAGAAGAGAGATCCACCTGGGAGGCGGTTAAAGCGGCTCTCATTATGCGCTTTAAACCAAGAAAGTTCCTAGAAGACCTGTTTCTCTTGCTAAGCAAAGTCAAGATGGGAAAACGAGAAAGGGTCCGGGATTATATTGAACGGGTCAAACATCTACGATCCGAGTGCAGTGCAGCCCTGACTCCCGATCATGCGGTGATCATGTGGTTCCTAGCCGGATTACCACGAAGCATTATAAGAGAACTGAAAAGATGGGAGCAGTACGCTACTCTACAAGAAGCTATGGAAGATGTCATCAGGGAAGAGGATGAGGGATCTGACGACGAATATCCTTCCACCCACATTCCTACTCCCTCGATCACATCATCATTGTCAAACGCATCTGCTCTATCCACAGAACTGTTGTTGGAACAAATGACAAAATTACACAGACGGCAGATGGAGCAACTTACGGCGCAGTTTGACCAGAAACTGAAGGCCTTACAAGGAACTATAGCAATAACTCCACATCAATCGGAACCAACCCAGCTACAATATCCTCAACAAGAGAATGTATGGTGTTCAGTATGCACGCAAAACCATACAGCGAACGATTGTCCAGTCCTAAAGCAAAATCTGAGACTGACACATAGATTCTACCATCTGTGCAATGCAATATCGCACGATACGGCATTTTGCCCGTTTAACTCCAGGGTTGTTCAACAGAAGAGAAGTCCCTATCAAAATTTTATCCTTATCATCAGGGGGCACCTAACGCGGCACCAAGGTATGGCGCACCCAATCAACCACAACGCATGGCCTTACCTGCTCCACCAGGGCCAGCCAATCAACAAGTGGCCCATGTAACCCTGACAGCAGCAGAACAAGAATTGCAATTGTCACCTCAACCTGAGCAGTAGCAGTGGTACGGACCAGATGAACCATTTATGGATCCTGCCATAAATGAATATGTATCGGCCTATACAGCTCAAACTCAACATCAAGGTGGAAGAAATTACGGCTGCTACGGGTTCGGCGAGGGACACAGAATTGCATAATGTCCCTACAAAGGACAATATACAACCTCCTACCGGGATTGCGGTTATGGACATTGTTTCAAGAATTGTCCATTTAAACCTGGAACCAGTGCACCTCTTAACCTCATTGGCATACAGCAATCAGCAGTTCCAGCAAGGATGCCATCGAAAGGACGACAGGACTACGCTCCTGTGTTAGCTGTTACGCGAGCATAGAAGAGGAAGGAAGTGGCTCCCTCACCACCACCATCGGTCACTGACGACCGACTCTCAACTTCAGCGCCATATCCAAATGTGAGGGAAGAGAGAAGACAGTACCAGAAAATAAGACACTGGGTACAAAAAGCACAAGAGGAGGAAAAAGAGCAAGAATGAAACAATCCCAAAGAACCTCCAATCGGCATCGAACGAGATCCGCAACCGGGCTCACCACTTGCGCACTGATCAGAATGACCGGTTGCACCAACATGAACCACCTTTTCACATGGTGGAGCCTGAGGAACCACGCGCTGAAATTCTCACACTCTTGTTGTCAAGCTACGTTAGTTTACCCCTCGGAGAACTACTGCGGATTGCACCACAAGCAAAAAGCCTTTTAGCTGAATGGGCCAAGGCGGATGAGGAGCCAGTAGTGCCTGAGCCCATTTATTGTGCGGGCTATGATGAAACAAGTAACGTCCTCCACATCGGAGCAGCATGGGAAAGTGAGGAAGACAACATCACTTTGCCAATCAAACACAAGAGATACGAGGACAAGGCGGCAATGGTAGATGGAGGATCAGGTGTCAATCTGATCTCCACTACTTTGTACAAAAAATGGGGATTACAAGGATTGAAGCCAGCCAGATTCACCATCAAGCTAGCAGATCAATCCTGTGTGAAACCAAAAGGTGTAGTTGTTAAGATTCCCGTAAGGATAGCAGGTATGCAGTATGTGATTACTTTTGTGGTCATGGATATACCTGAATCTCCATATGCATACCATATTTTATTGAGAAGACCATGGTTGAGGGCTGCGCAAGTGTACACAACTGGGGTACAGGGAAACTCACCTTCGAGAACAGAGAACAGGCTGTAAAGGTAGATCCAACCACATGGGCAGTGAAACCTATTGTACCCAAAGCTGATGACGGATCATCCACGACAGATTATACGATTGACCGCCCAAGGCCAGCCAAGAGAGGTCACCGTCATTCAGAGACGGATTTCATGAGATGGACGGATGCATTAGCAACTATTGACTGCCAGGCATGTCAATATGAATCAGATCCAGAACCGAGTACATCTTCACCCAAATGTTACACTATGGACACACCAATCACATTTGGAGTGAATATGATAAATGTAGCATGGCTGTCAGCGGAGCCGATTGAGAACCCAGTGGACGATGATCTATTCCCTTGGCAACATGCTCTAACTTATAATAAGGATATTGAGCTGACTGATGAACAAGTCCTACACCACATGGACCCAGATCATTACGGAACCAAGAAGGTACCAGCTCAACCACCACAAAGGTCTGCTATGGCGAAAGTCTCAAGGATCGAACCACCCAAGGCACCTGTGAATAAGAAGAATCAGTTGAAGCAACGCTACAACCAGGTGATCCGATGGAGTGACCTACCCGAAGGGCTAATTCATACAGACATCTTTGGACATAGAGTAAAGATTAAAGCTTTATTCCACTGATCCAATCCATAATAAAATGGTACTTGGTAACAATCAGTGAATCTTAATTTAATCTTTATCACTACTTCCCATATTAATGAATATCTCACAGCTCACTAATCCCAAGACTCATCTAGTTCCAGATTACTCAAAATAATCACTTAGAGAGTTCCTCTATTTCAAACTGGATAGTTCTACCATTGCACACATACAAGATTTTTTTTCAAAATCAATGCAACTGGCTGATTCCTCAAAAGACTTATTCCTATCTTTTCTTCCCCCCTTTTAAAAAAGATATTTTGTAATTTCGATTTAAAAGTTCCTAGGAGACAACGTATAAGATATCAAAGATTCGAAAAGGTCAGTAAGAAGTATCCAATACTATTACAAACAGGACTTTTTCCTCAGAATCATAGAATATCTTATCCCGAATGATAGAAATATTATCACTCAATAATCAACTATCAAATAGAGACTAACGTTAGGGTTCAGAAAACCTAAGTTCCGAGCCATATTCAAAAATCTTATAGGGAAGTACAATTTCATATAATTATAACAGTCCTTCAGAACAGAGTTCTACATTGGAAGGAATTATATGAATCTCAATCCAATTGTCGTATTAAGAAATTTTTACAGAGTAGAGGTCTAATAAAATAGAGAAATAGATTTAAGGGCTTCCATATTTTGTAATTAATGAGATATTATTCAGGGATCGATCTATATCTCATAATTCCCTCTTGGAGTTTCCTCCTGGACCTAGCCCCCAAGCCATAGTGAAGAACCTAAGAGAGAGGAGGAGAGACAGGCTCAAGAAACTGAATTTCCAATAGGAGGATGGGCAAGTTTCCAATAGATATATTCTCCTCATGAGAGAGAGAATATTCTCCCTAGGATTCTCATGCAACCTATATTAGCTATTAACCTCCTATTCTTGCATTAAAGCAGTCATTCACTATGCATGTGCTCCTATGTCCAATTATAGGTCTGGGCCCTCATATGATTATTGATTACTTTACAGGCCAAGCCCGGAATGATGAGGCATAACAAATAACCATATACACCTGGAGTGACCGGCTATCCACGTCAAGAATTATTCCGATTCCCTTGTACTGGACATGGATGTAACATTCTTCCCCCCTTAAACCAGTTTTGTCCTCAGAACGAGTAACTAGAAAACATCTAATTTGTATGCTTTTAACTCTTCCCATAAATCATTATCCTCAATTTGACCAACCAACCTAAGCAAGCACACAAAGATAAAACAATTTCTCAATTGTTTATCTCTGATCCTGAGTACTCATTCAGGGTCCAAATGTACATTGAGCGATAAATCTTCCAAATGGGCAAAATCTTCAACACATCAAACTGTCATCATCATATAAACTAAATTTACATGATACACCGGATGAGCAGTTGATCAAACCTAAAGATAAAGTTTAAAAGCTAACAAATCAATCATTTAACTTTCACAATTACCCTGAAAATCAATCTTTACTCTGACTTCAATATCAAATAAGTATTTAGAGATGGGATAATTCTCAAATTATCTCTCTCTACACTGAAATAAGATAAATTTCCCTATTGGGTTTGATTCTCTCCAATCCAATAACATCACCTTCATATACCTCAATTTAATGAATCACTGGATGAGTCCTCACCTTAAATTGGAAATCAATATTCAAAAGTTAAAGATCCCAAACAATTATAGTCCAAGACTATCCACAAATTACTTGTAGACCTGTCATAAATGCTTCTTGGTACAAAACTCATCCGACCAAAATCTCTTAGAAGATCCATCAAGATAAAAATGACTTCAACTCAGTCCTGATTACCCCAAAATACTCTCTTGAGATAAGTGCTCTATCCCTAGGATCATATACCAGAAAATAGCAACCATTCAATCTTGATAGACTTAACTGTTCTTAATTAATCGGAGATTTTAGGTAGAAAAACAGTACACAAGCATTTCTTGACTACAATCTGTAAAGGTAAGCGAAATCTTCATAAGTAAACAATTACTTAATGGAAATGCATGTGAAATCCAAAAAATCTCAAGTTTGTACACAAAGTTAGAGTTCAAATAACAAATCTAAATTTAAACTCCACCAATTGATCAAGAATTACTCATCATCTTAAGAATCATCATATTTCTCATATAATCATCTATTGACCTTTAAGTATCAATTTATGATCCGTCATTTATAAACATTTAGAATCTTACGATTCGTCAATCATAATCTATCGGATTCTAAACCCATACTTAATTATTTAGAGATATTGGAGTATATGCACAACATACCACTCAAGAAATATAAGAAACATTCTGAAATCTTTTTCACAAAGAAAATTACTGGATTCCAAAAATATTCTTCCACTTCGATTCTTAACCAGATTATGAGTTCCAGATTCTACAATCAACCTAGTGATTAAAGACCAATATAACATTTGTCTTTAACAAATAATAAACTTTATACAATCACCTAGAACCACATCTAGAGATTATAAAGTTCTACTGAATTCCAACTGAATTCAGTGGTTATCTTTGACATTAGTTAGACTTTGTCATCCAATGTATGTATATGAGCTCACTGGGATATAGTCAATAACTTAGGATATTTCTACTTCAAGAAATATTCTATATCAAGAATCTTCTATATTCTATGCACAGTTCTCATAAATAAATCCAAATGACTCACTAATCATGTGACTTATAAGCAATATAAATCAAAATAAACAGTTCCCGGTGAATTCTCTTCACACTGCTTATTTATCCAATTAACTTCCAATCAGGAGTAATCCAATTACTCAAGTCAATTGTAAATGATTCAGAAATCTTATATGTCTAGTTGCAAATCTCAATTATACATGTATAACACCACATTTAGCCAAACCATAGATAAGTTAATGAATTATCCTTTCCACAGAAAGAGACATTAACCTGCAAGTAACTCTTCCACACATTACTTGTTCATATGTCTAAGCACTCTGACTAGTTTCAGTATACGATATAAACTCAATACATAGGAAACACATAGTAGATCCACAAGATTAAGATGTACATAAGCAACTTATCCGACTATGTTCCTATACACAAACATAGGCTATAAACTGACATATATCCACAATCTGCATATAATACTCACATAATTCTCTGAGAATCTTGCAACTCAGGTACCAAAGAACTCTATTTCTCATGAGTAAATAGCATATCTGGAGAATCTTTGAAGTGAATAACTCCACATCACAAGTTTTCCAACCATCTAACTCTTATTAATAAAATTCCTTCTACCAATCAGCCTACAACAGATCGTAGCATACAAACCAAGATTAGGCGAACTCATACAGACATCTATGGACATAGAATTAAGATTAAAGCTTTATTCCACTGATCCAATCCATAACAAAATGGTACTTGGTTACAATCAGTGAATGTTGGTTACAATCAGTTCCAGATTACTCAAAATAATCACTTAGAGAGTTTCTCTATTTCAAACTGGATAGTTCTACCATTGCATACATACAAGATTTCTTTTTTTTTTTCAAAATCAATCCAACTAGCTGATTCCTCAAAAGATTTATTCCTATCTTTTCTTCTCCCCTTTTAAATTTTTTTTTTTCATAATTTCAATTTAAAAGTTCTCAAGAGACAACGTATAAGATATCAAAGATTCGAAAAAGTCAATAATGAGTATCCAATATTATTACAAGTAGGACTTTTTCCTCAGAATCATAGAATATCTTATCCTGAATAATAGAAATATTATCTCCCAATAATCAAGTATCAAATAGAGACTAACGTTAGGGTTCTAAAAACCTAAGTTCCGAGCCATATTCAAAAATCTTATATGGAAATACAATTTCATATAATTATAACAGTCCTTCAGAACAAAGTTCTACACTGGAACGAAGTATATGAATCTCAATCCAATTGTCATGTATTAAGAAATTTCTAAAGAGTAGAGGTCTTATAAAATAGAGGAATAGATTTAAGGGCTTCCATATTTTGCAATTAATGAGATACCACTTAGGGATCGATCTATATCTCATAATTCTCAAAATACCCTTGGCAAAAACCAATGGACTCTTTTAGTATTACCATTACAGCAATCACTAACCGTCGGTCTATAAATCATTCTTCCCAAGAAATCCCCTTTAGAATCACTGATCTCCCATACCACCAGCTTTTCCTCCAAGAATCCTCTGCATCCAGATTTGTTTCGCCCAAGAAGTCAAAAAAGACGAAATGTAGTGGGTTTCTTTTCTAGCCTAACCTCAACCCAAGATCCAAGCAATCTAGCATCAAGGTGTTAGTTGTCATGTGTAGGTCTGTTCCCAAGGGAGCGATAGCATATCTCAGATTTCAGCATGACTGGAAGATCCACATCTGACTCTAACATCCATTAACCCTAAGCATTAACACTACAATCATTAGCACTAAATCCACAATGACGATAGCTTATTCTTTCTCTCTCCCAAAACCTGAGAGACAGCCTTTTCATATTCGTTGATAGTCGCTTTGGCCTTTGCCAACTCAGTCGATGTTGTACCCTTGAACCTGCCAAATCGAGCTTGAAAACCTTGCAGGGCCACCCGATAAGTTTCAACCTTTTTGAACAAATACCCGATTTCCGTCGGAGTTACCGGATGATCAAGAATTTGCATCTGAAGATACGCATCATGCTCCAGGGTGGTGGCATTCAATTCACCTTGGAGACGTGTGTGATCTTGCTCGACCATCTGCAGTTGACCCTATAATAGTTGCACTTGTTGTTTTGCATCTTGCATAGCCTTGTCTACTTGGTCTTGTGCGGTTGTGAGGGCATTCTGCAGTGTACTGACATAGTCTTCTAGGCGATCAACTGATTGTTGTGCCTTCTTCATCTCAGCTTCAAATTTCGCTTCATGTTGCTTAGCGATCTTCAACTCCTTGTCCAACTGGATGACTTTCTGACTGATGAGAGTATTCTCAAACAAATATCTGAGATGCGCTGCTCCATTTCTTTTTTCTTATCCAGCATAGACTGGATCACTTGCGCAAGGCTTGAGACTAAACCAAGAGCATCACAAGAATCTATTGTCATGGAGGTGGTAGCAACAAGAGGAACTAGTGGTACTATCCATGTTTGGCATGGAGCTGGTGCCTGTAATTCTTCTTATTCAAAAATGTCTTCTTGCTCGTAGCCCTTAGATACCGTGGCGTCGAACTGCTTTGGGGATTTGACAGCTTGCCCGATTCGAATTGTGTCTAGTGTTTGAGCTGCTACAATTTCTTGTGGTTCCGTTTGAATGGTTTCTTCAAAAATATTTTTGGAATCATGGACAGTCTTGAATCCTCTGTCGGGGGATTGCAGTTCAAAGGGCGCTGGACTTTGGGGCCTGGCAAAAAATTTTGAGGCGCCAAGAGGGTTGGAATCATCGAACATGTCCATGAAATACTGGGTATTTGGTGAAATTGCTCTCATTTGTAGGGGTGAGGTGGCCTGGGTAGCTATGATGGGAATTAGCCCCAATGGTCACAAATTGTCCTTTAGAGGAAGCAAAGGTGAGGGAAGCATTACAGGTAGGGGGAATAGGTAGTTCAGTGTGGGTGGCAATTGGGGGTTGTAGCGCAGCAGGTGATGGTGGATGCCTAGTCTGTTGTCATGCAGATGTAATTCCTATGGCTACAAGGGCGACTTCACTAACACGCGCCTTGTGTGTGGTAGTCTGGAAAGTAATATAAAACTTAGACTTGGCCTCAATCAAGTGCTAAAGGGCATGGTAATGAAATGCATATTTATTTTTCTAGAGAAGGCCTGCTTGTAAATTTTCATTGCCATGAGCAAAGGCAAGGCAAGGGTCATCCACTGAGCGACCATGCTTGCGCTAGGAAGCATCATGATGTTCGTTGCAGTTGGAACATCACGATGGATGGAGTACCGCGGAGACTGAGAGGTATCGGTGGAAGACATGATGACTAGAAGTGAGTGCAAGTGTATATCAGAAGGCAGGAAAGCTGATAGAAAGTTTTGGTCAAGAGATTTTTTTGCAAGAGCTCCTCTAGCGCAAGTGACAAATGAATCCAATTCAATCTACTTATAGGTGAATTTGGAGGGTCCATTAGGCAAAATACTAGTTTGGGTGCTCAAGTTTGGACAAAAGTTTGTAGGCTTATTCAATACTATGAAAATAGCTTTCAAAATTCTCAGCGAAGGTTTCAAACAAAATTAGCAGTCTGGCAAACGTTCTGTGGATCTGGCGAAGGTTCAACATTCGCCCAAAGCCATTCGCCTGGGTACTGTAATAAATGCAAATTTTCAGGATCTGAACCTATGATCAACCTAAATTTGGCATTTTAAATCCATCTGGCATGTTGATGAAGGTTCCACGGTACTTATCGATGCTCGACGAACGTTCCCAAAATGGCATGATGCTAAACATTCACCTAAGGTAAAAACATGTATCAACTAGCAGAAAGAACGTTCGCCCAACTCAATATGGGTATATCTAAGGTGGATCATAAGGATCTGGTTCCTGAAAATACTTTCCTTCAATTTTTTCTGATCTGATGACATTTTTGACTTTTGCTCATCAGTCTTTCCATACATTTCCCATTTTCTTTCTCTATCTTTTTCAAAAGAAAATGTCAACCAAGTAGTGAAAAAAAAAATTGAAAAACAATCAAAATAAAACCATAGTGTCGGATCATAGTAACTAAACTGGCGAAACAGACTGCCAAAACTTGCGTAATCGACTGCCATTCACTGGAGTATGAAAACGTTTTCCATCCAAATGTTCCAAAATAACTGCTCCATAGTTCAGGAGTTCTTTGACTTGATATGGTCCTTCACCGGTAAACTTCAATTTTTATTTGATCAGCTTGGTTTTATACATCAATGCTAGATCTCCTTCTTTCAGATCCTTTTTGTGTAATCGGCGATCATACTATGCCTTATGACGGGCTTTCTCTGCTGCTAATGCATGAACTACCATCAATCTGGTCTCACATAATTTGTGCAAAGCTTCATGATGCAGTTGTAAGGACTTATCATCTAATCACTCTGTTGCTACTATGCGTAGAGATGGTACCAAAAATTTAATTGACATGATAGCATCTTGACCATAAAGTAGTTGAAAAGGTGTTTGATTGGTACTACTCTTATAAGCGGTTCTGAATGCCCATAATGCTGCATGCAATTTATGTTCCCAGTCAGAATGACTTGCTTCAACCGTTTTTGTCATAATAGTGGAGAGAATCTTATTGGAAGATTCAGCCTGGCCATTACCCTTGGGATAATACGAAGTACTAAACTGGTGTATAACAAAAAAGTCTTCCAACAAAAACTTTATCGTCAAAGTATGTACCATGATCACTGACGATTTTGATAGGACATACAAATCTAATAATGATGTGAGAGAAATTTAGCTATAGATTTCACATCAGCAACTTTAACAGCTTTGGCTTCAACCCACTTGGTCATATAATCGGTTGCTACGATGATATATCTGGCTTGAGATCCTCTTGTCGTAGGATGAATAGGATCAACATAATCTAGACCCCATTTCTCAAATGGTGCTTGCGATAAAATCGGATGTAATGGTTCATAGTTCTGTCTCGTAGGATGTCATGCTCGTTGGCAGACATCACATGACTAAATATAATTTTCGGTGTCTTTATGAAGTGTACGTTACCAACACCCTGATTGCAAAAGCTTTCGAACAGTGATATTTGTAGAAAAATGTCCTCCGCCCATTCCATCATGTGAAAACATAATTGATTCATGTACTTCATGCGGTAAAACACATCTTCAAAAAATATCATCCATTCCGCGACGACACAGTTGTCCCACAATCAATTGATAAGGTTGAGCCTTCTGAATCAATTGCCTCTTTTGTACTTTTGTCAAGAAGTCATTAGGTTTCCCTAACATCAGATACTCAACAATATTTGCTACCCACTTAGGTACTGCTTCAACATAAAATAATGCAGCATCTGGTAGTTCATCATCCAATTCAGTATTGACTAGTGCGGATTCGATTCTTGAAACATGGTCGGCTAGATAATGGCCAACACTTCAGTTCTGTTATTGAATATTATTCTCATGAATCTGTAAGCTGCCTACTTGCAAATCGTATGGGATAGTCTTTCTTGTATTCATCTGGCTGCGTCAAAACTGATCCAATAGCAAATTTTGAGGCATCAATGTGAACATGAAATTCAATTGTCCAATCTGGAGCACGTAGTATCGATGCTGAAGCTAATGTTTTTATTTATTTTTAAAAGGCTTCTAACGCCTCAACTGTCCAATTAGGGACAATGGTCAGTTTGTATATAGGTCTCGCAAGATCAACAAAGAATATAAAGAAAATTCGATAATGATTCGCATGACCCATAAAAACATAAACTCCACAAACTGTTGTTGGTGGTAGTAATTCTACAATGACTTTGATTTTGGAATAATCGGTAGCAATGCCATGTCTTGATACCACATGCCCGAGAACAACTCCATGAGAAACCCATATCTGACACTTTTCTAGATTTAAGGAGATTTGATACTTGCAACAACGTTCAAATACTCTTTCCAAACGATGCAGGTGGTTTGTATCTGTGCTATGGA
Organism: Diphasiastrum complanatum; assembly: GCA_029204225.1. Classification (NCBI taxonomy): domain Eukaryota; kingdom Viridiplantae; phylum Streptophyta; class Lycopodiopsida; order Lycopodiales; family Lycopodiaceae; genus Diphasiastrum; species Diphasiastrum complanatum. Next base: position 8,987,551 of record CM055097.1, on the reverse strand, counting down.
CTCCGAGCTCATGCAAGTAGATTTCAAGGAATTTTTGTAGATAATCTTTGAAAACGAACTGCGTCACTCTTTGAAATGAACTAGGTGCATTACAGAGTCCAAAAGGCATTACTTTATAAGCATAAGTGCCCAATTCTATTGCAAAAGTTGTTTTATCATGATCTGCAGTGCAATCTTGACCTAGTTGTATCCACTAAATCCATCCAAACAATGGTAAGCTTCCGCTCCAGCAAGGCGGTCCAAAATGCTTTTAGTAAAAGGTAAAAAAAAGTGATCCTTTCACGTCACTTTGTTCAAAGCTTTGAGATTCACACAAATTTTCAATTTCTCGTTCTTCTTAGAAACAATGACAATTGGTGAAACCCATTCAGTGTGCTCAATCTCATAAATGAAATCAACTTCGAGCAATCTCTGTAACTCTTTCTCTATCAAATCCGTAACATTAGGATTACAGCGATAGAACCTTGTGACCTTTGGAACTGCATAAGGTATTAAGGGTATGGTATGCTCACTAACTGATGTGGGAATCCCTTTGAGATCTTAATAAGTCCAAGCAAAGCAATCTTGATATTAAATAAGCAATGTCCGTAGCTTTTGAGATTGTTCAGGAGTAAGTTGTGCTCTAACATGTACAATCTTTTCTAGTTCTCCTGTTTCAGCAAGATTCATAGGCTGCGTCCTAGCTAGGCCATCGTAAACATCTTTCGATTCCAAAACTTGTTCTTCAGGTTCATGACGTGCTTTTGGTAACATAATAACCACATCATCCAGAGTATAATATTTGAAATGCTCTAGCATATCATGCTGGACTTCATCTAATTTTTCTTTATCAGAAGGATTAGCTTTGGATCTTCGTTTAGCCTTCTTGGTAGGAATGGATTGTGGAGGCAATGTCTTTCAAGAAGATGGATTCTTCTTCGAAGTTGATGACTGCTTGATGTTTTGCGAGAACTCTGACTTGAAGAATCATCCTTGACTTTCCCTTTGTCTTTATCCAATAGAGGTGGCACATTCTTCGAATCAACCTCTCGGGGTGAATTTTTCCATTTCAGGACAGAATTCGCTCATCAATAAAAATGCATTGTCATCATAAGTCAAGGTGTGACTCACATGAATGAGTTTATCTTCAATCGGATATGGTATGGGTTTTGTTGATATCCAAGCCAATTCATCACTTCAATGGAAAAGTGATAGGTGTATCCAAAGTTCGATCCAGTTATGAAATCTCGTTCAAGTCGGACTGATTATCTTGTTGACACATATAGCTTGTCGTACAATCAATTGTTGCAAGAGCTTGATTCCAGTTGACAGTATCAATTTGAGAGTCATAATGAACTCTCCAATTTTTTACTGGTCGGTCATAGGTGTGATCCGTTGTTGATGAATCATCAGCCTTTTTTTGGGCTACTGGTTTGATAGTCCAAGTGATCAGATCAACTTTGACTGCACGTTCACGATTCTCAAAAGTGATTTTCCCGGTACCCCAGTTATGAATTACTTGTGCAACTCGTAATTATGGGCGTCCTAGTAGACTCGGTAGACATTTGGTGCATTAGGTAAGTCCATTACTACAAAAGTAGTGACAAACTGAACTCCAACAATTTTGACAGGTATGTCTTCAACCATTCCTCCCAGACTTAATGGCAAAAGTTGTAGGCTTAATCCTTGTAAGGCCCCACTTTGCACATAGCTTTGTTGAAATCAGGTTAACTCCTGAACCTCCATCTATCACGACTGTTTCTTTAGAAAATTGTTTATGTTGTATCGGCAGAGTGATATTTTCTTGCTCACTTTCTCGGGTTGCTCCGACATGGAATACTTCATTAGATTCTTCAAATCCAACACAAAAAAGTGGTCTCTGATGGGCTTCTAGTTCAATCTGAGTTAATTTTTGCACTAATACTTCTTTTGCTTTTGGCACCATCTTCAGAAATTCTCCTCTTCCAATGTAATATTTATCTTACTAGATAGAATATTCATGAGTAACTGTTCAATGCACAAAGAACTCCTTTGAACAACAACAAATGCTTTCAAAAGAAATGTGGGGTCGAAGATCTTTTATAGTGTAGCCCTTCTGCCTGTCAACAAAGGTTAGATCACTGGATAGGTGCCTAACTATGCATAGATGCTACTTTTACTTAAATTCCTACTTTCTCCCTTAACTCTACTCACCACTATGCTACTCCTCTTTAACTCTACTCCTCTACACTAACATTCATCATAGTTTGGGTGAAGGGAAGAGATAGAAAAGAAGAGGTTGAGAAGGGAAGAGAGGAAGAGAGAGAGATAGAGAGTGAGGGTGGAGGTTAGCTCAAATGCTCCTTATGCTTGCTAATGGAAAATCATTCACTATGGCAAACAATGAGAAACACAATCAAAGAGCATTAGCAAGTATTGAATAGCAAATGAGGATGCTTCTCTTCCAAAAATGGTAGAGTTCCCTCGTTCTCATTAAGCATGGAAATAGTGTACAAATGGTGCCTTTTTATAAAATGGGGAAGGCCCTTGCCCCTCAATCTTATTGGCTAATATTCACAATGATCCTAACCATTCATCTTGGACCCAACTTGATCCAAGGGTCCACAAAAAGTACATTGGAATTCACAAGATTCATGTGAGTCCCAATTTGGACCCAACTCTAAAGAGTGATCTCTAAGTTTAAAAATGACATTGGGCCTCTAGTTTTATTTTAATTACAAGGCCCAAGTCAAGTTTAATTTATTTACAACTTCAATTGTGTGCTCATTGGGCCATGGGCTTATACACGCAGGATGTCATGCCCTCGCAACACATTTTATTGGAGGATTTTATTTATTTACTCTTTGTTGGGAATACCCCCAACAGGACCCACGACCTGAAGTAGTGCCGGTCCCTCGGCACTCTGCCGATTTAGTAGAGCGTTCTCTTGGACCGCCTCTGGTGGATGAGATATCCCGTAACGTCTTCCATGAAGTTGAGACGATCCAGTTTCTTCGAGTCCTTTGGCGTGTGGAAGGACTTGTGAACTCTTGTCAACCATTCCTGATCCACCCATGCTTGGAATCATTTCGTCCAGGGATCACCAAGGAATGCAGCTCGGTAATATACGCGAGCGACTAGCAGCTGGTCTTTGACTTTGTCGGAAGCGCGCACCTTATTTGGATCAAAGAATATGGAGGGAAGGAAATCATCCCATTTTGTTTCAATGCCCATTAAATATTCCAAGTCCCGGGTGTAAGTGGTTGCCGCGCGGACTGTGGGATCGGGGCAATTGATGTAGTGGCTGGCGAATGCGAAGAGAGCCCTTATGGCATCTACATCCGTTGTCCATCCATATTCGGATTTGGTGATTGGCCAGTTGAAATTGTTGAGTGTGAACTGTTCCGCCCATTTGGATCTTCTTGGACATGGCAGGAAATGCACGTTCACCCGTAACTGTTGCGGACTCGTCATGTAAGCCCTGATGGCCGTAGGATCTCTCTCAAATAGCTGTTGTCGCCACTCCGGTTGTGGTTGGAGGGCGGGTAAGGCTTGCAGTTCTTTTCCCTTGATGGTCTGAGCTGAGAAGGATAACTGCCAGCCGCCTCTTGATGACTGGTGGAGATATTTGGATAAAAATTCGTTGATGTTCTCCTCCACAGATTTCGGTCTTCGGAAGGCCCGGCTGGCAGATATCATTCGTGACCCTCTGGATGATGTTGCTGGGCCATGGCTGGTGGTTGCGCCTTGGCTCTGGTCGCGCATCTTAACGGTCGCATCTGTCTGCCCTTGGTCCTGGCCTTCGGACCCTTGATCTGGTTGAAATCCCCCTGCTGCCTGCTGGCTCTGGTCTTGGCTGGTACTAGCTTGTGCAGCGTCAAAATTTGGTGGCGGTGGAATTACCACGGGGGAGGGCTGGGCCTTCGTTTCCATGTATTTCTGGCATGCCTTGAGGGCTTCCTTGGCCTGGGTGAGCTCTTGTGTTGCGCTTGTCTGATACTTATTGAACTCCGCTTGGTAGCTTTTTAGGGTTTGGCTATAAATCTGCACCTGACGCCGTAGAAGAGTCATCTCTGATTGGGAAAGTGGCCTTGTGTCCGGTGCAGTTTGAGCTAACCAGACGAGCTTCTCTTCTTGTAAGGCTTTAACCTCCGTCCCCAGGCGCGTGTTCTCTGCTTCCAAAAGTGTAATTTGCATCTGAATATATTTGTTTAGGCCTTTCTCCTTCTGCTGCAACTTGGCAATCTCTTGGTGCCCATCAGCTCTTGTTGTAGCTTGGTGAGGTATGCTCGCAGCTGTGTATTACTTGTTGCCAATTGTAGTACCCTGCCTTCCAGAATAGCTTTGGCTGCTACCGCATCCAGGATGTATTTTCCTAGGGTTTGGTACGCCATCGTTAGATCCGTGAGAGCAGCTGGTACACTGGCACTAGCAGGGGCTTGTGTTGTATCAGCCCCGACGACTTGTGGAATTACGTCGGCGGTAGGGTCAGCCCGATCTGGTGATGCTACAAAAACTATTTATACAAATGCGTCATCAAGCAGTGGTTGGCTGTCCTCGGCAACCTTTGACAAAGCAGGTGGGGTGTGAGAAACAACTGTGGAAACAGGGACGAGGACGGTTTGTCCGAACGAGAGGATGGGAGGAACAGTGGGGAACTGAAGGGTGGTGTGGAGTATGGAAGAACGTGAGGATGGAGCGGAAAGTGTCTGGCGTGGAGGGGAAAAATTGATAACTTGCATCCATGCCAGAGTGTCAGGGGACAGTTGCAAATCAGAATGGTTGAATGTGAGAGGAGCAACGGTGGTGGTAGGAGTAATGGAAGATGCGATGGTGATGGATGGAGCAACGAATACTGGGAGAGAAGTAAGAGTGGTATCAACAGAAGAAACGAGGATGGAGACAGAAACAGATGTGGATGGAATAGGAAGAGAGGTAGCGACAACAAAAATTGGAGTGGGGGGTTGCACAGAAGACGAAGTGGCGGTGGTTGATGGAATGGTTAGTGCGACAGTGGAGACACGTCGTTGGGTAATAGGTGGAGATGTGGAAGTAGAGACAGCGCCACACATTCGTTTGTTGGCTTTTGTGTTAATGACTATCGGTTGGGAGATGGTGGGTAAAGGTTAGTATGTGGCACAAGGGTAGATAGGAGGGATGAATGTTGGAAACCACGCACTTTCGTCTTGAGAAGTGCGCAGGCAAAGTTACACAACAGGGGGCCTGCTACGATTCGCTCACGGTTGTTGGGTTTGATGGAGTTTGTTAGTTCTCGAATAAGGAAGCTATGCTAGTCATATGGCACAATGGAGGGGTTAGAGAATTTCAGAAAGGATTCTACTATCTGACTCAACAACGTAGACTGGATTCTATCCTTGCGAAATGTTGAAATAACCAGAAAGTTATTCAACAGATGCGCAGCTACCTGGATGACGGGTTCCGTGATAGCTTCTATCAGGTAACCATTGTTAGTCTGGATGGGAATTTCTGGTGTGGTTTGGGTGACGAAGGGTTTGATCAGAGCTTTGGCGTGGCGATGGGAGATGGGTTGACGATCACCGGACATAATGCCAACGGTGATCATCGAGTCGACGTTAATCCTGACCTTGTACGTGGTACCTTGGTACAAGAAGTGGTAACGAGCTTTGTCCTTGTCCTAGGTGGCGTAAGCATGAAGGATGAGGCCCATGTTAATCTCAGAATGGAATAGCGCCGAGTAAAAACCCATTGCTTCAAGGAGGGGCCCGGCTGTCTGCAGCCATGGTTGGATCAAAGTATCAAAGGGTAAAGGCCAAATCTGCGTGGCCTCGGGGATGTCACGCTGGATCACCTGTTTGGCACCAGAGTCTTCACAGGATGAGGAGGCCATGTTAGCAATGATGATTAGTGGTCGAAAAAAAAATCGAAAAAGTAAAAAATGGTGGAAAATGGAAGGAAACAGTAGAAAACTGAGAATAGTGAGTGTTGGATGACAATGATTGTAGTTCAGAGCGTAGATCGGTGTTTGATATGAGCAGATGACAGTTGGTAGGAAGTTTGGTTGAAAATAGAGAACTTGGTATTTTCAGTGAAAATTTCGGCAGAGCTTCGCTAGCAAAGGTGACAAATGACTCGAATTCAGTCCTTATATAGCAGAATTTAGAGTGCGCATTAGGTGAAACTCACTTTCCCTTGTTTAGTTCCACCCAAATTTTGGCAGACACCTTCTTCACAAAATTCTAAGACCTCAGGGAAGTCTGCGAGAGTTCAAAAGATGATTTGACTGCTATGCGAAGGTTTTGCGAGGGTTCAGGCTGTCTGCGAGGGTTCAACTCTCGCAGGAAGTTATCTCTCGCACAACTTGTTTCTGTGATTGGAATTTCAAGACCAGACCATGTAGGCAGGCTCTGATTCCATTTAGGCACCTTGCGAGAGTTGGTAAGTTGATCTTGATGCTCTGCGAGGGTTTTGAAAATCCTACTTCTGGGAACTCTCGCATACACTAAAAAGTGATGATTCCTCCATCAGAAACTCTCGCAGAGATTTTCATGGATGCATGTAGGTCATATCTGGTGGCTGTCCAATTTTCAAGAGCTATCTCCCATGGGATCTCAAAAAATCATGAAAAAAGTGCTCCTTTAGAGTGTTTTTTGACGAGATTTTGAGATTTTCTGATTTTTAACTTTTGTAAACTGGTAATCAGCTTCATCTAGACTTGATCTGACTGTTGGTAGTGCTCTAGAAGTTCTGATGGATTCTTGGTAGTAGATTTCTCAGTCAGTTTGATGATCTGCTTCCTTTTTTACCCTATCAGGATCTGGATCTTCCTTGGATTCTGATGGATTTCTTCGATCCTGTCAGATCTGGCTGAATTTTGATGGATTTAGTTTGATTTGGCTTGATCTCCTTAGATCTAGCGGTAATGGCTGAGCAGATAAGCTTTTTGTAACGTGCCACCCCAATCTGGATCTTTCTTACTGTGGTGGCCAGTACTTGTGCAACCGGCTACCTTTGATGGGTGTGTCGAAGGGCGTCCCATCAAGCTGTTCTAAGTTCACAGCCCCATGATTAAGAATTTCCTTGATCCTATAAGGACCTTCGCCCGTGAATTTTAACTTTCCCTTGATCGCCTTGGTTTTATAAATCAGGACCAGATCTCTTGGACGAAGATCCTTCTTTTGTAATCTACGATCATGCCAAGCCTTGCGTCTTTCCTTTTCCGCTGCCAGTGCACGCACAACTAGTAAGCGTGTTTCACAGAGTTTATGCAGAGCTTCATGGCGTAGCTGTAGAGATTTGGACTCATTAAGACGTTGCGCGGTGGCAATCCTTAATGATGGAAGTAAAAACTCTACTGGCATCACAGCATCCTGACCATATACCAATTGGAAGAGTGTTTGATCGGAGCTCCCTTTATATGCTGTCCTGAATGCCCATAGTGCAGCATGCAACTTGTGTTCCCAATCTAATCTGCTAGCTTCAACTGTTTTTGTGAGCACGCTACACAGGATCTTATTGCCCATTACCACGAGGATAATAAGACGTACTGGTTCTGTGGATCACAAAGAATTCCTCCAACTGGACCTTGATGGTCTCGTTGATGAAATGGCTTCCACGGTCACTGACTAGTTTCACCGGGCACCCGAAGCGCACGATGATATTTTCATAAAGGAACTTGGCAGTGGTCCTAGTGTCTGCTACTCGTACTGCCTTGGCTTTGACCCATTTGGTGAGGTAGTCTGTGGCTACGATTATGTATCGAGCCTGGGAACTCCTTGCTGCAGGGTGATTTGGACCAATATAATCCAATCCCCAATTTTCGAACGGTGCTTGGGCTAAGACTGGGTGTAGTAGATCATAGTTCAATCTCGTTGGTCTTCTTGCCCTTTGGCACACATCGCACTTTTTCAAGTATTCGTTTGTGTTTTTATGAATTGTTGGCCACCAACATTTGGATCGCAGGATCTTGCGAACTGTAATGTCAGATGCAAAATGACCTACACCCATGCCTTCATGGGAAAGCGAAATGATCTGGGTGATCTCATGAGGAAGAATACACCGTCGAAAAATTCCGTCTGGACCTCTTCGGTACAACTGGCCGGCAATCAGCTGATAAGGTCTAGCTTTCAAGATCAATTTTCACTATTCCGCCTTTGGTAGTGATTTGTCTAGTTGGCCCCGCATTAGATATTCAACAATGTCAGCAGCCCATTATGGTACCGTATCTACATAAAATAAGACAGCATCTGCCAGCTCATCATCGGGTTGGGTTGCAATCTCCTTTCCCTTGATTTGTGACACATGATCTGCCATGTAGTGTTGTTTTCCCTTGCTAACTACTATCCGAAAATCAAATTCCAACAACAACAGGAGCCATCTGGTGATTCTCCCGATGTTGCAAGTTTTATTAACGAGATATAGCAAGGGTTGATGGTCCATATAAAAAGCAAAATGTGTGGCCATCAAATAGTGTCGAAACTTCTTAACCACATAGATCATTGTCAGTGCTTCTCGCTCTATGGTTAAATAATTCATTTCGGTATCACTGAGCTGTCGGCTAGCAAATCGGATTGGAAAATCCTTTTTGTGTTCACCTGGTTGGGTTAAGACTGCTCCAACTGCATACTTCGATGCGTCCGTATGCACGTGAAACTCAATGGACCAATTGGGTGGTCGTAGGATTGGTGTTGAGACCAATGCATCTTGAATCTTCTAGAAAGCCTTTAGAGCTTTCTCATTCCAATGTGGATCTGTTGTGAGCTTGTAAATTGGTCTAGCTAACTCCGCAAAATCAAGAATGAAGATCCTATAATAGTTAGCATGACCCATGAAAATGTAGACTTCGCGGATCGTCCCTGGTGGTGGTAGATCAACAATGATCCTGATCTTTGATAGATCTGTGGCGATCCCGTGTCTTGACAATATATGGCCGAATATTAAGCCATGTGTCACCCAAAGAGTTTTGGGAGAATTGTCTTTTGAGAGTTTGGGGTTTACGACGGGTTGAAGACAGAAGGAGAAAGACTGATGTAGAGAGTTTGGCACACAGAAGCTTGGTGAGCTTGAGATTGTGTGAGGATTCAGAGACAAGGGTTGTCAGCTGAATCAGAACCTCAACAAATGGAATTGACATTTTTTTGGATTCAAAGAGATCTGGTATGGCATTTTTGTAGCACCTTCTCCAATTGGATAAGTGTTCTGAATCTGATCCATGCATGCATAGATCGTCCAAGAAAATTTCCAAATTTTTTTGCAAATAATCTTTGAATGTCGCCTGCATGACTTGCTGGAAAGTGCTTGGGGCATTGCAAAGTCCGAATGGCATCACTTTATAGGCATAAGTTCCCCATTCCGTGGCGAATGTTGTCTTGTGCTGGTCTAGGGGGGCTATTTTCACCTGGTTGTAGCTGCTGAAGCCATCCAGAAAACTGTAGGCTTCGTCGCCAGCTACTCTATCGAATGGTAAAGGAAAATGGTCCTTCTTGGTGACTGCATTAAGCGCCTTCATATTCACATAGATACGCATTTTGCCATTCTTCTTGGGTACTATAACTATCGACGATACCCATTCCATGTGCTCGATTTCGTAAATGAAATCTGCATTTATAAGTTTTTGCAACTCTTGCTTGATCAGTTTTGTATAATTCGAGTTGCAACGGTAGTAACGGCTTACCTTGGGGACTGCTCCATCCACCAATAGTATGGTGTGCTGGGCTACTGTTGGCGGAATGCCCTTTAGATCACTATAGCTCCAAGCAAAACAGTCTTTATATTCCACCAACAAGGACCGTAGTCTCTTGAACTGCGTGGGTGTTAACTGCTCTCTCACATGCACTATCCTTTCTTCTTCTCCTGGTTCCGCAAGATTCATCGACTGTGTTCGCGCAAGTCCCTCAAAGACTTCTTCCACTGGTGCCTGACTTTGATCAGGTTCTCGTTGGGCTTGCGGCATCATGATTACCACGTCGTCCAATGTATAATTCTTGAAAGTATCAGGCATCTCATGAACTGGAGCTCGTCGAGATTCCTCTTTCAACATATTGATCTTGGCCCGACTGGTCATTTTTTTATTTTCTATCACCTGTGTAGAAGATGACACTGTATCTGAGTCCAACTTGATTGACTTCAAGGAATTCAACACCTTCTTATTGCCCTTTTTTGTCATTTTGATGGGTTCATCCTTGTTGTCTTTCTTTGAGACTACTGTGACATTCGCCTCATGGTTGCGAATATCAATGTCTACTGATTTTTTGACATTATCGGGTATATCAAATCTTTTTTATTTCACAGAGGCCGAGAATCTTGGTTTGTACCCTAAAATCTGTTGTAGGCTGATTTGTAGAAGAAATTTTGTAAATAAGAGGTAGGTGGTTGGAAAACTTGTGATGTGGAGTTATTCACTTCAAAGATTTCCCAGATATGTTATTTACTCATGAGAAATAGAGTTCTTTGGTAGCTGAGTTGCAAGATTCTCAGTGAATTATGTGAGTAACATATGCAGATTGTGGATATCTGTCACTTTATAACCTATGTTTATGTATAGGAACATAGTTGGATAAGTTGCTTATGTACATCTTAATCTTGTGGATCTACTATGTGTTTCCTATATACAGAGTTTATATCGTATACTTAAACTAGTCAGAGTGCATAGACATATGAACAAGTGATGGAGCTACTTGCAAGTTAATGTCTCTTTCTGTGGAAAGGATAATTCATTAACTTATTTATGATTTGGAAGAAGATCTAAATGTGGTGTTATACATGTATAATTGAGATTTGCACCTAGACATTTAAGATTTCTGAATCATTTACAATTGACTTGAGTAATTGGATTACTCCTAATTAGAAGTTAATTGGATAAATAACCAGTGTCAAGAGAATTCACCAAGAACTGTTTATTTTGATGTATATTGCTTATAAGTCACGTGATTAGTGAGTCATTTGGATTCATTTATGAGAACTGTGCATAGAATACAGAAGATTCTTGATATAGAATATTTCTTGAAGTAGAAATATCCTAAGTTATTGACTATATCCCAGTGAGCTCATATACATACATTGGATGACAAAGTCTAACTAATGTCAAGGATAACCACTGAATTCAGTTGGAATTCAGCAAAACTTTATAATCTCTAGATGTGGTTGTAGGTGATTGTATAAAGTTTATTATTTGTTAAAGACAAATGTTATATTGGTCTTTAATCACTAGGTTGATTGTAGAATTTGGAACTCATAATCTAGTTAAGAATCGAAGTGGAAGAATATTCTTGGAATCTAGTAATTTTCCTTGTGGAAAAGATTTCAGAATGTTTCTTATATTTTCTGAGTGGTATGTTGTGCATATACTCCAGTATCTCTAAATGATCAAGTATGGGTTTAGAATTCAATAGATTATAATTGACGAATCATAAGATTCTAAATGTTTATGAATGACGGATCATAAATTGATACTTAAAGGTCATTAGATGATTATATGGGAAATATGATGATTCTTAAGATGATGAGTAATTCTTGATCAATTGGTGGAGTTAAAATTTAGATTTGTTATTTGAACTCTAAATTTGTGTACAAACTTGAGATTTTTTGGATCTCACAGGCATTTTCATTAAGTAATTGTTTACTTATGAGAAATTTGCTTACCTTTACAGATTGTAGTCAAGGAATGCTTGTGTACTGTTTTTCAACCTAAAATCTCCGATTAATTAGGAGCAGTTAAGTCTATCAAGATTGAATGGTTGCTATTTTCTGGCATATGATGCTAGGAATAGAGCACTTATCTCAGGAGAGTATCCGGGGTATTCAGGATTGAGTTGAAGTCATTTTTTTCTTGATGGATCTCCTAAGAGATTTTGGTGGGATGAGTTTTGTACCAAGAAGCATTTATGATAGGTGTACAAGTAATTGTGGATAGTCTTGGACTATAATTGTTTTGGATCTTTAACTTTTGAACATTGATTTCCAGTGTAAGGTGAGGACTCACCCAGTGATTCATGTAAATTGAGGTACATGAACGTGATGTTATTATACGTTGTCTCTTGAGAACTTTTAAATTGAAATTATGGAATTTCTTTTTTAAAAGAGGGGGAGAAAAGATAGGAATAAGCCTTTCGAGGAATCAGCCAGTTGCATTGATTTTGGAAGAAGAAAAAAATCTTGTATGTGTGCAATGGTAGAACTATCCAGTTTCAAATAGAGGAACTCTCTAAGTGATTATTTTGAGTAATCTGGAACTAGATGAGTCTTGGGGTTATTGAGCTGTGAGATATTCATTAATATGGGAAGTAATGGTAAAGATTAAATTAAGATTCACTGATTATAACCAAGTACCATTTTGTTACAGATCGGATCAGTGGAATAAAGCTTTAATCTTAATTCTACGTCCAAAGATGTCTGTATGAGTTAGCCTAATCTTGTTTTGTACGCTAAGATCGGTTGTAGGCTGATTGGTAGAAGGAATTTTGTTAATAAGAGTTAGATGGTTGGAAAACTTGTGATGTGGAGTTATTCACTTCAAAGATTTCCCAGATATGTTTTTACTCATGAGAAATAGAGTTCTTTGGTAGCTAAGTTGCAAGATTCTCAGTGAGTTATGTGAGTAAGTATGCAGATTGTGGATACCTGTCAATTTACAGCCTATGTTTATGTATAGGAACATAGTTGGATAAGTTGCTTATGTACATCTTAATCTTGTGGATCTACTATGTGTTTCCTATGTACTGAGTTTATATCATATACTTAAACTAGTCAGAGTGCATAAACATATGAACAAGTAATGTGTGGAAGAGTTACTTGCAGGTTAATGTCTCTTTCTGTGGAAAGAATAATTCATTAACTTATTTATGGTTTCGAAGAAGATCTAAATGTGGTGTTATACATGTATAATTGAGATCTGCACCTAGACATTTAAGATTTTTGAATCATTTACAATTGACTTGAGTAATTGAATTACTCCTGATTAGAAGTTAATTGGATAAATAACTAGTGTGAAGAGAATTCACCGAGAACTGTTTATTTTGATCTATATTGCTTATAAGTCACATGATTAGTGAGTTATTTAGATTCATTTATGAGAACTGTGCATAGAATACAGAAGATTCTTGATATAGAATATTTCTTGAAGTAGAAATATCCTAAGTTATTGACTATATCCCAGTGAGCTCATATACATACATTGGATGACAGAGTCTAACTAATGTCAAGGATAACCACTGAATTCAGTTGGAATTCAGCAGAACTTTATAATCTCTAGATGTGGTTCTAGGTGATTGTATAAAGTTTATTATTTGTTAAAGACAAATGTTATATTGTCTTTAATCACTAGGTTGATTGTAGAATTCGGAACTCATAATCTAGTTAAGAATCGAAGTGGAAGAATATTCTTGTAATCCAATCATTTTCCTTGTGGAAAAGATTTCAGAATGTTTCTTATATTTCTTGAGTGGTATGTTGTGCATATACTCCAGTATCTCTAAATGATTAAGTATAGGGGTTTAGAATCCGATAGATTATGATTGACGAATCATAAGATTCTAAATGTTTATGATTGACGGATCATACATTGATACTTAAAAGTCATTAGATGATTATATGGAAAATATGATGATTCTTAAGATGATGAGTAATTCTTGATCAATTGGTGGAGTTAAAATTTAGATTTGTTATTTGAACTCTAAATTTGTGTACAAACTTGAGATTGTTTGGATCTCACAGGCATTTTCAGTAAGTAATTGTTTACTTATGAAGATTTTGCTTACCTTTACAAATTGTAGTCAAGAAATGCTTGTAAACTGTTTTTCAACCTAAAATCTCCAATTAATTAGGAGCAGTTAAGTCTATCAAGATTGAATGGTTGCTATTTTCTGGTATATGATGCTAGGGATAGAGCACTTTATCTCAGGAGAGTATTTTGGGGTACTCAGGACTGAGTTGAAGTCATTTTTATCTTGATGGATCTCCTAAGAGATTTTGGTGGGATGAGTTTTGTACCAAGAAGCATTTATGACAGGTCTACAAGTAATTTGTGGATAGTCTTGGACTATAATTGTTTTGGATCTTTAACTTTTGAACATTGATTTCCAATATAAGGTGAGGACTCATCCAGTGATTCATGTAAATTGAGGTACATGAAAGTGATGTTATTAGATTGGGGAGAATCAAACCCAATAGGGAAATTTATCTTTTAGTGTACTTCTAAAGGTCGATATAGTATTTCTGTTACATACCTATGTAACTAGCAGTACTTCAGACCCCTAATAGTCCATTTAGTGTTGGGGGCTAAATGGCAAGGTGCCCTTAAGATTAAGGGTATGTGTCCTTGGATAAGGGTAGGCAAGTGACTATACCTTAGTTGGAGGTATGGAGTCATGTGACCCTTGGATAGGGTACCCTTAGTATTAAGGATAGGTGTCTTAGATTAAGGTACTAGTGTCATTGGTTAAGGGCAGGTAGGTGTCTATGCCTTGGATGGAGGCATGGAACCTAGAGAGGTGTTAAAAAGTCATTGGATGACTATTTTTCTAAACCTTGGGTCTCAACCTTGAACCATATCACTTTATTGGTCTAGGACCAAAGTATACTTGCACAACTTGGGCAATGGGACCTAGTAGGAGGGCGCCCTTCTAAAGTGTCCATTGAGTTCCCAACTCCCACAAGAAAGGCATTCAAAGAGTCATAGGTTATGGAAGGAATCTCTTGACATTCCATAAGCCTATGGAGGCTCTTGGAGATTCTTTAACTCCCCTAGGCTTCTCTCTCTCTCATGGGATGAGCATGGAACTCCATAGTGCATTGGAGGGGTCCATGGGCCATCTATATGAGGGTAGTAGGGTGCCCATTGGGGGGGAGAGATCTCTCTTGTTTGCTTTGCTTATGCTCTAGTATTGCTACTAGTGTGTAGAGTGCTTTCTTGTGGTAGTATGCTTGAGGTTTGGATCTTGCTTATGGTATGGGACATAAGTAGGGTTTGGATCTTGAGTATGCTATGGAGTGTTGTGGTATGCTTGTGATTTCTTTATGGTTAGCAAGGGGGTGCTAGATAGGTCTTGCTTGGAGCTTGGATCTAGCTATGGTTGGGTGGTGAATACTTGAGGCCAGCTTGTTATCTATCTTTGTGTTTAAAGAGTAGGGACACAGGTGGAGGAGAGATCCTTGGAGGCTTGCAGATCTTTACTTGCAAATGGAGGCATCCTAGCTTGGAGTTGGGGAGCATCTTGAAGCTTGCAGGTTGCTTGGAGGACATTTGGAGGCTCTACCTTGGATTTGGAGGACTTCCTCACCTCATCATGATTTTTAAAAAATTGGATCAAAATTTAATCTTAAACCTATTTTTAGAAGGTCGCGGGCTAGTTTTTTTAAAAAAAATAGCCGGTTATCATGTATAGGGGAAGGCCCCCTCCCGAGGGCCTTCCCCTACGTAAAGCATGTAGTTTTTTTTTTGAAGTCTCGAGATTTACCTCCCCGCCCTTTTTTTTTCACTTGCAGTCGCTCATCCGTAGCGTGGAGTTCAGGCTTCACTAGCGACGATGGAGGTCATGCATCTGTTGCCTGCTACGACACTCTCCATCGTGCATCTGCTACCTGCTACGACTGTTGCCTGCTACGACACTGAGCAGAAGAACTATTGCAACTGGGTGCGAAACCACAAAACCAGCTGCCCATACAAATCTTTCCCTCAACGCTGTTTCATGAGCACCAGAAGATCTGCCTCTTTTCACTTATTCATCCCCTCTTTGAGCATTTCAGAGAGGAGCCACTCAGCTTCCATGAACTTTTATGAGCAGTGAAGCTTGAGTGATTGGCAAAGATTAAAGGTGAGGATGAAGTGAAGCAAGCTGAAGGATGTGAGAATATGAATATGTTTGATTTGCAGCAGCTTCTCCATTCAAATTGATTTCTTACTGATTGAATTTACTGATTTTTTCACAGTTAGTAAAATTTTCTTACATAAGGTAGTAGTTTTTGGTTGCAGTAAGTGAATTTTGTTACATAGGTAATAAGTTTTTACGGTTGGTAAAAACATCTGTGACTTTTTACCTCTGGTAAAGCAGTTTTTTAAGTGGTACCTTACAGAGTGTAAGGTTCCTTTGATGTGTGAAGTTGCTACAACTGTCATATTCTTCCAATTAAGGTTACCTCAAAATACATTGCAAATTTTTTTGAAGTGCTTTACGGAAGGGGAAGGCCCACGTCGGCGAGGCCTTCCGCTATACCAAATGTTTGGAATTGAGCATTATGTAGGAAAAAGCTTGGGCTTGTTTACTTTGAATGTGAAGGGCCATCATGCAAGGACCGCCTCATAAACACAAGGGGTTATGTTTGGATGAGCAACATAGAGCATGGTGCCTCCCCAAAGGTAGCATGGTGTGAAATGTCCTTTGTTTTTTGGGCAGCCATCCATGTGGGGAAAAGGGACCAAGGAAATTGAATAATGTATATGCAAATCTATCATATCATCATGTGGCATTGTGGCTGGCTGAATAGCTCTCTGGGAATGTGTGTGTGTGTGTGTGTGTGTGTGTGTGTGAGTGAGAGAGAGGGACAGAGAGAGAACAAAATGTTGGGTTGGGGGACATAGTAATAACACACGAAGAAGATGTGGGTGTCCATTATATAATTGAAAGCTAGATTTGTCATTTTTGTTCGTTGAGAGACATCTTTCGGGCAGCATCTTGCAGCTAGCAGCAGATGATAGATCTAAGAAAGAGCAGAAAAACGCATAATACTGCTGCTGCCTCAGGGTAAGCGAAGCCTCCAATGACACTGGCATTCAATACCGCAATACTCGTCGCTATATATCTACATCCCAGATAGATCTACGTACATAAAATACAAACAGGCAAAGTGAGAGCCAACCCAGTTACAAAATGTTAGTGGGCTGCTCTTTGGTATGCAACGGCAACAGCAATAGCACAACACTTAGCTGTAACCTAGTGGACTAAATTTGTGGAGGGGAATTAAGTACTTACCAGGTTTGTGTTGCATAAAAGAAGCTGCTGCTGAAAATGGGATCTGCGCTGGAGTCAGCCTGGCAGGTATTATTATGTGGCTGCCATCTACTGCTGCTTTTAAAACTGGTCTCTGTTTTGGTGGTTAGGATGTCTGGTTCATAAGAAGATTCATTGCCTCTAGCTTTCATGTTTATTTGCATGTTCTTCTGGCCTCTCTAATAGACACATTGTATTCCGGGCTCTGCAACAATAATATTGCAGATTGGTTTTACTTACAAAAGTGTGATGCCTTTTATTCTGAAAACGGATGGATCCAAGTTAATACATGAATGTGAATGAATACGGAGGAAGTTTAGCAATCAATCGATTTTCATCTAGTAATGCATAATAAGAAAGAGTTGTAGTGTTGCATTTATGAACAAAACTCAAACGTTGAAATTACCGACATGCATAGATAGGGCTATTATCAAGTCCTTATTACCGGCCTCACAGATCACATAGTCTTTTTGGGCTTTAACGGAAGGCCTAAAACTTAAGGACCTGTCAAGGAGCATCAATATGAGTTAGTCCCCTTGTTTCTACTTCCTTCACTCATTTGTTTTCCTGTTTTTTTACTTTTTTTGGTTCTCTTGATGGGTTATTCCTTCAGTGGGCACTACACGTTTGTTTTATTCTTCTGTCAACATTCAACCTTATTCTTCTGTCAACATTCAACCTGTAGGATGCTAATATGTAGAATTGGAGTTCAAAAAGCGACCAATTATGCTGATATGATGGTAGCTGGCAGGGTAGGGTAACAACCAGAACGATATCTTTGGGAAAATCAGAGCTCTCTCAAGGTCCCTGAGGAAAGACAACATCCTCTCCCCCTCTTTTTTTTTTGGGGGGGGGGGGGCGGGTGGGGTTTGTGAAGTAGCACCACAGAACCAGTTGTTATGGATCATGCTTTAGCTAATCAAAGTAATCCTTAGGTCCACAAATTCAAGTTACAAATTTCTTTGTTATGGTACGTTCTGTTTCTTCGTAGTTATCATTGACTACTTAGTTGCTTTTATCCTCCATTTATTCATTTTCTACCTATGTTTGCAAAAATATGTTGCACCTTGTTGGTCGGGAGAGTAGAGATAAAACTCAGTTTGTAATTAGGCCGATCTAAATTTCTCTCAAAATCTAGTTTGATGCTAGCCCATTCTTTCATAGTGGATGGGAGTGCACATTATATGACTTATTTTTTTCTTCTGATCAACATTCCCCTTCCACTTTATATCTCGGCTTCGTCACAGAGCACAGCAACTACAATGTTTCTGCTGAATTTTAAATTTGGAGTGGGTTGAGAATAGTTCTTGCAACAGCAGAGTCTGAAGTGATGGCTATTGGAATGAAGTGTGGGCTTTTCTTGCATTATCATTGCTGTGATATGTTGGCAGTGCTATCATGCTAATGCCATGTATATCGTGGTTTTTCCCTGCAGTACTTAACCGACAATTTTAGCGAATTCCAGTTGGCATCTTTTGGGAGTTTCATCCTTCACGAAAGTGTCTTCTTTCTTTCTGGAGTGCCATACCTCTTGATGGAAACATGGGGCTTGACAAAGTACAAAATTCAGGCAAGCTATTTTCTCGCATATTTGGAAGCCTGGTTTTGAAGTGTTCTTCGGTATTGATAGTGTATTTATCAAGTCAATTGATATGTTTGCTGTTCAGCTAAGTACATATTCAAAAGCAGCAGAAGTTTGTTGAGAACTTTCATGGGCACTCACTTGACCGCAATTTGTCACTTTCGCAGCCAAAGATGAACACGCCTGCTGCTCAGGAGAAATGTATTTTGAAGCTTTTGCTATATCATGTGTGTGTTAATTTACCCCTTATGGTGGTATCATACCCTGCCTTTAAGTACATGGGCTTTACAAGCAAGTTACCTTTGCCATCATGGTAATCATGGTCAACCTTTGCCAGTCATATGTTCCTCTACAAGTAGCTTCATATTCTAGTTTTTGGAATTGAATGAGATTGGAATGCTGAATGCAGGAAGATGATTACTGTACAGATACTTACATACTTTGTTTTGGAGGATTTTATTTTTTATTGGGGCCATAGAATTTTGCATACAAAGTGGCTATACAAGCACATCCATAGCGTACATCATGAGTAAGCGGTTCTTTTAAGTCTGTTAATTTAATGTGATCAAATTTTGTTGCACAAGTAATTGTATGGTCTTTGCAAATTGTCGTTTTTGCTACTCATTGGTGACATCCTTTCACTGTTACTATATCAAATCTTAAGGTGGGGTGTACTTTCTGCTCTAGCTGAAGGTAATCATATGAGGTTTTAGGTTTAGTTTTAAGCCACTTGTGTGTCTTGTCAAATTGCAGGTATGCAACTCCATTTGGCTTAACATCGGAATATGCCCATCCGGCAGAAATACTGTTTCTTGGTTTTGCCACTATTTGTGGGCCGGCCATCACTGGTCCCCATTTACTTACTTTGTGGTTGTGGATGAGCGTTAGAGTGCTAGAGACTGTTGAAGCTCATTGTGGTTATGATTTTCCTTGGAGTCTTTCAAGATTGTTGCCCATCTATGGCGGGTAAGGCATATGTCAATGCCAAGGCATAGCCCAATCCTTATGGTGGGAGCATTTTCTTATATTTTGCACGTAGATTCAAGTAAAGCTTTAAATCTATATACTCTTAGTAACTTGTGACCAATTGTTTATCAAAATGCAGAGCCGACTTTCATGACTACCATCATCGGCTGCTTTACACAAAGTCGGGGAATTATGCATCCACTTTCACTTACATGGATTGGTGGGTATACTATGTATAGAAGTGCCAAAGAAACTCTTTTATTTTGGATGTCATGTAGTATTTTCTGATGTTTGTTCTTAATGTATCAGTAAAAAAAAATTGGACACCTAGAAGGTTGTACTAAGCAATAACACAAAAGCTGCTATCAGAAATGTAACAATCCATCTCAGATTATCACAAAGTACCATAATCTGTGTTGTGAGAATAAATACAAATAACTCATTCTTCCCATTTACCTCATAGATGCATGCAAGTTGTACATTCGGTAATCAACACATGCAAGACCAATAGTAAAAATACGTGCGCAGCCATTGCACACATGCATGACTACAAGCTAGATCATGTAGAAACAAGTTGAGGACACCAACATGCAATACTAGTCAACATAGTAGACAAGCTAGATACAACTCCACCATCCATGCAGTCAGTCCTTCCCGATACATGTGGGTAGCTAACAATCCTTGTTCTACCTGTAGTAGGCTTACTCTCATGAGCGGTTGTGGTAGTATGGGATGCCATTCCTAGGAGCTCAACAATAGATGGTATTGTCATTCCCACAACTTAGGGGTGACTGTATCTGTCATGCCCATGACTGGTCTCGGGTAGCGTGTTCACGCTAGGGATCGGTAGACCAATAACCCGTAAGTTAATTGTGACTATAAGGGAATTGGGGCCCTTATGTGTACATGGTCATAATTAATGGTTGTAGGCCTAAACACATGGTGGTGGAGTTGGTATGGGTCTATCAGTGAGTCATTAGAGAACTGGATGACGTGGCCCAGATAGGCTGCAGAGGTGTCCAGTGAGGTGTCACAGTGCACTACTAGTGGTGCATGGGCCTAGGAGGGTATAAGTATACCTGCTGGGCTCTCACTAATGTATGCTTGATTTGTGATGAGTAGCTGCATGCTGCTGGTGTGACTCCTCTTTCCATGACTCTGATTGATCCATAGCTTGGGGGCTAGATCCGTACGATCTAGGTTTGGTTGGGTTGGTTTAACCTCCACCGGTTCCCATGTGTGGTTGCTTTGTATGGTATGCTTAGACTAGAATCCTGTTGTGAGGACTTTATATTGGTATTAGAGCCAGTCTAAGCAGGATTTACCATTGAAAGTGATGAGTGGAAATCTCGACGTTTTTTCGAGAATCCGACGGAGTAAGCAACAAAACGGAGGAATTGTGGAATTTTCTTCCCATTGGAAATATTTTCGAATTGCAATCGATTGTGTGGTAAGTGCACTACAAGGCTTACAATTGGTTTGTTTTTGTGATTTTCGAATCGGTTTCTTGGAAGGAATTCTGTGTTAATTCTGTTGTTGCCGATTACTCTGTGGTTGGCATCTTTGGGAAAGCAACAAGTTACTTTATTGGTTGGCTGGTTTTTTCCCTCTAGTTTGTTGTTCTTCTCAGAAATGGTTACTGTATTTCGAATGCTGTCTATTGCCTGTTTGGAAGCCGGTTTGGTTTTAAATCGGTGGGAATAGGCTGTAATAGAAGCAAAAGTACACTCTAATTTGTTGGCTGTTGAGTGTTGGTGATGTTTGACAGGTTTGCATGGTTGCTTACTGTGAAATCACAGGCTTATGCTTCATTTTCCAGCAAAGTAACGGTTTGTTTGCAGGGTTAGGAGCCTGTAAAGCCATTACTTGGGAATGGTTTGGTTCATGTACAAGTGCTATCTGATAAAATAGTCATTGTAACCTGCAAAAATCAGTTTCTGTGGAAATTTTGGCAGCATCATCTCTGTTCTTCATGCACAGTGAAAGCAAAACCCTGCAAATCTTGTTTTCAAACCATTGCTTATGCTGGAAACTAGTAATACATGTAAAGCTAATTGCAAATCGCTGATAGAGCAGTGTTAATCTGCAAGAAAAACAACAGATGCTTTAAGCTTTTTGTTTCCTGCAAGTAAAAGTTGAAGAACTGATCATAAAACTCAAAATACATGCTATCAAACTGGCTGAAACCTCCTGTTTCCTTCCTCCTGGGCGCCTTGTGGCTTACACCAAAATTGATCTGTGCATGGTGGTGGACGGCGCCTCTTCATTCCGCCTTCAGAAGCGCTCTCTCTCTCTCTCTCTCTCTCTCTCTCTCTCTCTCTCTTGGGTCTGTTCTTTCTGGTATCGCATCTACGGTGGGCCCGAGAAGGGCGCGATGAAAGGCCGGGTGGTTGCCCGAGGAGTGGAGATGAAAAAGGAGGGGGGGGGGTTTAGGTGGCATTCCAACTGTTGTTAAACTTAAGTTGGGCCATGCAAGTGGGTGAGGAGGGGGGGGGGGGGTGGGGGGCTAGTTTAATAATATTTTTGAGTTTTTTCCTAACTCGTGGATTTCTTTTTTGACATGGGTTTTTCAGTTTTTTAGAACTGATGTTTAAATTTTGCAGTATCATCTAAGTTAACGAGTCGATAATAGATTTATGCTGCATTCACAGTTAATTCCAGTTTTTTATTGCTTAAGTACCCATTTGCCGATTCATTGGTATACTTGTTAATGAAAGCACGTATGGTCTGTAAATTGGTTTTTGTAGACATTGCTTGGTTCAGTAACTATTATACCCGTAATGAATGTGTTAATTGAATGAAATTATTTTTTAATTTTCAGTTGGCAAGCAAATGGATACTGATGGAATTTTGGAGGGGGGTGCTACCGAGATTCACCCGGCATTACCAGGAAGTGATGGGGGAAATACGGAGATTCAGCCGGCCTCACTAGGCAGTGATGACACCCTAGACTCAGGGCAAGGCAGTTTTAGAACTTCATCAGAGCAATAAACAACGGGATAAACAAATGCAAATTATTTAATCAACTGCAAGCAATTAACTCTAACAACTTGGGCTACCAACCGAAAATATTTTTCGGCGATAAAAAATTTAAACGCCCAGAAGTTGTTGAAGACTGGATAAACCGTTGGACAAGCTATTTTAGCTTGCACAACGTCCCAGAGGATAAACGAATATCATCGGTTCTATTGTTTCTGGAAGGAAAAGCCTCTTCTTGGTGGAGGGAACTTTCAACGAATTCGGTGACTTGGGTTGGATTCCTGACGGAATTCCGGAAAGCTTTTGTCACGATAGACGATTCCGAGCTGTATATTTGGTTTATCAACTGCAAAATGTGCAGCCGAGAACTGGACGGTTATGTCCAAGAGTTCTTGGATTCTTTGGCTGAGGTGCGCTTTTTGATCGTAAGTTAGCACAGTGGCAATTTATTGCCGGACTGCCAGCTGACTATCAAAATGAATGCAAACGAAATATCCTCAACTCACTAGAGGATGCTATCCGTGTGGCGAAAGCCTATGATATTACAGTTGTTGCATCACGGAAAAGCGTGCACGACCAAACGGCCTCGAAACCCAGGCAAGAAAAATCTGACAAGTTTAAGAAGCAGTTTTTTGACGAGCTGGAAGCAGAAGCGTACCAACAGTCAAAGAAAAAGAAGAATAAGAAGAAATTTGTGGTAAAAGACAAAGCACGGTTGGCGGCGCTTAAACAGAATCTGTGTTTCCTCTGCAATAAACCCGGGCACCGTGCCAAACACTGCCCCGAACGGAAAGCAAAGTCGTCAAGTTTCATGACTGTGGATTTACCGGCAGGTAAATTGGAAGTCAATTTGTTAAATAATTGTGATTGTACTTGTAACTTTAGTGCAATCTCTTTCAAGCCTAATGAATTGTTTCGTGTGAGAGGCAATATTTTAGGGAAAGATGTGAATGTGCTATTTGATTCAGGTAGTACTCACAATTTTTTGAATGCTCGACTTGTGGAGAAGCTCCGAGTGCCCACCATGGCCAATGATCACCGTTACGTGGTCCGTCTTGCCTCAGGGTCGGACACTGAGATTTGGGATGTCAAAGTCTCGAACTTAGAGCTTCGGATGTAGGACTATGTTGAGCCGTTGGATTTCCATGTCATGAATCTAGACCGAACTGATGTGATTTTGGGCTATGAATGGTTTTTTTGGTAAATCAGACTCTTTAGAGATAGATTTTAAAAATCATTCTATGGTATTTAAAGATAAGTTTGATCAGATTGTCTCTATTTCTGGAGAGACCGATGTACTTCCATCGCCGATGATTTCCCCGGCTGAATTAATTGAGAAACTTCATGATTCTGAGTATGAACTCTTTCACTTGCTTTTGAAATCTCGTATGCATTGTGATGTTGGGGATGTGAATGTGTTATCATGCTTTAACACCAAAAATTCGCATAAGGAACAACAGCTATTGCAAGATTTAAATCAAGAGTTTAATGAAGTTTTTCCGAAGCAGCTACCTTATGGACTACCACCCGCTCGGTCGGTAGATCATAAGATAGATCTTTTGCCCGATAGCCATCCTATCTTCAGACAACCATATCGGTTTAGTCAGAAGGAAGAGGAGGAAGTGGCTAGGCAGATCGAGGAGTATCTCAGGATGGGACACATAAGACCTAGTAAATCTCCATGGGGAGCACCTGTCCTTCTTAAGAATAAGAAAGATGGGAGTTTTCGGCTATGTGTAGATTACAAGGGTCTGAACAAACTAATAGTTAAAAATAAATATCCGTTGCCCAGGATGGACGATCTCATAGATCGATTGAATGGAGCTAAATACTTCACGAAAATTGATCTACGCACGTGATACCATCAGATTAGGATACATCCGGAAGATGTATCTAAGACCGGTTTTAGGACCAGGTTTGGCCACTACGAGTTTCTTGTATTGCCCTTTGGTTTGACAAATGCTCCGGCTACTTTCTAGCAAATGATAAACGATTTGTTTCGTCCATATTTGGGGAAGTTCGTAGTAGTGTTTCTGGATGATATTTTAATCTATAGCAGAACACTCAAAGAGCATGCTAAGCATCTCTGTATTGTCTTACGTATCTCAAGACAAGAGAAGCTTTATGCGAAAGAATCAAAGTGCGAATTCTTCAAAAAGGAACTTCTTTACCTAGGTCATAAGATTACCTCATTTGGAATCAAGATTGATGAAGAAAAGGTGAAGACGGTAGTGGAATGGCCAATTGCTAAAACGGTGCGTGAACTTAAGTCATTCTTAGGTTTCACTGTGTTTTTCCGTAGATTTGCAGAGGAGTACTCGAAGATTGCTGCACCTCTCAACAATATGTTGAAAGGAGTGAAAAGTCGCAAAGGTAGGCCAAGTCCTCCTATCAGATGGAATGAGAAATTAGATGAGAGTTTTCGCAAACTCAAGCTTCTAATTGCCTCAGCTCCAGTTTTGAGAATAGCGGATCCAGATTTGCCGTTCGTCATTAACACTGACGCGAGTGATACGGCTATTGGAGCTGTTCTCTTACAGGAGGGTCAGCCCGTTGCCTTTGAAAGTAAGAAACTAACCGATGCACAGGTCAGGTACACCACTCAGGAAAACGAGCTTTTTGCTGTGATCCATGCTTTGAAATTATGGAGGCATTACTTGTACGGTAATAAATTCGTGGTTAATACGGATCATCAACCTTTAAAGTATTTTTGTAATCAGAATGATTTGCGAGGTCGTAAGGCCAGATGGGCAGAACTCATGCAAGAATTTGACTTTGAAGTGCGATATATCAGAGGCTCATCTAATCAGGTGGCTGATGCACTTAGTCGAATTGGTGAAGTGAACGAACTTTCCTTCACTGAGATTAGTACGGACTTTTATCTCTCCCTGAGAGGTCTTTATGAGAAAGACCCACATTTTGGACCAATCTGGAATAGGGTTCTAGCAGTTTCATCAAGCGGGACTGATGATCATGGTGATCAGTCTGGGAGGAAGGATATAAAGGGTACTGATGACTTCTCTATCCGTAATGGACTTTTGTTCAGGAAAGGGAAGGTTTGTGTGCCTGATGTGGATGTTGTTAAGAATAAAATTCTTTATGAATGTCATGACTCACCATGCGCAGGACATCCCGGCATACATCATACATTGGATTTGGTACGAAGGGATTTTTATTGGCCAAAACTCAAGCCCTTTGTAGAATCTTATGTGGTTAAGTGTGACCAATGCCAGTTGAATAAAGTTGAACGCCATAAGGCGGGCGGTTTGTTGCATCCACTGGATATCCCTGATAAGCGATGGGATAGTATTTCCATGGATTTCGTGGTTGGGTTACCGCGGACGAATAAACAACATGATGCAATTTGGGTTGTGGTCGACCGTCTTACCAAATTGGCTACGTTTATTCCGGTAAAGACCACCGCGAAAGCTTTTGATTTAGCTCAGATATTTGTAGAGCGTCTATTTAGGCTTTACGGATTACCAAGTGATATTGTGAGCGATCGCGATCCGAAGTTCACCGGTCACTTTTGGTCGGCCGTATTCGCTAAACTAGAGACGACACTGAGCTTGGGTTCTTCTGATCATCCTGAGACGGATGGACAGACGGAAAGAACAAATCAGACGATGGAACAAATGCTTTGAGCATATGTTTCCAGACGGCAATCTGATTGGGAGAAGTACCTTCCATTGATCGAGTTTGCCTATAATAGTAGTAAGCATTCGGCTACCGGTTATAGCCCGGTTATGCTTATGTACGGTTTTGAGCCTAGGTCACCCATTGCGGTTGAGACTCGGACGATCAAGTTTCAGAAAGTAGCGGATTTCCTACATGATATGTGGGAAATGCTACAGATTGCACGTGAAAATGTCCAGAGTGCCCAGAATAGGGACAGACATTATGCAAATCTAAAAAGATCACCGAGAGACTTCCAAGTGGGAGATTGGGTATATTTGAGAATCCCGAAGGATTCAAGTGTAATGCGTACCGGCAAGCATTATAAGTTGTCCCCTAGAGATAGAGGACCGTTTAAGATCTTGAAAAAGATCGGATCCTTAGCTTACCAATTGGAACTCCCGGATGGATCGCAGGTGCATCCCGTATTTCACGTTAGTCGTCTCAAAAAGAGTTTACGTGAAGGAGAGCATCTTGGATCTGGAGATCAGTTGGACCTGTTGGATGAATCATCGGGTGTATCTCGTCTTGAACCCAAAAAGATCTTGGATACAAGAACTAAACGATTGAGAAATCGTATAGTTACCAAGCATCTGGTTCGATGGAGGGGATGTATGGACGATGACGATTCCTGGGAACAGGAAGGAAGCTTAAGGAGGAACTTTCCCAGTTTTAAGTTATGAGGACAGAACTTGAATAAGGGGGGAAGAATGTCACGCCCATGACTGGTCTCGGGTAGCGTGTTCACGCTAGGGACCGGTAGACCAACAACCCGTAAGTTAATTGTGACTAAGGGAATTGGGGCCCTTATGTGTACATGGTCATAATTAATGGTTGTAGGCCTAAACACATGGTGGTGGATTTGGTATGGGTCTATCAGTGAGTCATTAGGGAACTGGATGACATGGCCCAAATAGGCTGTAGAGGTGTCCAGTGAGTTGTCACAGTACACTACTAGTGGTGCATGGGCCAAGGAGGGTATAAGTATACTTGCTGGGCTCTCACTAGTGTATGCTTGATTTGTGATGAGTAGCTACATGCTGCTGGTGTGACTCTTCTTTCCATGACTCTGATTGATCCATAGCTTGGGGGCTAGATCCGTACGATCTAGGTTTGGTTGGGTTGGTTTAACCTCCACCGGTTCTCATGTGTGGTTGCTTTGTATGGTATGCTTAGACTAGAATCCTGTTGTGAGGACTTTATAGTATCGACAATGTTTACATCTCTATGTGGTCAGAGATTATGGCGCACACCATATAACTGTAATATCATCATTTCCTCATTTTGAAAGCTTAAAACTAGGGAATAGGTGTAAAGATATTACACGTGAGATGTAGAAGCATGATCCTGAATCTTTGAACTAATGTAGGGATTAGGACAATGATGGCACGATTTTGGAGTTAGTTACGTGAGAGGATTTCGAGTGCTGAAAATGCAAACATTTGTGCTTTTGTGACTCATTTATGTCAACAAATAGCATGAAGGCTGCAAAGCATGTTTAGAGAGTTCTTCTAACCTTTATGGGGTGATGAACGATGAAGCATATTTGCTTCATATCTATCAAGAAGTGTGAGTTTTTGGAAAAACGGTCGTCAGGAATTTTTTATTATTTGCCCTCAAATTATTTCTTGCTATGAGCTTATAGTAAGTCGACTTCATCCCAATTGAAATACTGATGCTGTATAGGGCCTACATTGAGCAGAATGGGTCTGAATTCAACAAATATGAGACTACTCAGTAGTGTGGGGCACGATTTTGCTTTGTCGTGTTTCAGATCTGCATCAGCTGCACCAGCCATCTTATTTTCATTGAAATAGACATCTATGATCTCGACTTATTTGTATCTTCTTGGTTGAAGGATTACAGGGTTTGTATCCTTTCTCATGCAAAGGATACCCAACAAAGATGCCTTTCTACTCCTTATCATCAAGCTGCACCAGCCATCTTATTTTCATTGAAATAGACATCTATGATCTCGACTTATTTGTATCTTCTTGGTTGAAGGATTATAGGGCTTGTATCCTTTCTCATGCAAAGGATACCCAACAAAGATGCCTTTCTACAACTTATCATCAAGCTTCTGTTGTAATTTAATAGGAATGTGTGCATAGGCTTCACATTCAAAAATGCGTAAGTGGGTGATGTCGGATTTGTTGCATAATACTTCTCTTTGGGTGTCCTTCCTTCAATAGCTTTGTGAGGCGATCAATTCTGAAGATAAGCCACTGTTGGGATAGCTTCAGCCCAAATACCTCTCGATAAACAACTTGTCTTGAGCATAGTTCTGGCCACATCCATAAAGTCCTATTCTTACGCTCGACAACACCATTTTGTTCGACGTGTAGGACGTGGTTATATGGCGTTTAATGCCTTTTGTTTTGCAATAATCATTAAACCCGGTTGAAATAAACTCTCCTCCTCCTATCACTTCTTAAGCATTTGATTTTGCTATTAGAATGTAGTTCAAACATAGCTTTGAATTCAAGAAAGTAAGAGAATGCTTGAGACTTATGCTTCAAGAAGTATACCCAAGTCTTTCTTGAATAATCATCAATGAAGGTTAAGAAGTATGTTGAGCTGCCAATACTTTGGGTTTGGGCTGGTCCCCAAATATCGCTATGAATGAGCTCCAAGATTGATTTGGCTCACGCTGAACCATCCAACTAACATAACCAAAATATTCTTGATTTTTAATTTCCATGTAATTTTTACCATCTAATTTGGAGCTTTCACTAAGGGAAATAAATTCTCCCTCTCCCTTTTCAGCCATGCAGTATATGTAAAGATCTTCCTAGAAAACACACAAAAAAGATTAGAAAAGACCTTATAGGCAAAATATGGTCAAAAATTCAGATTTGCCTCCTCCGTTTGCTCCCTCTAGAGAGAGAGAATTTCCATAACTTGCTGAAATTTCAGTTTCAGCATGCAAATTATAGATCAAACTTTGCCCCTTTGAGTAGCTAAGAGCCCTGCATAATACTTTTGATAGAAATCTGCACCAAAAATGTGATATGAACAAAGATAACTATCCTGAGAAAATGCAAACTTTGGAGGAGATTGGATCTTAGTTGCTCTGATATAAAATGTAGGTAATTTCAAATGTTATTGGGCTGAATCTAGCTAGCAATCAAGAACATTGAACACTTTGAAATCTGGAAAATAGTGGACAACCACAGAACAAAAATCCTTAAGAGGAAGCTAAAATTGAGAGAGAAAACTCAAAGCTTGTATTGCACAAATGAATCCCTCACAATTCTCCTGATGTGGAGAGATACAAATAGATGAGACAAGGTTCGAGAATGAAGAGCCAAACACCAATGTAAAGGCTCGAGAATGAAGAGCCAAACACCAATAGCCCATGGAATTGAATGGCCAGCAAATGTAACTCCTCATGGGAGTGAATATGAAGTGTCAAACTCGTATGGACTTTAAAGGCCATCTAAAAAATGGTCCCCACGAACTAAAAAGGTGAATTAACATAAAAAATAAAGGCCCCAATGGGTGTACAACAAATTAAACTTGGCGTTAGACCATAGAAACTTGATATAAAGGTGCGAATTTCTATTTCTGACAATTATTAGTCAATATTGTTGGTTATATGTATTGCTTATGAGTCACAACCATTGTGAGGCATTATGGGACTTATTTAAAGGGTTATGTGCATAGGATATATAGGAAACTTTTGGTTTGAATTATTTCCTTGTTGGAAATAAATTGGATTGCTAGGAAAAACTTGGATGGGGTTGGGTATTTAGCATGAACCAAAAGTCAAAGCTTCGAGTAATCAAGTTTTGGGACACCTTAAGTTATTCTAGATTGGAACTTAAGGGTGAGAGTTATAGTCATATTCTACATTGAAACTCAAAAGTTACTAAGCTTGAGTTAATATATATATGTTTAAAATTTGATGATACACCTTGTGCCATGGCTAATGAGTGGAAATAAGTATTGTATATCATATTTCTTGGTCAAAACTTTTCTTGTGGAAAGGTCTTAGAATGGCTCATACATCTTCTAAGAGCAATAATGTTCATGTTTTTGAACATGGTCTCTTTTGTTCTCTCGTTATCAAGTGTATTTTAAGAATTTGATGGAATCATGATTCAAATTCTATTCATTGTGAATAACAAACTAACACTTCAAGTCTTTCATTTAAGTTGGCTCAAGAAAAGTCTACATGAAGGGGATCTTCTGGGTTT
Organism: Diphasiastrum complanatum; assembly: GCA_029204225.1. Lineage (NCBI taxonomy): Eukaryota > Viridiplantae > Streptophyta > Lycopodiopsida > Lycopodiales > Lycopodiaceae > Diphasiastrum > Diphasiastrum complanatum. Next base: position 8,957,231 of record CM055097.1, on the reverse strand, counting down.
TGGAGATCAATTGGACATGTTGGAAGAGTCATGGCCATGACTCAACTCAAGCTCCACTCTCTTACACTCGGGATCCTCTAGTTCAGCCTTCTTTATCTCAACTAATAGGCCATTTACAATGACCACAAATGACATTTGATACACTATCCGAGACAATGCATCAGCCACTCTATTTTCAGCCCCTTTCTTATACCGAATTTCCATATGAAATTCTTGCATAAGTTCAGACCCTCTCGCCTGTCGGCCTCTGAGATTGAACTGTTTGCAGAAATACCTCAAGGTATCATGATCAGTGTACACATAAAACTCGGATCCGTACAAATAATGCCTCCATATCTTTAACGCATAAATTATGGCAAACTCTTTCTCATGAGTTGGATAATTCCGTTATGCCGAGGTGAGCTTCTTGCTCTCGAAGGCTACAGGCCTTCCCTCCTGCATCAACACTGTCCCCACAACAATGTCATTCACATCCGTATCAAGGATATAGGGTTTTAGAGGGTCAACAATTTTTAGAGTGACACACTCAACAATAGCTTGCTTTAACTAATCAAAAGCTTGCTTGCTGCAGTTCAGTCCACCCACCAAACTTGTTCTTTTGAGTTAAATCCGTCAAAGGTGCTGCGATACGAAAGTAATTCTTAACATATTTTCTATAAAACACCGCCAATCCTAGAGACTTCAATGCTGTCAAATCAGCTGGCACAAGCCACGCAACGATCACATCAACTTTCTTAGGATCCGGTCTTACTCCATCAGCAGTCACAGTATGACCTCGATATTCAATTTGCTTTTTAAAAAGTTTGTTCTTTTTTGCGGTAGGATATCGATGCTTAATAGTTATCTTATTAAGGCCTCGATAATCCACACACATACAAGATCCGTCCTTTTTTACTAGAATGATCGGCGAGGCAAAAGGTGAGAAGTTAGGCCTAAACTGCCCATGTGCAAGATAGTCCTCTAGCATCTTCATCACCTCCTCTTCCTCTCTCAAACTCATACTACTGCACCATAGAAACATTCATCAAACGAGGAACATCGGGATTAGCTTTTGGCAAGATCTCTTCCACTTCCATTGGCTGCTACTGCTGCTCTCCTTGAAGATTATAGGTGGTTCTCATCTGGTTTCGTGGACATTCCTTCCATCGATGTTGTCCCAGGCATCCAAAGCATAGATTTTCTCTTTTTGTCCTCTCTCGGTCTTGTGGCGACAACATAGAGCGTTGACCCCCTTGCGTCCATACAACCCTTTGCCTTTTGGAGCACCAACCCCTTCACCCTTTTGGCCACCCGGAGCTTGCCCTTGCCATTGGCCTTTGACCTTCATGAATTTGTGCTTACCCCAAGGCATTTGGCCCCCCATTGGGCTTGACCACTCGTCGAGGTTCCCGCAGCTGGTTCATGGGACTTCTTCCCATCTTCATAATAAATAGCCATCTGAATGGCATTATGAACAGTGTGTGTTTGCTCCTTCCGCACAAAAAGCCACAACTCTCCCTGAGTCCTTCGATGAAATAAAACACCTGTAATTACATAGGCACTTCCTCAGGGATTCTTAGCAACGCCTCTCTATATCAATCAACATACTCTTGAATCGACCAATTGCCTCGCTTGAGGCCTCTGTCCACTGTTGCATAGCTCGATTCTTTTCATCAAGAGGCACCCAATTTTGTACAAACATATGTCGAAATGCCTCCAAGGAATCCGGTACAAGGCCATCTTTTTCAACTTTCCTCCACCATCGTTGTGTCGATTCCATTAACCGATAGGTAGCTTTAGCAATCATCTTTGACGCATCCGTAATTCCACGCATTCCAAAGGCCTTTTCCCATTTCTGCAGCAAGTTTTCCACTGCATATGTGGTTCTTACTGCTACTGCACCTGTAAACTTTGTAGGTTTCAAGTCCTTAATGGACGGCAACTTGCGCTTCATGCCAAGATCCGCATCTCTTTCAGTTGAACCAGTCTCACCACCCAAATTCCCTGTACCACTGACTCTTTCAGGTGCATGGCCAGGCTTCAATTGCTCTAAGATCTGCTTTAACATTAGCTCCATGCTATCAACTTTGGCAGAAAGTCATCGATTCTTTGAGAATCATGTGTAGTATCACTAGAAGATGCCATAGCAAAACCTAGCCAGGAAACACAAAGGAACTTGCAAAATTGTACCAAAAAACCAGCAACTAAAGCACTTGAAACAAAGCACAAATAAGCTTTTTTGCACCCCAAACAAGCTACACAGAGGGACTACCCTGAATTCCCAAAAGAATTGGATAGATTAGATCCTTTAACCCACAAAATTTTTTCCTTGAAAAACCAGCAAACAAGGGTTTGAAACTAACAATCTTCAAAAACAAGAGGAAAACACGGAATAGGGATCTGATAGGCTCTACCCCACCAGCAACTTACCACTAGAAGACTATAGCAACTGTCAGATTCGAAAAATACTGAGATTTGAAAAAGTTACAAACACTTTTACAAATTGAGAAAGCAAAGAGAAAAATAGGCTAGACAATAGTAGATGCTCAAAGTCTGCCCAAGGATCGGCAATCCACCATAGGGCTCCAATATGTAAGCTTCAGGGCTTTCAAAATGCTCAGAAACACTCCTGTAGAAGGGCGCTGGCCCACCTAGCATCCAATAAACCCTAACTGAATACGAAAGTGATGCCAAACCTCACACAATCATGGAAAGGAACTGCCCTAATACCAAATATCACAAAGCTATCTGAATTCAACTCAAAGCACACCAAAGTAGGCACCAAATGTCCACTTTATTGATTTCTCTTGAAAGTATATGACAAGTTACAAACGTAAACACATAAGAGCACTGCTGCTAAGTCTCCTCCCAGCCACCTGCTGCATAGATTATGATGAGGAATGCCTCTCTCTAGGTTCACTTATACATAATCCTCAAGCACACTGACCCTTTCCTAACATCGACACATGGCGAGCCCCATGCACAATCGACACTTGCCACTTGGCAGTACCTTGACACATTGGCAAGCGATTAGGAGGACCGTCGACCTGTGTCACTCATGCACTGGACCAAGTGTCCCAATGAGCATATGACACACGTCCTGTTGACCGGTCAACTCCTATTTTCTAGGTGGTTAGTCCAGCAGCCTCTAAATTAAGACCTAGTACCCTATATTAGATATAAGCAAGACAACAAGCTACCAAAAACTTAATATTTATATTTTTCACAAAACACCACAGGCCGGTGTGAGCCATTTTAATATTTACAATTTACAATTCCTACGTGTTCACACCGAGGCAAGAAAATAAGTACATAACAGGGTAATAGGGCGTAGCTCGACTTGTGTATTAATTGTGAGTTTGAGGTGTTAAGGCCTTCGTGGTATCAAATCATCTTTAATGGTTGAGGCCTAAAACCCATGATGGTGGATTTATATGGAACTAGCAGTGACTCATCTGTTAGTGGCAGATGTGGCCCAATTACGTGATTGATGTGTCCCAACGAGGTGTCCTAGATCACTCTTAGTTGACGTAGAGCCTTGGAGGGTATAAGTATACCCATAAGCCTCTCCAGGAGGAGAGCTTGATCGAGGAGTAGTAGCTACATGTGGCTGGATTGACATCTCTCCTACAGGGTGAGCAATATATCGCTAGTGGTCCATAGCTTAGGGGCTTTCCCACCTAGAGTGTGAGGAAGTTTTTCGGTTCTCACCTGCATGAACTTGTATGGTCGCTAGTTGTTTGCCACTAGCTGGGCTTGCCTTATTTTTTGCCTAGCGCTGCGTATCTGGAGCCCCTAAAAACTCCGTTAGAACTTTGCCCGTAGACCCACCCTTATAAATAAGAGCCTTGGCTATTGCAATGTCTTGCATGACTCATTGAACACTCCCTTAAACAGACGATGAATTTATGGATCTGCAACCAATGAATTTATCTCCTCGGGAATTTTCATCAGTATCTCACGATACCGATTTGACTCTCCATGTCGCTTCAGACAATGATAATCCTTTCCAAGCTACCAATACCAAATATTGCGGGATCAGACAATTTCTCAATCATTGCTATCGCCTCTGCAAGGTATGCCCAGGTCCATGATCTGTCATATCTTGTTTCTTTGTTGAAGTAATAACCATGCATCGGTGGCTTGCAAATGCTCATGCGATGGAATAAACTGGGCTCATAATAATGTCTTGAAGCCAACCCAGATAGTGGGACATTTTGGCGTAGTCTAAATTCTCTGCCATGATGGTTCCAAATATCCTGTAGCTTCAAATTTATAGTCAGAAACTGACCAAGTGCCCAATGCATCTTCTTATGGTGGTCTGAAGTTTCAGGAAATCCTCATTACTTTTACAAGATCTCTCCCTTACACTAATCGCCTGACATGTCTTATTCCAGAACCAAGACATCCAGTCATTTTTTCCATTTGCCTAGCAGGGAGTCTACTAGGTAACAATAAGATACCTTAATTCCAAGGAAACACATGGTTAACAATTTTTATAAGCAATAAAGATTAACAAAATGTACTTAATCAACTAAAAAAGGGTTTGACTTATCTTGTGGCTCATCGCTCACTAGCAATTGATAGTAATCCGTTGTTCCATTGTTTCCTCCTAGATGGTCCATATAGACTACCTTCTTCCAGGACCTTTATTATGGGGACCTGCCTTATGTCCACTGAGAGACCTTTCTCCATTGCCCACTTTGTGGAGGGACGTTTCTCCATTGACTGCCGCAGGACCCTTCCAAGTGTACATTTGTCCATAAAGAACATTCTTTTGTCCCCCCATAATCTTTAGGATAGCTAGTGGATTTCGTAGATATCTAATGAGCCAAACATTTTCAGTTAAACCTTGAGCATACTATGTTGCATGAGATGTGCATTACTTGCCATTACTTGTCAATCAAGCTGTCTACTTCTAATACATGCAAACTAATGATTGTATCAAATGCACTATTTTTCCTTGTGGCCTGTGGTAACTTCTGTTTATGTACAACAGGCTCTTTGGAACAGACAAGGGCTATAAGAAGCTTAAAGCATTGAAGAACGGTTCACAGAACTGTGATGAAATTGCAGACGACAAGTTGCATTAAGGTTTTTTCTGATGTGCAATAAAGTTCATGCGAAGATTTGTCTTCTTCAATTTTTTATGATAGGAAACATAATAAATGACATTCGTGAATTCACTTTGTTCAAACATACATTCTGAGAGTGTCCTGAAGCGATTGTCTTAAAGTGCACAGTGGTAGTCCAAATTTTGTGTGTCAAAAACCTTTTCTTGAATTGGGTTATATCGTTTGGTTGGGACCAGTTCTCCCCACTGTGAGAAACTTTTGGGCCAGTGAATGCCTCATTCTTGTGTCTGTTTATTCTCTTTTAGCAACGTTCAATTTCAATATGGAGAGAAGATTTTTCACCTGACTATACTCCTGTTGCTGCTGCTGCTGCTCTCTCTCTCTCTCTCTCTCACACTCACACACACACACACACACACACACACACAACCCCCTGCTTTTAAGATTATTTTTTAAGACAATGTGCATGTGATGCTACTGTCGTCAATTTGCATGTACAAAGTTGTTCTTATTTTGTTTGTGTTGCATGTTGTGATTGTTTGTGTCATAAGTAGACAGTTTTCATTATCACTCTTGTAACCTTTTAGACTTTTGAAACCAATAATTTTGACCGCATCCTTGTACATTGGGCCATACCAGTTGAAATTGAACTCCCAAAAAAACAAATGAAACACACCCCAGTGCAAATGCGGGTGTGAATGGCTCTTAGCATTATATAAAAGCATACGAATTCACTTTATTTGGAATGTACCAGGTAGAAATAAAATCACATGCCTAAGTCCAGGATGCTTTTTAAAGATGATGGGAAGCCATATATGTAGATGTTCTCTAGCTGGCAGCTCTCCTGGTTTTTTTATGATAATAAAGTGAGATGTCTATGTGGTTTTGCATTAGCAGTGCAAGTATTCATAATAAAGTCAATTTTTTTTTATTATAATAAGCTTGTACATTCTGTTTAACAAGCTCAAGTTTCATGGTAAGTGTTGTTAGTCAGTAGCACAATGCTTGGAGCTCATGAATGACTGAGATTTGCTGGTATGTATGATTCATAGGTCTGCTTTGTAGGTATAGTATTTGTAATTGGATGATGCTTAGTACGTTTGTTACTAAAATTCATGATATGGCTCTACTTGTTCAAATCTTCACCTTTATGGAGTCTTTTTAGATTTTATAACCTATTGTACGTCAACTCAAGCTTTTGGTGAGGATGCTCCAGAGACCTTTGAAAGATTATGCAAAGCAAGACAATTTACACGCATAAATATTTCAGCCAAAATGGTAAATGGATAAGTGGCAACAAAAAATCATTTTAGTTTTTGCTTGTGCAATGACAAAGTATTCATGCTCAAAATCCATTAGCACCTGGTCTGTTTCACATTGATTGAATGTAGCTGCAATAAGTTGACTGCAGATTGCCTGGTAGGTGGTTAGTGAGGGGTGAGGCAGCTTTCTGATATGCAGGATGTGCCCATTCTATTCTGTTTACCCTGTTTGTCAGGTCTCTGCATAATGGGAACAATGCCACAAGTCAAATTTTCACTTAACAAATTTCCAACGTCCTCCAAATAACAAGTGTCAATGAGATATGTATAAATTTGGGCTTCAATTGTTTCTTTGAAATATCAAACATGAAATTGCTTTGAAGTTTGTATCTTATAAGTTATGACTGTCTGCTTCAACACCTCTATGGTCATGCAATATATAGCACATCCTTGTGCTACATATTTCAATGTTTTGTGGTAATATGAAGATAGAAAATAGTCACAAAAAATGAACTTCATTGGACCAAAAGGATACAATCTACAGTCTATTTACATAATACATTTCTGAATTGCACCATTTTCTTGTATCTACTTTTCAAGGCAACCACACTTGTGCTGCTTGCACGTCTCTTGGAGTGAGATACATGTGCCAATACATTGTCATCGACTAGTGAGGGGGTTAACCTAGCAGTTGAACATATGTGATGTGCTTTAGGATTCAGGAGTTGAAAGACCACTACCTTGCAGATTGTTTGGATCCAAAAAGGTCTACATCAGCATTATCAATTTTTCGTTTCTTTTTCCTTGTGAAATCCACATCTCTTGGAGCTTTTGCACATACAACAATCTTGGAATTGACTTTTTTGAAAAGCTTGCATGACACCAATCATATCATTAACCATGATGAACACCTTTGGCAAACTTTGAATACATAAGTCCTCGTCCATGTGGCTCATCATGTGCTTGGGCCTCTTGCAATAAATTTTTCTCGTCCTTTGCAATGATTTTTTGTGCTTGTATATCCACTTTGGCGATGATTTTTGCAAGAGTCTACTTAATATTGATCTCTATTGGCATGTGCAAAGTTAGCCACTTCATCTAGAAACATCGCAAGTAGCATTGAAATGTATGAGAAACAAATTTTGACACGAACATATTCAGTTTAAAAGATACAATCACCATGCCCCCCCCCCCTTTCTCCTCTTTGAATGTATTCATTTTTCTTCTTGTGCTTTCTCTTTTTTGTCATCATGAACTCTCGACCTCAAGTAAAGGAAGTCTTCACCAATTCACCACGTATATGTAGCGCTGGATCATAGCTTCAATATATGTTTGAATGTGAAAAAAAAAAGCCCTAGTTGCTCGTTGGGACTGGCGGGCAATTTCTACAGAAGTTTTTTACTTTTCATGCTAGCATAGCAGCGATGAAGCACATCTGTTTTTGTAGCTTAGAACATGGAAATTTATACATTTTGTCCCACGATGGATGATAGACTACATGTACTGATTTTTGGCTTAAAGAACAAGAATGTATATTTTGAACAACTTGTGTATGTAGGGATTTGTGGATATCATCATCATGTAAGACAATATTTCAGACTTTAGTTATTATTTTTGAAAATTTTCAACTTGCTGCATCAAAGATTCAGTCATGTGACAAGACACTAATGTCAACATGAAAGTACAAACGACAAAGATTTATCTTTAGCAAACATAACCTTACGAAAAAATTAGAATGTATTTGATAACTTGTTGAATATGCCAATATCTAGGCTTGGATCAGGTCCCTTTTTAGACTCAAAAGGGCCTTTTGATTAGTGTTGATCATGACAATAAAGGTCCATATGGCATAGCACATCCAACGGTCTTTGTCATATTCATAACTATTCCTAAAATTCAAAACTTGATTGTACAAAACCCTTTACTTTTCAAAGCTGATGAAAGAAAGAAAAAGTCTTAATATATCATTCAAAGTGTGAAACTTTAAGTTACAATTCTCAAGCTTCCAAAGCTTGTGGCAGGACGAGGCATATGGGTGGAAGTTGATCCCTCAGAGAGAGACATAGGTTGATCTCTCTCTCTCTCTCTCTCTCTCTCTCTCTCTCTCTCTCTCTCTCTCTCTCTCTCTCTCTCTCTCTCTCTCTCTCTCTCTCTCTCTCTCTCTCTCTCTCTCTCACGGATGGTTCTTCATTTTAAAATGCTTCGCTACACTACGCACACTTTTACGACAACACACGACAATCAAAACTTCAAGAAAAGGTCCTACACCCACACCATATTAGACCTTAAGGCCCTTTGTATTTAAAAGAAAAAAAACCCTTCTTTTAGTTTTGCGCTTTACGAAGTTTTTAAAACTCAGCCACAACTTATGGATAGGAGCAGTAGCTTTTCCCTCAAGCTACAGTGTTCCCTTCCAAGAAGCTTCACGACATACTACTATATATTTGAGACGACTTAGTCTACACTTCTCACACCAAACTGTGAGAATTGTTAACTACAAGGCTCTTCTTTGGACAACGCCCTAACAACTTTTCTTCCATTATGATCTTCATACAGTAAGAGACTCACACTTACTGTACTTTTGCTATGAATCTTCTACATAGATTCAACAATGAAGTACAAGCCTTTTCTTTGCTTTGTGTAGTTAGCATTGTGGTTTTCTTTCACTACTTATGTAGCGCTGGATCATAGCTTCAAATATATGTTTGAATGTGAAAAAAATAGCCCTAGTTGCTCGCTAGGATTGGTGGGCAATTTCTACAAAAGTTTTTTACTTTTCATGCTAGCATAGCAGCGATAAAGCACATCCGTTTTTGTAGCTTAGAACATGGAAATTTATACATTTGGTCCCACGATGGATGATAGACTACATGTTGCGGTGGCCGGTATTGGTATATCTTGGGTGCTGCCAATGGAGGAGCCACTGAAGTGGGTGCTGCCAAAGGAGGAGGACGTGAAGTGGGTGTTGTCGTAAAATCGCGTGTGGGCGTGAGAGGCAGTGGAAGCTCGCAGATTGAGCGTGGCGTGTAGGAACGGAAATGCAACAGTTAGCAGCAGAATTATTCAAGTAGAAGAATTCATACAGAATGCGCAAATGAACAATGCAGTAGTGAGACAAAAATTGCACTCTAATTAATATCATCAGTGAGTACAATAGCTTGAAGTAAGAACTTCAACTTGCTGAGCGTGATAATGCTAGCTACAAAAAACTCTGATTGAAAGAGTTATTCAATTAACTCAATTAACTCAAATTGACACTTACATAGCTTGAATCAGCTAATATATAGATTTACAAGTGTCGAGGAACTAAATATCTTACAAGCCTTTAATGCTATTTATGCCAGTATTTGCATATGTACAAAGTTGGTAACCACCAACCGCCTTTGGGATATTTGGTTGTCTAGCTGTTTTAGGGTTGCTGATAAGTTGGCAACGTCGGTCAGCCAATGTAGCAAAATGCGAAAAAGCCGAAGGTGCCATTAGACTGAAGGTTTGCAACTCCTGAAGGTGCCCTTACACTAAAGGTATGTAAATCCCTAAGGCGCCCATAGATTCAAGGCAACGAAGAAGGCGAAAAAGCCAAAAAGTGCCTTTTACAGAAGGTAGAGAAGAAGGCGAAGGTGCCTTAAACTAAAGGCAGTGAAGAAGACGAAGGTGTCTTAGATTTACAGACAACAAAAAGGCAAAAAAGAAGAACATGCTTTTAAAAATGATTTCTAAGGCATTCAGGCCACTTGGCCAGTGTGTCGCATTTTTTCACTAAGGAGCGAAAAAGGGCGAAGGTGCCTAAAAAATTGTTTTAAGGTAAAAGAAAGAAAAATGTGAAGGTTCGAAAATATGAAGTCGGCCTTCAATTTTTCAGGATGCTCATTACTTGGACGATTTTGTTTAAAGCTGAGCATAAAAAATCTAACACTCCCGCTTAATGTGGATCCTGAAAAACTTTGAACTTCAGATTTAACATATTGTTAAATCTTAGATGTTGCTCCTTTGATAGAGCTTTTGTGAAGTAATTTGTTGCCATGTAGTTTATTCTGCAGAAGATCAATTCTACTTCCTTACTGTGCACTTTCTCTCTAAGGTAATGATACCTGATTTCTATATGTTTGCTTCGAGAGTGAAATGTCGGATTGAGAGAAAGCGCGATTGTGCTTTGATTGTCACAATAGATTGTTGTAGGAAGTGTTTGTGTAAGAGTGAGGTCTGCAAGCAGTTGCCTGAGCCAGATCACCTCTTTGGTTGGATTTGTGGCAACTATGTATTCGGACTCCGTTGATGATAATGCAACTGAGGTCTGCTTCTGGTTGTTCCATGAGATTGGGCCTTGGTTGTATAAGAATACAAATCCAGAAGTTGATTTTCTGGTGTCGACATCTCCTGCCCAATCCGCATCTGTGTAGGCTTCAAGGATGTTGGCAGTTTGGCTGCCTCCGTAGCAGATGCTGAGAGTTGTCATTGCTTGGATGTACTTCATGACCTTTGTTAGTGCTTTCCAATGAGCTACGCCTAGATTTGACAGGAACTGGCTGAGTGTATCGACCGAATATGTTAGGTCTGGTCGCGTGCAGATCATTGCGTACATCAGTCAACCGATGAAGGATTGAAATGGGTAGCACTTCATCTCCTCTTTTTTTGCCTCAGTTTGAGGAGACTGTCCCTTTGATAGCTTTAGTCCAGGGTCGAGTGGAAAGAGACTGGGTTTGCAGTTGGCCATTCCATACTTTTTCAGCACGTTGAGATATCGTTGCTGACTGATAAATATCAGTCTACTGGGTTGATCTCGTTGAATTTGGATTCCAAGACAATACTGGGCTGGACCCATCTCAGTCATCTTGTATTTCTGGGCCAGCATGCATTTTGTATCCTTCATCAGATTCAGATTATTACTGAATAAGAGTGTATCATCTACGTAGAGAGTGATGATGATGAAGTAATCTGATACAGACTTGAAATAGACATTCGAGTCTGTCGAGTTTGGAATGAAACCATTCTCTATCAAAAATGCGTTGATCTTCTGGAACCATGCTCTAGGTGACTGTTTCAGCCCATCTAGCGCCTTGTGGATTTTGCATACAAGGTGCTGTTGCTTGTTGTTGAGTTCGTATCCCTCTGGCCGTGACATGTAGATTTATTCTTCAATGGTTCCATTGAGGAAAGTGGTCTGGGAGAAGTCGTCGATGAATGTAAGGAAATAGAGAGCTCCCCCTGTGGAAGCAGTCTACATTGGGCCACAAATGTCATTGTGTACAAGGTCATGCAAGCCCTTGGATGTGTGAATTGAGTCTGAACTGAAGGGACTTCTAGCATGCTTGCTGATAATACAACTTTCGCATGGAGAAGTTGACTTGCTGACTATCGGCAGATCTTGTACTAGACTCTGACTTGACATTTTTAGAGTGATAAAATACCTATTGGAAACTTGAGAAGTTTTTTATAAAAAAAAGAAGGAGAAGGGTAATAGAAAGGCTATTTTAGGAGAAACATATACAGTGTTGACTCCAAGAGGAATTCGTTATACCTATAGATGGAGGATCTAGACTTTGGATTGATAGGATATTTGGGATACCGTTGGAGCCTTCTAAGGATTGTAGGGATCAATCATGTTAGAAGAGACAAGGGAAGTTAATTTCGAAAACATTCATGGGTAGGGATGATGGGTGTGTAGAACAAATTTATTCTTGTACGGCTAGTAACTTAATGATCAGTATCAGGACTAGGAATTGCTATTACAAGAAGTGGTTTGTTGGACTGTTGAAGTTAAGATGGCCAAGTCTAAAATGCCACAACATATCTGTTGATTCAGAAGTGGCTGTGTGAAGAGCTTGACTGAAGAATAGCAATGGCCGAGTTTGTACAGATAGCCGCTTCTTCTTCCATAGGCTAGAACCTTCGGGGATTTGTCAAGAATTGTGTAGCCTTCTGTATCGAATTCGACCCTCTGACCTGAATCAATGATTCTGCTAACTGAGAGCAGATTCTTTGTCAGATTTGGAACATGGAGAACGTTGGACAACAACTTGACTTCACCCTTTTTGAATTCAACTCTGACTGTTCCTTCACCTTCGATTGAATGTGATGAGTTGTTTTCAAGTTGACAACTCGAGAGTGGGTGAATGACTTGTAGTCTTTGAACCAGTCGCGATGGTGAGTCATGTGTTGAGTTGCTCCGGAGTCTAGATACAAGGAATCGATATCCTATTGTTCTTCGACTTTGGTCATGAAGGCTGCTTCATCATCTTCTTCTTCTTCTTGTTGATTTGAGTGACTGGTTGTAGCACTATGTGCTTGTTGTTGGAACTGCTTCTTCTTTTCGTTGTTGTACTTCAAAGTTCGGCAGTCCTTGATTTCGTGGCCAGTCCTCTTACAGTATCTGCAGAAAAGTTTATGGACTAGTTGGAATGATGAAGAGCTTGAATTTGATCCTGAACCGGAATTTGGTCCAAACTGCACGTTGCTCTTCTTGTCAGTAGAGCCTGACTTTGTAGATCTCTTGGATCTAAACTTCTGATTTTTTGAGGATGATGCTGATCTTCTGATCTCCTCTTGTAGGAGTTTTATGAAGTTTGCAACAAAAAACTTGTAGTTCTTTATTCAAAATATGCATTTTTTGGCTTTTAATGTTTTTTTTTTGTAGAGATTTATTAAAAAAATCAATGATTTTGGCCTAAAACTAGGACCATTAAAAAACACCAAAAAAGATTACTCTTTTTTAGGTCAAAGTCCCAAAACAAATGTCATTGTGGCTTGTGCCATGCTTATCACTTTATGGGCATTGGTCCATATCAGTTTATGAGCAAAAGTATGAATATTTTTTTAACCGTATATATTTTTAACTCGCTAAAAGATATGGTGTGGACATGTGTGGTAGTGTTAGAGGCAAATCCATGCCATTCTAACCCATGTGACGGTTGCTTCGAGAAGCAGCCCATACTTCTGAGCATATATCCATGCTTTCCAATCGTATCTCACCATAAATATGATATGGCATCTGAATGGGCATGATTTACTATAGCCATGGTTAAATAGTGTTATTCTGAATAGACTCTCGTCTATCAAAATTACAGCTTCGCCCAATGGTAGATAGGACTTTATTGTGGATAGGTTCTCGTGGTTTTTACGAGGTATTGGGGTAGATCCGAGCCATTCCAATCCTTATGTAAGAACTGTGTGGCTTACGCATATCCATGCTGTCTAAGACCATTTATTGAAAACCATGACGATGGACAGCTTATAAGTAATAATTAACGGAAATTGGAAATTGTAGACCAAAAAAGTAAGAAGTATGGTATTTTAAGCATACAAAGTCCTTATTTTTTACCAGAATGTGGATCCTCGCGTGGTGGAGATATTCCACATCATCAAATGCCCTGTCATCAAATGCTTATCTTGTACTATAAATCTTTGATCTACCGTAACTTTCTTATCTGAACTTTGATAGAGATGAGGTCAAAAGCGAAATTGAACTACTCTTTGCATAGAATCTGTTGGAATGTTCATATCTTGCTTATGATTCTATAAAGACTAAGAGCTTGCATTTTTATTTCATAATTGAGTTCTTTTTAATTTGCATTTTCAAATTTGAAAAAAGCATAAAAGCAAATTTCAGAACCAACTTCAAGTTTTTTATTTTTTATTTTAATAGTTTAAGGGAAGAGGATTTGAACCTCTACAAGGTTAAGCCTTGTCTTCCAAACCCTTAACCTTACACAAAGGGGTGGTTAATCTAACATAGACATTTGCAACAAAGGCAAATAGAACTTATACCACATCATCAAATATCCGTACATATCGGAATCACGCGAGAATAAACAAGTTCTCTTACCAAAAATGCAGATCCTCGCGTGAACATCCCCCAAGACCTCCAATCAAGATTGAGCACCAAGAACACAATAAGGGAGTGCAGTGGACGAAACCGTCCTAACCAAACCTGGACCGTCCGATCTAGCCCCTGAGCACTAGGGAGTATGACAAATCACAATGAAAGTAAGCGCTTACCAATCTGACAGCATAACGGCTGCAAACTCTCAATGATCCCTATGGACACTGGTGAGTGAATGACAATTCATTCACCTCTCCAATCCGACTTAAGGCATCCGCGATATGATTTGATGATCCTTTTATATATCTCAAATCAAAGTCGAATTCTTGCATCAACTCAGCCCATCGAGCCTTTCAACCCCTAAGGTCTTTTTGATTATAAAAATACTTTAATGGTTGGTGATTTGAGCACACTATATATTGACTATCATATAAATAGTGTCTCCACGTCTTCAATGCATGCACAATCGCAAAAAGTTCTTTTTCTTGATTTGTATACCTAGTCTGTGCATCAGAGAACTTCTTACTCTCAAAAACAACTGGCCTCCCCTCTTGTAGAAGAACTACACCAACCACATAATCACTAGCATCCACTTTAACCAAAAAAGGTTTGTCAAAATCCGCTATGATCAAAACTAGTGCCGAGACAATAAGTTCCTTGAGTTTATTAAAACTTGCATCCAATGTCTCATTCCTCACGACAGGTGGACTCGGCCTACCCTTTCGAGTAATTATCCCCTTCAACGCACTGTTGAGAGGTGCAGCAATCCTCGAATAATCCAAGATGAATCTACGAAAGAAAACAATAAATCCCAAAAAAGATTGAAGTTCCCTTACCGTTTTCGGAATTGGCCAATCCAGAGCTGTTTTAATCTTTTCTCGATCAATCATAATTCCCTTCCAAGATATGACATGACCCAGATACAACAATTATTTCTTAAAGAACTCACACTTCAACTCTTTAGCATAAAGCTTCTCCTGTCTCAAAATCCTCAAGACAGTCCTAAGATGCTTCTTATGCTCTTTGAGTGTTTTACTATAGATGAGTATATCATCTAAAAACACTACAACAAACTTTTCCAGATATGGACGAAATAAAAGTGGCCGAAGCATTAGTTAATCGAAACGATAACACCAAAAATTCATAATGAACAAATCTAGTCCTAAAACCCGTCATAGATACACCTCCCGGATGAATTCGAATCTGATGATATCCGGTTCGCAAATCAATTTTAGTAAAATACTCCACCCAAATGATCAACTAGATCGTCCATCCTAGGCAGAGGATATTTGTTCTTAATGGTAACCTTATTCAACCCCTTGTAGTCTATGCACATCTGGAAAGTACCGTCTTTCTTATCCTTTAGAAGAACCGACGCTCCCCATGGTGACTTACTAGGTCAAATGTGACCCATTCAAATATACTCCTCAATTTGCCGAGTCACTTCCTCCTCTTCCTTCAGACTAAATCGATAAGGTTGTTGGAAGATGGGTTGACTACCCAGAACTAATTCTATCTTATGATCTACTGACCTAGACGGAGGTAGACCATGCAGAAGTTCACTAGGAAAAACATCACCAAACTCTTGCTTTAAATCTACTAACAACTGTTTCTCTTCATGTTCATGATTTAAATTACAATACTGACTTTCATCATTCACAATGAAATTACCATCAATAATTGATTTAGTACTACCATTCACATCTGAAGACTTAGAAACAATTCCACTTAAGCAAGATTTAAAAAACAAGATAGTAACAATCAAAATTATGAGTTTCCTTTATTAATTCGGCCGATGTAATCATCGGAAATTGAGTTCTAGCATCATCACCAAAAATGGATACTACTTTACCACTAGAATCCATGAACTGTAATTCATGCTTTTTAAAATCAATGTGCAAACTATCAGATTTGCTAAAGAACCACTCATAGCCTAAAATTATGTCCGATTGGCCCAGGTTTAGAACATGGAAATTAACTTTCTCAACATGGCCTTGAAGATCTAGCTCCAACTTCGGAACTATTACATCAAAAACTTCAATATCTACACCGGACACAAGCTTAACCACATATCTATGGTCACTTGGCTTGGTAGGTACCTGGAGTTTATGGACGAGAATTAATAAAGTTATGAGTATTGCCTGAATCAAACAATACATTCACATCATTCCCTAACAACTAGCCCCTTACACAAAACAAATTGTGAGGACCAAAAGACAAAGTACTGAAGTGACATTCACAAGTACTATTTATAACATCAATTTCCATCTTACATGTTGGGAAATCAACTGTTGTAAAATTGGATGAGGACTTGTTTTTCAACGGACACTCTTTAGCCATATGGCCCGCCTTGCCACAGTTAAAACATGGCCCTTGTTTAAAGACATCTCTGACTGATGACTTAGGTTTTTTCTTCAATTTCTTCCATGATTTGGGTTTCTGATAAGCCATTCCTTCCAGTTCATCAAAAAACTTTTTTGTCTTCTTTTGTGGTCGGAAATTTGTTGAGCATTTTTCCTGCCCCCGTTTCCTAGAAGCTACCACCGTCTGATCGTACACTTGTGCGATCCGAATGACATCCTCCAACGAGTTCAAAGAATTGCGCTTGCATTCATTTTGAAAGTCCGTTGGCAACCCATTCACAAATTGCCACTCTGTGTACTTTTTTGGAAAAATGCAGCACTTTAATTAGGAGGTCCATGAACTCTTGGACGTATGTGTCCAAGTCACGCGACCCCATCTTGAGCTCAACGAAATGCCGATACGAGTCCCTCTCATCCACAATCATAAACGCTTTCAAGAACACCTCCTGAAAAGCACCCCAAGTGACTGGCTTAGGATCCAGGTCTCGCCACCACGACATGGCTTTACCTTCCAAAAAAATCAGTACTGAAGAAATTCTCTTCTCCTCAGGCACTCCATGGAGATCAAAGTAATTGTTCCACCTGTTAATCCATGATTCCACTGCTGCCGGCTGCTTGAACTTCTTGTCTGCTGGAATTCTAACTGTGACGAGGATGCCGCATCATGCATAGATAATAGAAATTTAATTTGCTCATTCCGCTGCTTGTTACTTTGGTGGATTTTTAGCATGGCTTTGCTTATCACATCCAGAATAGATTGTGGATCGTTGTTCGGGCTTCCCGCACTTTGTACTAGTGATGGAAGTCCCTCACCAAACAATTCATGTTCCATGTCGGCCATAACTGCCAACACAATAGAAAATTTCCATGAGAAGTGTGAAAACTGTCTGGAACTACACAAAACAAAACAACTTTCATTATGAACCCAAAAACTCGTAGCTTGACCCCACTACACTGAATGTGCCGGTAATGCTAATAAAAAAATACCCATATTTGGTGGGACATGCAAACCATATTGAACTTATCCATGCACTCAGAATACAACAAAAAATCAATTCTTGTTGTCGTGGCACACAAGGGTCTCTCCCGAACTCATTCGTATTTTTTTTTTTAGAAACTCCTAAAAAAAAGAATTCATGCATTTAAGCCTCCCCTCCCCCCCCCCCCCCCCTCCTCTCATTTCACATTGGAATAATCTAACCCACCCCTCCTCCTCGCCCGAGGCCAGCCTTTCGGACAAATCACAATGATAGTAAGCGCTTACCAATTCGACAACATAACGGCCGCAGACTCTCAATGATCCCTATGGACACGGGTGAGGGTATATATACAGAGGAGCACCCACCCCGTCTGCCCATGCACCGAATCCACATGTAAGCGTGTTATCAACCCATGCCTAACTTCCATGCATTTCCAATAATAGCAAAGACCCATGCATAGACACAGTGCATGTACATCCTATCCCATACTAGGATGCAACACACATGCCTATACCGCATGTAGGCATAGCCCATGGTCCTACTCAACTATTATCCAGATTAGGCCTGGCACCTACATCTAAGACGACCCCCCAATGGTACAAACTCCCATTAGGGCCGTAACAATAGCGATATCTCACCTCAACAATTATCCATACATATTGGAACCACACGAGGATAGACAAGTTCTCTTGTCAAAAATGCAGATCCTTGCGTGATAGCGATATCTCACTTTAGCAATTGTTTGTACATATTGGAACCACGCGAGAACAGACAAGTACTCTTACCAAAAATGTAGATCCTCATGTGATAGGAATATCTCACCTCACGAATTGGCTATACATGTTAGTACCAAGAAAAAATAAAATATGTGAGCTTGTTTTTGTTTGTAAATTTAGAGTACTCTCGATTGCTTGAATCCCATATCACAATCCAACAAAGTAAAAAGATAAATTTTTTATAAATTTATAATAAAGGGAACATCTTACTCAACCAAGAAGCTGGAAACATCATTACATTATCTACAACAATATTATCTATTAATCTAAGGGAGAGTAGAATAACAATAAACTTGAACTCTGCGAAAAGCAATCAACACCTGCAATAACAAGACATATAGCATCAATAAAAAGCTGCAAAAGGAGCCCACATTGCTAAAACTCATACAAAACTCCTCAAAGTCAATCTCAAGAAGACTCACAAGTATTCGACAAGCTGACATGCAAATTAGCGTGACAAGAGGATTGGAGAAATCTAAAAAACTAAGGGCTCTATTTATGTAAAACTTTGATCTACAAATATTGATCATGGACTTTAGGAGTTGTGTATTCCTTTACACATAAAATTTTGGAGGAAATTTTCTCCCGCTTTGTGGCGCGTGCTTTGTTTCTTGGCACCGTGCTTTGTTTCATGCGCATTGTTAATATACTTCAAAAAATGATCCACCCACACGATTTAGACAACGGGCAGCATTGGAAACTAAGAAAATGAGAAAAAATTGCGGTCATTTTATCATTCTCTCTCTAACATTCTCTTACTAAGCAAAAAAGGGCAAATGGTGTCTGGTACCTTTTCCATCAAAATATACTCCAGCAATTTGCTCAGATTTTCACATAGACGAGATGCGCTCTCATGCTTCAAACCAACAAGGAGGTCCTTGGATGTTGTGGTGTCAAACCATCAATCCCTCCAGCAGAGCCATTCGGAAAGGAAAGAACAGCTTTGTGGTTTTCCTCAACTGTAACTAATAAGTTCAGCTCTTCGAGAAAATCTGCATCTTCTGGAGCTTGTGGGTGCTTGCTTTTGAGCATATCTAGCACTTCCACGCTTGCTGGGGCAATCGCTTCCTCCAACGATAATAAACGAATAACTCCACTGATATCGCCATCTTGGATTTTGCTTTCGACACATTTCTTGACTGCTTCATCAGACGTCTTGGGCTGGGGTGTCGACTTGTTTTTTACAGCAACAGACGATTCTGATTGCAACAAATTATACTTGACGAGAGAGCTGAGGTTTTCCTTTTTGTCTTTCTTTTTTGGACGACAAAAACAAGAATAAGAAAAAGTGACGGGGTCGATTCCAGGAAGGTAAATCATTTTTTTTTAGGTAGTTTGAGATAATGCCACTTAAAACTTCTGCGACATTAATGCGTGCACCCCTCGAAATCCGTTGCCAAATCACAACATTGGAACGAAAAGATCTGAGACGTTTGTTGAGGGGATCCTGATTTGTAGGGACTATTGATTGTTGAGGTTGGGAACGAGAAAAGTTTTCAAAAAATTAAAAACTTTTATAAAATGCAAGTTTTTTAAAAATAACTCAAAAAAGGTTTCCTGAGCACTACGACCGACCATGGACATATGACTTCGACCGACCATTTACATATGACTTGGAGGCACGCTTATTATTTTACACCCCCGCAACTAGAATACAAGCCAGGAGTCATTGATGCTACGTGGAAGATGGCAATGGCTGATCACAAAGACGTGGCCAAATCTCTCTTTGTATGCCAAAATCCAATGGTGGCGGGTTCAAAAGCATAGCGTACCATTTGACACCGCGTAGGAATGTGAGTATACGCCTACCGTAGATTCAAAGTAGCGTGCTATTCAGATCTCAACACGTGTCAAACCTGCTCTATTAAACGACCAAAATTTAATATTAAAATTAATAAGTAAGACGAGGACGATAAATCAGAGATCATCGCTTGCGCTTGCCTTTGCCTTGCCCGCCCTTTTCCTTCGCTTCACGTTCCTGCCATCCATCGCTCGCTCGCGTCGCTGGAACGAGAGACGACACGATCCATCTGTGCCTCCATCTCCGTCGATGGATCATTAGCCTCTAGATCTACATGCTCTCCAGTTT
This sequence comes from Diphasiastrum complanatum, assembly GCA_029204225.1. Lineage (NCBI taxonomy): Eukaryota > Viridiplantae > Streptophyta > Lycopodiopsida > Lycopodiales > Lycopodiaceae > Diphasiastrum > Diphasiastrum complanatum. The sequence continues at coordinate 8,936,888 of CM055097.1, read as the reverse complement.
TTGTCTGCCGATCTCTTGTTTTTTGCTTGGATTATCAAAAGGTAAGGCAGATGGTGGCAGTGGTCATTGCTAGATTTTGTTTCGCTTTATCCAGTTTTGTGTTTTAATCGGTTCAATTTTCTGGTTTCCACTTCTCTTTGAGTTGATTTAACTTTTCCAAAGTACGCGTACACACAGGCTTTTTGAGTTGTTATCTGGCCGTTGCGGCTTAATCCTGCCGTGACCCTGATCACATTGACGTCTCTGCTTTATTCTTCACCGCTGCATTTTGGACGACTTTTGGCAAAAGATTATCATCACGTCCACAATTGCAGCGGGGAACAAAATCATAGATCTCCTATCAGCTTATAATTCAAAACAGGGGCTCTGCTTCAAGTTTGACAGATGTGCCACTCTCGCTTTCAAGCTGGTCCCCTGCTGCAGCTCATTAGAAATTTGAATACCCTAGGAGGATCGTTCAATTCTCCTGTTTGAGCCTCTCTTCCAGGTTTTATTAAAAGCTGGGGTTAAATTTTCGAACCTGGAAAGCGTCTGGGGTTGTAGATCGCTTATTTGATAAAGTTTGAATCTTGCCATTTTGCTCGTCACGCTCCTTGTATTTCAAGAAGGCTTAAATTAGGCCAGTTTTCCATAACGACGTATTCTTGGAGGAATACAGTGTTGCATAGGGTGTAAATTCAGGCAGAGATGAGTTTTCAAGATATTGAAGCAGCCGGTTTCATCCCTCGGAAAGGAGAGCTTCTAGACAGCAAACAGGATCCAAGCCAGGCAGTGGCCGCTGGCATTTTCCAGATCAATACATCAGTTTCCAGCTTCAAGCGCCTAATCAACTCATTGGGAACTGCAAAAGATACGCCAGAGCTACGTGATAAGATGTGAGTTCAAATGAATTTAGTTAAATGCCAGGTGGGTTTCATGGCTTTGATGTCGCCATGGTTGATGAAGGCTGTACATCAAGTGCCTAGCCCTTGCATAAGTTTGAATAGTTTTAACTTCTTGAGCCATCAACAGTTTCTTGTTGTTGTTTGTTCAACAGCCATAAAACTCGACAGCACATTGGACGATTGGCTAAAGAAACTGCTTCAAAACTTAAAGCAGCCAGTGAGACCGATCATCGATCACCTGCAGTCAGTGTGGGTAAACTGCTGATATTAATGTCTATAACTGATTTCTCTTGGGTACATGTTTTGATGTCTAGCACCATAGCTCCATTCAAAAATGGTTATAGGAGCATTGTTTTATGAGTATATGTAAACCTTTAGCACTACGTAAATATTTTGTTAAGAATTCCAAATAAAATAAAATATTAGAATAAGAGATCTTTATCCTCTTTCAAAAAAATAAATAGTTTTGAAAAGCCAACCCACTAATCTATTCTACAATTCACTTGAAGGAAAGTTTTGTTTGCTGATTTAACGATTCAACTAGTCCTGCAATTGTTCAGAGAGTTGTGCACACATCCTTTGGGGCCAAAAATTTTGTTTGGATGGCTCCTGTCTCAAAGACAATCTGTTTGCGAAAGAAAGGAAATTTCATTATCACATAATCTTCTAAGTGAACTTGATGGCTGAAGCCTGCGGAACCCTATTAGGAGGCATGCGGAGCAATAGGAAGTTTAGAATGCTAGGTCATGAGTCGGATGTGTAGGCAGCTAGAATTGTCAGCCTCAAATGTGGCTAGAGGAAAATAGTTTAAGATTCTTATCTTGTTAGGGTCAAATGCCAGTGTATCTTAGAGGATCTAATGCCATGTTGAATATACAAGCTTTGACTCCAGAACTATGGGGATATGAGCTACCAACTGCATGATGTGCATCAGGCATAGATGCATCATCCCATACGCTCGAGACATTTTTAGAATATGCAGCACATCTATGTTAGGTTAGTGACTCCTTGTCATGCCTTCTCACTGATATCAAAGCCAAAGCTTGCATGTTGAAAATCTAGAGTGTTGAGGCAGGAGTGCTACCAAGAGAGGAAATGAAAGCTCATGAGGATTAATTTTTGTCACTTTGGATTAAGCTTGCTTCAGCAATTGCTCGTTTTGTAAATGGTGTCCCATCAACCATGGATGGATTATTACTTGTATCACTATTTCGATAGGCTTGCAATCTTGCATATTGAATCTTTGAAGAAGCTCATTTGCTGACTTTGACCTTAGCAATAAGTAACTTATTGCTACTTGTGATGATTAGATCATCAACATAGAGAACAATAATGACTATGGCCTCTTTCTCCCTCAAAACATAGTTACAGTCACATTTACTTCTCAATGTGACTTCTCTCGAAGTTATGCTTTGTGAAGGAATCATCAATATGATTGTACCATCTCCTGGGCACTTGCTTTAACCCGCACAAAGCTTTCGTAAGCTCACATACCAGATGCTCTTTGCCTTTAGCCTCAAAACCTTGTGGCTGCTCCATTTAAACCTCTTCCTTCAATTCTCCATCAAGGAAGGCACTTTTAAACATCCATTTGTTGAATGTCCCAATGAAAATAGGCTGTTACTACCAATATATCATCCTAGCAGTAGGAGCGAACGTCTATGAATCCCCAGCTGGAATGTCTAATATCATAGTCAAGTCCTTCATGTTGAGCAAAACCTTTTGCAACAAGTCTTGCCCTATGCTTTTCTATCTTGCTACTTGCTTGATACTTGGTCCTATAAAGCCATTATTTGCAACCTATTGGTTGCTTCCCATCAGGTAAGTCCACATCTTGTGTCATGTACTCTCTTTGCATGTGATTTTGCCATACATTTAGCTTCTCAACTTCATAGAACGACTACGGCTCGTGTGATAGATGTCATAAGCACAAAGTTGGTCTCTCAACTTTTGCGTTGCATGTATTTCTTGTAAGATCTCCTCGCACCTTCCCCACTACATTCACCATCTTCCATCATCCCTTCATTTTTGATTGCTTGCCAATATCACCTTGGTAGATTCTTCGAAGGGGGAGGTGATGCAGTGGTGACCATGTAGGAAATATTGAAGTGCCAAGATCCTTCTAACATTTAATCTCCATATAGAAGAAGAAGAAGAAGAAGAAGAGGGAGAGGGTTAGGTGCCCTCAAGGAGAGAGAAAGTAGTAGCAATGCTTGAAAGGGAATGAATTACAAATGAATAATGAGTACATATAAATAGGCCTTCCAAGGGCCTAGACTCTTCCAAACCCTAAGTTCTAGAACCTACTAATTATAGGGCACCCCCAAAAGTCAAGATAGGGCCCCTTAACATAATTAGACTTTACTTGGACCCACGAGTTATTACTAGACCAAAATTGGGTCCAAATTAGCTAAAACTAGCTTAACATGGTCTAAATAATAAACCTAAACCATGGTTACACAAGTCTCGACCTTTTGGGTCAAAGTAACCTATGGGAAACTAACATTATCATTTATTATTTCTAACAGACCATGTATCCCAATGTGTCTCTTTAGCCTCTTGTGCTTTTCCACTTCCATCTCATCAATGTGCTCCTCTTCTTGCTCTTGAGGCTAAAAGGTCTCCTAATTGGGCTCCTTTGAGATTTGCTTACTGGATTTGGTAATTGGAAGATACTCACTCTTACCATTGTTCTCATGCTCCTCCATCTAAGGTGCATGGTCTTCGTCAAAGGCAACATCTCTACTCAGAATTTTCTTTCTTGTCTCGAGATTATATAGTGCGTATGCTTTTGCTTCCTCACTTTATCCAAGAATATACACTTGACAGTTTATGTGTCTAGCTTCTTCCTGTCACCCAATTCTTAAACCTGCTCAGAAGTCTTTAGGCTAGCTTAGAATTTTTCACTGTAAGAGCAAGAACAGTAAGACATTTATCCAATTAGCTTGACTGCACAACCGTAACAATTCCTTGAAAATGTGTCCTTTGAGGTGCGCAAACTCAATTATTAGAAGGGGCCTTTCCCAATCCAATTGTCTCTTGGAAACATATGCGCGAAGCATATCGTCCATAGAGTGGGTCGTGTGTTCAGTCTGTCGACCATCCGTTTCCGGATGATTTGATGACCCTAGACTCGAGGTGATATCCAATTTCTCGAAGATTGCTTGCTAGAATTTGCTAGTGAACTTTGAATCTCGATCACTAACAATGGCATCTGGCAAACTAAACAATCTGAACAACTTCTCTAGTAAAAGATGAGCAAGTTCTGAAGCTTTGACAATTATCTTAGATGGAATGAATAGCCATTTGGTTAACCTGTCAACTACCAACCATATGGCATCATTTTGCTTCCCCGTCCGAAGAAGTCCAACTACAAAATCCATGGAAATACTTTCCCATTTTCTTTCGGGAATTTCCAATGGAAGCTAGCTGCCTTAATTTTTTCAGCTTTATTTACTTGGCATTCTTCGCACTTTTGAACCTATGCCTCCACTTGATCTTTAAGTTTTGGCCAATAAAAGTTTCTCTTTACTTGATAAAGTGTCCTTTGTGTGCCTAAGTGTTTCGCACTGGGGTTGTCATGACATTCATGCAGGATTTGGGTCCTAATCTCATCATTTTTTGGCACACATACTTTTCCATTTCGGAAAAGTAACTTATTCCTAATGGAATAATCTCGTTGTATCTTGTCTTGAGGAGATATCTTGGAATCTTGCCTTCCAAGTTGAATAGTAGGTGTAGAATTTCTTGCTAGGACATGTAGCCAAATTTGATTGAAGTGCTTGTCTATCTTACACATATTTCTAATGGATATATACAAATAAGATTGGATTTCGGAAAAGCTTAACTGATTAAGCTCTCCAATCCAGCTTAAGGCATCACAGTTTGACGTACCCTTTTGGTGCTTAACGTCATTTTGAATTTTTGGAGCAACTTTGACCACCTGGCTTTATGACTATGAAGGTTAACGACTCATACAAATAATGTCTCCAAATTTGAAGAGCATTTATTATGGCAAAAAGTTCTTATTCATAGGTGGAATACCGCCTTTGAGTAGGATCCAACTTTTTGCTTTCAAAAGGAACCAGTCTACCATCTTGCTATAGGACTGCTCTTATAGCAAAGTTGCTAGCATCTGTCTCAAGCACATATGGCTTGTTAGGATCGACTATGTGTAAAATCGTAGCTGTAGATGCACAATGTTTTAGAGTCAAAACTTTGATTTAACGCTTCAGTCCAAGTAATAGGAGGACTGAACTTTATGTGTTGGCTGGTTTTCTTCGCCCTTTTGAGGAGATTCGTCAAGGGTAGTGCAATTACTGCATAATCCAAGGTGAATCTCTGGAAAAAACCCAGTGAAGCTGAGAAAAGACTTGACTTCACGTAGGTTCTAGAGAATAGGCCACTCATGAACCTTACGAACCTTATTAGGCTCAATTTCTAACCCACGGTCCAAAATAATGTGATCAAGATATTCTAGTTTTGTGTGGAAGAGTTCACACTTGGATTCTTTGGTGTAGAGCTTCTCTTGTCTTAGTAACCTCAAGATAGTCCTGAGATGCTCGTCATGCTTCACTAGAGCTCTCCCATAGATGAGAACATCTAAGTAAACTATCATGAACTTTCCCAAATATGGACGAAGTTGGCAGCGCAGGTATGCAACATATAAAGACCACCTTCTTGCAATCCTTTTGCAATGATCCTATCATCATGCTCATTGTCCTTCATTAAACAAGTAGACTCATCAAACATTCTTGTCATGTTTTGTTTAGTAATGGCCCCAACCAAAAGCAGGTTCTTGGCCAACCTTGGTACAAATAGAACATTCTTTACGATCTTCACTTCCCCTGAATGCTTTCATATCTTCCTTTCCCTTGCCTTTGACCGGATGTGTTGTGTTGTCCCCAAGGCATACACACACAATTCATTTCTAAAAGGAATCAAACAATCTCGATGTGGAGTTGTGTTTCGAGGTACCAAATTTATGTACCAACCAACACCCGTGGCTTGAGTTGCCAATGCGGCAGTGAAGAATCCAAACTATCCAATGTCTTCATTATTGTTATTTGCAACCTTCTCAGCAAAGCGACCTGTTTGCTTGTTGTATTTCTTTTGCTTGCTTTGCTTCTTACGACATTCAAAAGAAAAATAACCGTATTTGTTGCAATAGTTGCAATTACCCTTTCTTTTTGGCATAGATGAAGAACAAGAACCCCGTGAATCTGACATCTAACCCATATGTTGTTGAAGATTTTGTGTTGAAACACCAGCGTTGAATCTACCCTTCTTTTTGGCTTTTTGAAGCAAAATGCTTGCTCATCATTGCCTTAAATGAAGTCCATTTTGATTGTATGTAGTTTGTTTTGGGGATAGAGGACTCTAGCCGTACTGACGGTCTCACACATAGACCTCAATATCTCCCAAGCCTCATGATGTCCTGCGGCACCACCTAATGTGAGGAATAATGTCATCCTTCATAGAAAGGTTGATGATATGATGTGCCTTTGACCCTCTCTTGATGCAATCTTTCAGCTCAATTTTTAGAATCTAGATAGCCTCAAGCCCTGCAACTATGTCCCAACACTCTCTATCCATAAGAATGTTCTGCATCTTAAACTTCCACACCTGGTAATTGGTTCCATCCAATTTACTTGATTCATTGAGTAGACTCTAACTCAGGCCAGCCATATTGATTCTTCAATCAAACAGAAGAAATTCTTGAAAAGTACTCAAGAATTGGGGTGCTTTAAGAAACCAGGGTTTCACCCAAACTAGGGTATTATGCCACTTCTCTTATACCCAAATGCTTCCGTTCTTGTCTTTGCCACACAATATGGCCCTGCTATGCCTTGCACATGATCCACTATGCACCTTGCTCGGATCTCCCTATAGTAAGTGGCAAGTGCGCCCTACTTCTCCACAAGCTGCTCTCTTCAACTTTTGGGAAGTTGCTTAAAATCCAAAGACTTTGTTATGGCTATGCTCCTCTTATCACCAACTGTCCAACTATGCTTCCGGTTCTGAAAATTAATTGCTCTATAGATAGTGCGCCCGCTTTCAAGTTAAGCTCCTCAATCAGAGATCTGAAAAATGATCTAGACGATTCCAAACTTTCAACTCAAAAGATTGTATAACGAGGATCAAAATTACAATTGATTAGAGTTTGAACATGAAGTACTAGTGAATTCTAAATGCAAAACAATTTGAAGCAATTTATGGTTGATTACAGATCAAATGCCAAGAATTCAGCAGTTTGTGTATATAGCACATGTGAGTGCACAAATAGCAACCTATCCCAGTTGACAACGGACCAATGCATACGAGCACATAGACAAGGATGACCGACAACTCTCTGGCTTTGTACTGCCTATTTGAGTTCTTTGACTCTCCGGCCAAAGATCTGTGTGAGTATCAGGATGGGTAGGCTGTTTACTTCTACCTCTGTGTGAGCCCTTGGGTTGTCCTCAACGTCTATCAACAGCGGCTGCCTCCTGGGACTGCCACTGCTGTTGCTGCCCTCCCGCCTTAACATGCAAGTGATTCTTGTTGATTCTTTAGGCCAACAAAGGATACTTATTTTTATGCATAGAAATTTTGCAGTTCACCTAGCTAATTTTACTTTTCTCTTACAAATTTGTATAGATGTGAAGATTAATTTACATTCGGTACTTTTTTTGTACTAATATCCTGAAATCATAGTTGCACTAAACAAACTGGAATCGCGTTTCGCGAATCGCTGTCCAGAAAAACAGCGATTCACTGCGATTCGTTTTTTTTAAACCACTTATTATGGGTATCAGTAGAGACAGAAAAATAGAGGATTGTAGATAGACAATTTTCCAGTGGATTGTGGTCCTCCACAAGCAGCTAGGTGAGTGACAAAAATTCCACAAATGCTGTTGAACCTTACTGGAATGCGGTGAAATGCACACTGAACCAGGACAAACCCTACTAAGCCTACTAACCCTATTTTGACCATCTGTAGAAGGGATTGTAAGTGCTTTAATATACAATAAGACTCTTGAAGACGAAAAGAGACAGAAGCATTGCCATATTATTAGAAGTTGAATATCTTTGACATGCACTGTTAGGGACCCAACTCCCTTGGGGGTCCCAAACCCAGACTTGAGACTGGACGATGACTGGGCCTGTAGACTTGACCGGTGACTCGTGAACCTGCATGGTTGCCACGTGTCATGATCCAGCATGGCTTGGAGTCTCTCTCCTTGGAGGTATACAAGGGAAGGAGGACTCATTTGCCATCCATTTTGTCTACCTAGGAGGAGGTGGATGGAGAGCGTGTGCACGGCCAGGATGTTTTGCTAGCGTGAGGCAGGAGATGGCTGAGAGCCTAGGCGGTGGTATGGGACGCCGTCTGGGATGGAGGTCGGATCCAGCTTGATACGGTCACAGGCCAGGGCACGGTGGGTGGACCCGGATTAGGTCCTATGGCGGGGTGGAACGTGAATCGTTCGGCCTCTTATGGTTAACCGGCACCTGGAGGTTTGCAGTAAGTAAGTTTGTAAAATGGTATCAGAGCCACTGCATGCTGAAAGCATGTGCGTTGATCCGTAGAGCTTTTCTTGTAATTTACGATGCTTTTGTCGGAATTTAAAACGGTTTTAAAATGCATTTTTTATGCACCCTTTTGTGTTTTGTCCTTAGTTGTTTTTTGGTTTTTTTGAAAGAAAATTTTAAAAAAAAAACAAAGCCAGTAGGGCCCCTAGTACACTGCCACGTGACACTGTCGAGACCCGGACAGGTGGCAGAAGAGAGCGATTCTTGTTTCCGCTCAGAACCGAGGTAGAGGGTTTGTATTTTAGGGGCCCCCCAGCATTAGAAAACTAGTTGATCGCTGTTTCTTCAGAAGGGGTCTCTTGCCTTACACGGGAATGTAAAATTTGTAATAAATTAACCCTTCAAATCGCTGTCCAGGGGCGGACAGGTGTCTTGAAGATTGTGTAGGCAATTCTGCTGGGCCAGTAGTGAGCGGACAGCAGTTCCGCAAGCCTCAACCTTTTTTTTTATTTAAAAATGTGAAGCCCCTGTTGCGATGAACTGCAACAAAGATGATAGGGGTCTGAAATCCAGCGAAGAAGGCCTGAAGGCCAGTGTAACTCCTGGAAGGGGTGAGGTGGCATCTATTTGCCACGTGGGATGGAAACTAACCAATCCCTTGGTTGTGTTCATGTTAGTGGCAAAGAAAAGCCACTTGGCAGGTGGTAAGCAAGCGTGGAGAGGGAGGCATACCTCTCCTATGCATGAGTTTTTTTTTTTGGGAAGAAGAGGTGAAGGTGGTGGTGCATCCTTCTTCTTGCTCTCTCTTATTCCTCTTGGCAGCCATGGACAATACCATCTGGTTTGTGAAGAGTCAGCAAGAGTAGCCTTGTATCTACCTTCCTTGAGTAGCTTTTGATTCTCTTTTGTCTTCTCTTCTTAATTCACCTTCCTTCTTTTTGAAAAAATGGAGCCTACTCCTACTACACAGCCTATGTCCCCTGTTCATGAGGCTACAATATCTGCCTCTGTCTTAGACCCTGATGCTTTGAGCTGGCTATTAACAGTCTACAACAACAGATTGTGGATATGCAAGCTAAGCACAGTCGGGATCAACAGGACCTCAAGGGATTGATGCAGCTCAGGCAATTGGTGCATCAACCCTTGTTTACTCCTGAAGTTTTTGCTGGGGAAAAGAAGGATAGAACCCCGGAGGCAGTCTTGCAATGGCTGGATCGATGGAATTCGCACTTTTCCATGCACGATTCATCCGAGAACAACAAGATCAATCTAGCCGTCATGTACCTGCGAGGTAAAGCATTTTTGGCAAGATTTAAGGGGTAAGCCTGAAGTTCCTAGGAATTGGGAGGATTTTTGTAAGGCCTTTAAGGTGGCCTTCCTTCCTATTCTTGATGATTTTGAATTTTACCGTCAATATGCAACGATCCATATGGGGAACCGTCCCCTGGATCAGTATTTACAAGAATTTCAAGAGGTCTATTCTCGTTTTGCAACTAGAATAGATCCTTTGCTAGTAAAGTTGCATTTTATACTGGGGTTGCCAAGAGACTTCCAGCTAGAGGTTAGGAGGAACCAGCCTCGAGGATGCTTTTCGCTTCGCCAGAATCTACGATCCAGAATCTACGATGATACTCGTACAATGGCTAAGCCTGAGACTGGTGTCTTGCCGACGTAAAGGGTAAGAGGCATGTCTTTCCAAAGAAATCGGAAGATAAGGCAAAGGAAGGGGCTTCAGGTTCAGGGAAATCGAAGAAAAGATCTACCTTGGACCAGGAAACCTTCATGAAAGCCAGAAGCGACAATCTGTGCTTTAATTGCATGGAACCAGGTCATGTCGCGAAGGAATGTCCAAAGAAACGGAAAGCTAAAGGGGCATATCTAGTGTAGATCTTTCCTTTGCTGGTAATTCTGTGTGTGAGCATTGTTGTTTTAATATGGCTGTTTTAGGCCCTCATGACCTCATTTGGATGAAGGGGGTTGTGGGTGGCCAAGCCGTAACTGTTTTATTTGACGATGGTTTCACACATAATTTTATTAGCGCAAATTTGTTGTAGAAGCTAAAGGTGTAAACAAGGCAAAGTGACCACCGATACACAGTGAAGCTGGCAACTGGAGCAGAAAGCCAACTTTGGGACTGGATAGTCCCACGTCTACCAATAGAGATTCAAGCCTATAAGGATAAATTAGACTTTCATATTATGAATCTTGGTAAAGAGTGGTTCTATGAGAGGAACGAGTCTATGAAGAAAAACTATGTAACACACAGTTTGTCGTTCTTACATAACGGCTCACTCATAGAATTGAATGGAAATGTTGATATTTCTACTCCGTATATGCTTTATGCTTTGGAAACTGTTAAATGTATGGATATTGTGGATTGCAGTTCTTATTTATGTTGGTTAAAAGATTTTACTTACCATGAAGAACGTAGTTTGCAATTTTACAATCTCCAAATGGAATTAATGTCTAATAACCTAAAACAAGAAAACTCGCCGACTTAGACAAGAATTTAACGATGTATTTCCTGAGCAGCTTCCTGAGGGCCTTCCCCCCTCTAGGGGTGTTGACCATGGTATTAAACTGATTCCTGGTAGTTCTCCTATATCACTGTATACATATAGGATGAGTACTACTGAAGAGAATGAGGTTTATAGGCAACTGCAAAATTACCTTAAGATGGGCCATGTTAGGCCTAGTAAATCTCCCTGGGGGGCACCAGTGCTCCTTGTTGATAAAAAAGACGGAGGCACTCGTCTTTGTGTGGACTTTAAAAAGTTGAATAAATTAACGATTAAAAACCGTTATCCTTTGCCGCGAATGGATGAACTGGTTGATCGATTGCATGGTGCAAAGTACTTCATCAAAATCTATTTGAGATCAAGGTATCATCAAATTCGCATAAAGACCGAGGATATTGAAAAAAACCGGGTTTAGAACTGGGTACGGCCATTATGAGTTTCTGGTTTTACCTTTTGGCTTGACAAATGCTCCAGCGACTTTCCAGCAGATGATGAACGATCTTCTTCGTCCATATCCGGGAAAGTTTGTAATAGTCTACTTAGATGATATTCTCATCTATAGTAAGACCTTGGAGGAGCATGAGGAGCATCTCAGGACTGTCTTAAAGTTACTTAGACAGGAGAAGCTTTTTGCCAAGGAATCCAAATGTGTATTCTTCCAGAAAAGGTTGTTATACCTTGGTCACATTATTTCGGACCATGGGTTGGAAATTGACCCAAATAAAGTTCGACAAGTACGTGAATGGCCTATCCCTAAAACCATCCGGGAGGTTAAGTCCTTTTTGGGCTTTATGGGGTTTTTTCATAGATTCATCTTGAACTATGGATTAATTGCATTGGCCTTGACGAATGTCCTCAGAGGGGCTAAAAGAGTTAGCCGGCACAGTAAGTTCAGTCCTCCAGTTACTTGGACTGAAGAGTTGAATCAAAGTTTTGAGAACCTTAAATACTGTGTAACTACATCGCCTATTCTACACATGGTGGATCCTAACAAGCCGTATGTACTTGAAACGGATGCCAGTGACTATGCTATAGGCGCAGTCTTATATCAGGATGGTAGGCCGGTGGCTTTTGAAAGCAAGAAGTTGGACTTTGCTCAAAGGCGGTATTCCACCTATGACAAGGAACTTTTTGCTGTCATTAAGGCCCTAAAAGTTTGGAGACATTATTTGTATGGCTCCCAGTTTACTATAGTTACTGACCATCAAGCGTTAAAGTATATTAACGATGCAGTCGACCTTAGGGGTCGTAAAGCCAGATGGTCAGAGATGCTCCAAGAATTTCATTATGAAATTGAGTACCGGAAGGGTACTTCTAATAGTGTTGCGGATGCCTTAAGCCGGATTAGAGAGGTTAATCAGTTAAGCTTTTCTGAGATCCAATCTGAATTGTCTTGAGAGATTTGTGTAAGACCGATAGGTACTTTGGTCGTATTTGGCTAGACGTCCTGGCAGATTCTTCTAGATCTAGTGATGAGCTTGGAATGCAGGATTCCAAGATTTCTCCTCAGGACAAGATACAAAGAGACTATTCCATTAGAAATGGGTTGCTTTTCCGGAATGGAAAAGTTTGTGTGCCAGAAAATGATGAAATAAGGGCCCAAATCCTGCATGAATGTCATGACAGCCCGTGTGCAGGGCACCCTGGTGCTCAAAGGACACTTGACTTAGTAAAAACGAACTTTTACTGGCCAAATTTAAAAAGTCAGGTGGAGGCATATGTTCGCAAGTGTGCGCAATGCCAAGTTAACACAGGAGGACTTAGTTCAGCTGGAGGACCTATCATCCTTTGTACCTACTGAACCACAGGCCATTGTTGATGTATGTCAACGTGGGCTCAAAAACCGGCAGGTAACTGAGTACTTGGTTCGTTGGAAAAGAAGTTCCGAGGACAATGATACTTGGGAGAAGGAACATGACCTTAAACTGAGATTCCCTGGATTCCTTCCTTAGATAAGGAATTTTTTAAGGAAGAGGGAATGTTAGGGACCCAACTCCCTTGGGTCCCAAACCCAGACTTGAGACTGGACGATGACTGGGCCTGTAGACTTGACCGGTGACTCGTGAACTTGCATGGTTGCCACGTGTCATGATCCAGGAGTGCACATGGCTTGGAGTCTCTGTCCTTGGAGGTATACAAGGGGAGGACTCATTTGCCATCCATTCTGTCTACCTAGGAGGAGGTGGATGGAGAGCGTGTGCATGGCTAGGATGTGTTGCTAGCGTGAGGCAGGAGATGGCTGAGAGCCTAGGCGGTGCACCGTATGGGACGCCGTCTGGGATGGAGGTCGGATCCAGCTTGATACGGTCACAGGCCAGGGCGCGGTGGGTGGACCCGGATAAGGTCCTATGGCAGGGTGGAACGTGAATCGTTCGGTCTCTTATGGTTAACCGGCACCTGGAGGTTTGCAGTAAGTAAGTTTGTAACATGCACTATTACAATCCGTTTGCCCCTGGGTAGAAGGGATTCAGAGGACTCTGAAAGGCATCAAGACTCTTAGGCCAAGTTTGTCCAAGTAGGAGGACACTTCAAAAGTAAGATGTTAAGATAATAAAAGAAATACGACCTTGTCCTCTGAGTAAGGCAATGTAAGGCCTTGTCCTCCTATTTGGATGTTTAGAAAGTATAGTCTTTGTATGACTCATTTTGAAAAATTTAAGTTTAATTTGAAACTGAACAATGTTTAAGTTTTGTAAAGACATTTGATGGACTATGAAGGGGCTGTGAAGGGCCCTTGTGGACATGTGTAGATGATGAAGGTTCTTTGTGGATGTCAAGAAATTTCCCTCATTGGATTTAGGACCGTAAGGTTTCATGCTAGCTAAGACCTGCCTAATCACATAACTAAGCTTTATTGCTGTCATTTGCTGGCTAAGTTTTCTCAACTTCCGATTTGATCTTTGCTCTATTTTCGAGCTAATTTTCATATGATGAGTTCTTTTTTATGGTTTAAACTTTGAAATTTAGCACTGGTTACAAGCTTGACCATTAATGATTGCATGTTTCTGTACTGAAAAAAATTATTCCAAAACAATGCCGTCTGAGGTTCGTTGTACTCATTTTTGTTGTTGGGCCCATTGTGCCTGCAGACAACTAAGAAGGTAGGAGATGCAAAGCTTGCTAAAGATTTTGAGGCAGTCTTGAAAGAGTTTCAAAAGGCTCAACGAACAGCAGCAGAACGGGAAACTGCCTATTCACCCTTTGTTCGAGAAATTGTTGCACCAAAGTCAAGGTATGCAAGTGGTGGCAATGGGTTTTTTGTTTTCCACAGCTAATTGACAATGGGAGAAGTGACTTGCTCGTTTGTGTTGTGAATGAATGACATTGAGCTGTCTTAAATACTGGCTGTGATTGGTTATTTTTTCCCTTACAGAATTTTTTATTAGATCCTATAGTGCCTGATGATTCAAGAGATCTCATGTATTTTTGAGAAGATCTCAACAATTAATTTTCTGAAGGTAACATCACGTATTTGCATGCCTGGAGGACTATAGGTTCTTAAGCATTTGTAGCTCCCTCCCTCTCGTTCTCTGTTGGTTTAATGGTTAGCGTTTGAATTTTTAATTTGTGGGTTGTAGGCAGCTGTACCCTTGAACAGCTTGGCTCTAATTTATTGATTGTAGTGAGTTGCAGATTGGATATTGCAGCAACAGATGGTTTGCTTTTCTTAGCATGTAGAACCACAAGTTTTCTTGGAGAATCACATAATTTAGAAAGTGACTGGACCTGTTAGCTTGGCTTTTCTTGAACATTTAGTTTCTTCTCATTCAATAACTCTCTTTTTTGCTAGTTCACTCTCCATCTTGTAGGGAGTAGTCTCTTGTTGCTCTCCTATCTGCAGGCAATAGTCAGGCCTCACATCTACTACATTCATGTGGCATATCCCACCTTCCAATGGCGACCTTATTTTATGTTCAACAGTTTTTATATAGATCACGTAGTCAAAGAGATCGGTTACTTCTATCAGAGCTACTTCTTGGCGATGGATGTAGTTGAATACCTGATCTTATTTATTCTTGGGGCTATCACATAGCCTTAGATAAACTTATGGATAGCTAAGAATTTCTTCACATCAACTGCATGTCATTTTTAGGGCTATTTTTATGGGAGTATGTTACACCCCCCCAGCTAAACCCATTGTTACATTCAAACGCGTTTGAAACGTCCACATTTCAAACACATTTGAACGTGAACTTTTGTAAAATAAAACATTGGGGCCAAGGCCCCAAAAAGGGGCCGAAGGGCCCCATTAACCATTTAGGGCCTCGCAAGTCTCTCAACTGAAATTGCTCATGGTTTCCACTCACTGTTTTTGCTCCTCTCTACAGCACTCCTCTTCCATTGTGGGTGCTCCCAGGCAGCCTAAATGCTCATGCTGAGAGTTTTTGTGATGCCTAGAACAAAGTTTGCTGTATGGGAGCATGTTATAATCATTGAAGAAGCTGGTAAAGCAGGAGGCATGAAAAGAGAAGAAGCTGGTAAAGCAGGAGGCATGAAAAGAATAAAGTGTAATGTTGTGATCATCACTACCAGGGTGGTCCTTAATAGATTGTGTCACATTTACTTGGCACAAGAGGATTAGAAAAATGTGATAGAGATCCCATGAATGTGGTACAAGCATTGAAGGTGAGTTTTCCAAGGGACTGAGTTGATGAAGACATGGGCCAAGCTTCATCCGTGGCTGCTTCTACAACACCTCAACAGTTTGGTAGCTGCTCCATTGACAGATCAGTTACCCAGAAATAATGTTTTGGGTTTTAGGGTGAAGCAAACTGAGGACAATTTTGAAGGAGGCAGTGGCCACTACACATGTGCTCAAGATTGTTGATTCTCAAAAGCCATTTTGTTTAGAGACTGATGCATGTGACATTGTGATAGGGGCAGTCCAAGAGGGGAGGCCAGTAGCTTTTGAAAGTAAAAAGCTAACTTCTGCTCAGCAGACGATGCATGAAAAGAAATTCTATGCAGTTATACATTCACTCAAAGTGTGGCGACACTATTTTATATGGTGCCGAATTTTATATATATACTGACCATCATAATCTTAAGTATTTACGTAACCAACATAAGTTGAGGGGTCACTAGGCTAGTTGGGCCAAGCTAACGTAGGGTTTCATTTGGACATTTTGTATCGGAAGGACAAAGAGAATATGGTTGTGGATGCATTATCTTGTATGATGTATCAAATGTCTTTCACAGTTGTTGAAAGTGAGCTCATTGATGAGACTAGACATGCTAACAAGGAGATGAGCATTGTCAGTGTGTGGGCTAGTGCAAGCGTCATTATCGATATTTTGGATGGAGCAGCCACTTTTGTCTCCTCTGATGAGGCACACACATATCTAGCATACACCATAGAGGGAGATATGCTAAAGAAAAATGGAGCCATATGTGAGCAGATTTTGTCATAAGATCCTTCATGAGTGTCATGATAGTCCTTGCGCTGGGCATCTTGGAATGGGTAAGACATTTGAGTAAGTCAGCATTTTTTTCTGGCCACGTATGCGGTGAGACGTTTGAGAGTACGTGTAGTGCTACATGCCTTGTCAAGTGAAGAAGGCAGAGAAGGTAAGCCCACATGGCTTACCTCATTTGTTGGAGATACCCCACAGTCGTTGGGAGAGCATCTGTGTGGATTTTATTGTTGGATTGCCAAGGACTCAAAATCTGATGAATTCGATCTTGGTAGTGGTGGACAGGTTCACCAAGATGGCATATTTTTTTGCCATTAGAAAGAAAGTGATAGCTTCGAAAGTGGCAGAATCGTTCATTGATCATGTAGCTCATCAAATACAAGGAGAATTGCATAAGCACCTCTCAACACTAAAAGTTATAAGAGGAAATGAATTGCTAGTAAGAGAGAGGAGGGTGTGGGTGCTCCAAGTCTCTTGTGAGGCAAGCACCTCAAGTACATGCATGGAAAGTCTAGGTGTCAACCATATGATTGAGCTACTTAGCCAAGTGGGCCACTTGCACTAATATATTTAAGTTACAAATAGGGGGTCTCATGTATTTAATTAAACATGCCCCATGAGTTATGGAAAATTTACAACATAATTAGTGCTTAGCCAAAGGGGTAAAATAAGCATTACTCTTCAACAATAACTACTTAATACTGCTAAGAACTTACTACTTAGCGGAGCTACGCTACGTAATACGGACTCCAGAGTCGGAATTTGGACCATAAAATGAAATTGATAGAACTTCAAAGCTCAAACTTTATAGACTAAAGTTGAAACTTGATTCTTGAAAGTTGAAACACAATGCACATTAAGTAAGCTTTAACAATAATAAGTACTCAAGATTCAAGAGTCAAAATTTAAATCATCATAAAATGTTAAGAGCTGAAATACTTAAAACCGATAATGGAATTTGAATGATGATATTTGTAACGTATTATGATCATCAACACTGAGTAGTAAATGTCATGACATGAGTCGTTGTTAGCTGAGACTTGAATCGTGGCATGTTCACGTACTTGCTGCTAGATAGATCTCATGAGTCATAATAGATTAGAGTCTTAAGGTGTGGGCCCTATAGTCTAGACTCTAAGCACTCCTAGCTCTGAGCATCCTTGGAACAGGTGGAAACCTTGAGACTTATACAAGCATGCGTAAATCATTCGTATAGGGAATTCGAAAGAGGTGATATGGTCTTGTTGCTAGTGCCACCTAAATCTAAGGTGGTGAGAACTGGCAAGCTATTACCAAGGTTTTGTGGACCATGGCAAATTATAAAGAGGGTCGGTGAGGTGGCTTATAAGTTACAACTATTTGAGGGATGCAAAGTGCATCCAGTATTTCATGTAAGTCCTTTGAAGAAATGCTTACATGGAGATGATAGCCTAGTGGGCGTCGTAGCCCTAAAGAATCAAGAAATGACAAATCATGGACCTGAGCGTATCTTAGAGTGGAGACAGTGACGATCGAGAAATCGTCTTATCCTTGAGTTTTTTGGTAGCTTGTGTAGGAATCCAGAATCAAGACTATTCATTAACACAAATTATTCTCAAAGAGAAGAGAGAGATGGTTAGATGACCCTCTTGTAGAAACTTGTGGACAGCCAATATGAACAGTAGATTGCTTAACAAAAGTGTGTCTCATACAAGTGAATGGCTACATATAAGTAGTCCAAGATGGCTATCTACCTTCATGACTGTTGGCTGTCCAATAATTTGACTAATGGCTATCTAGCTACCATAAGTTACATAAAATAATTAAGTACCCCAAATAACAAGTTAGGTACTTAATTCACATGTATAGGCCCCTAGTGGACCCACGAGTCCCTACAAGTTAGTTTCATACTAACTTGGGCCTAAAATATAAATGACCATGGTTACACAGATCTCGACCTTTTGGGTCATAGTAACCTATGGCTTCTACATCATTAAGAGCTCGCCTAAGGATGAGAGATTTATTCTACACACCGGCTAGCTTGGGAAGAACTTTTTCTATCATTCACGCTTCAAAAATTTGGAGACATTACTTGTATGGTTCCAGATTTACGGTGATGACATATCATCAATCCCTTAAGTATATTTGTGATGTCCTGGACTTGAAGGGTCGTCTTAATGGAAGAATGATTTCATCTTCCACAACCTAAGGAGCTTCAATCAAACATTCATGCGAGTTTAGTCCCGTAGATCCTGTTTGACCTCCGTGTACTTAAATAAAATCTCTCAGCTTCTCTCTCTCTCTCTCTCTCTCTCTCTCTCTCTCTCTCTCTCTGAATTCTCAACTTATTGCTCTATTGCATCAGGTCCTCCGTCCCTATTCATTTGCGTCTGCTCTTTTTCCTGCACCCTGGCATGTTCACATGTACTAAATTCTTTTCACTCGTCATGTTCTTGTGTATCTACCTACTTGATGTTCCTGTGAGAAACGAATGGTGAGGTTTCTATGAAGAAATACTTGTCAAGATTGTTGTTGTTTCATATAACGCAGTTGTGTTTTTGAGTGTGACAATCTTCTACTAAGTGTCCTATGGGCTGGCTAATCTTTGATTTTATTCCATGTTCTTATTGGTTTTATCGTGTGTTGCTTGCAAGTAAAGCTTCTAGTGTTGATTTGGTTTCATCGTACCATACAGTTCAGTTGTCCAATAGATTTTGATAGTAGGTACGGTTGCAAGCTCTTTTTGAACTATGAAAACTTTCAGTGGGATTCCCATATTATCTTCCTTTTTGAGCTTCTAAGCAGCAATAATGGTGATATTCATCCTAGCAGCTCTTAATTTTGTACAGGATCAAAAGTTTTTGCTGGGCTTAAAAGCAATTTTCTGCAGTTTTGTGATTTGAGCTAACAACCTTGACACATTCTTTGCAGTATTACTGCAAATGAGCTCAAATCGAGTCCGGAAAATGGGCAGGAGCACATTGCTTTACTGGTGAACCAACAGAGGTGTGTTGTTTGACTGAACAATCATCATTTAAGTAGTTGAGGCTCAACTAGTGTTGAATGTATGTACCAATTGATTTAGAGAATTGTAAGTATATTCTTCGACTGTAGGATATTTTAATTAAATGAGTCGAAAGAAAAAAACATGGTGCAACCCTTTTTTGAGGTCATTGGTAACTTCATACAGACCAAGAGCTTTGTGCAGTATGTTCTGTCTAGATTTTTCAAGGATACAAATCTGCCAAATCTAGCATCGTGAGGTATAGTGGTCATGATACAATCCACTGGGCAATATTTTTCTCTATTTAGAGGGAAGGATGTTTCTTACACAAAATTGACAAAGTTAGCATACTGGAGCCAGCATCAATGCTTCGGAAGCAATGTAGTGCAAATGTTTGTTTAACTAAATATTTGGGACAAGTAAGAAAGATTGTCTCATATAGTAGACGAAAAATGCTTAGAGGTCCTTCAGGATTTAAGCAAAGTTGTTCTGGAACTATACCGTGTCACTGTCACAGCCAGGAAATCTTTCAGCTGGAAAATGAACTAGTTTTCAATGAAGCTGTTATAGAGGAGCGTGACCAAGGGATAAAGGAGATACAGCAACAAATTGGAGAAGTCAATGACATTTTCAAGGATCTTGCTGTCATGGTACATGATCAAGGAATTGTAATTGGTGAGCTCCTTTTTGATTCATTGCCAAATTCCATATATCAATCAAAATATAGCTTGATTTCTCAAACATCTTGCATAGAAGACTAAAGTATTTGTCAATATTTCATCATGGTAGTGCAAAATCAAGTGATCCACTGTTAGCCAAGTCTTTCATCATTCTCGTGGTCAAGCATATCTTCCATTTCTGTCTGTGTACGTGTTTCTTGTTCTAAGTGTGGCTGATCCATCTGTTCTTGTTGGCATGGCAGATGATATTGATTCAAACATTGAAAGCTCTCATTCTGTAACAGTCCAAGCGAATCGTCAGCTCGTGAAGGCTTCCAAAACTCAACGATCAAATAATTCTCTGGTAATTTGCTATATTTATGCTCTGCAATTTCTGAATTGAGAAGGCTATATTTGGAAGGACTACTTGGAGTGCTTGTTTTAGGCTTTTTCTCTCTTGTATGTCATTTGTGTGGCTGTTTTAGGCGTTTTGGAAATGCCAACCATGAATAACTGCAAATGTATTACCGCCATAGAACCCACGGTTCCTTCCACGGTTCTGGGAACCGTGGAAGGAACCGTACCACGGGTACGGTTCATGTAAAAAAATAATCAATTAATTAATTAATTAATTTTCCTAAATTCCCCCCCAGAACCCCTCAAAGCTAGTTTTTGTCCCTCTGTCTCTGTCTCCCTCTCTCTTATCAATTTGTGAGATTAAATCATTTGAAGTAAATAATCTAAGTAGGGAGAATCTGCTTTTTCTGAAAAAAAATTGGCATTTTTTTAGCATTTTTTTGGGCTATTTTTGGGGGCTGGGACAAAAAACAAATCAATTAATTAATCAAATAATTATTCAGTGCGGTTCACCACGGTTCTGGGCAAAATTTTTAAAGAACAGTACGGTCCACTGTACGGTTCTCAGAACCGTGTTGAACCGTTAACGGTTCATTGATTCTATGATTACCGCTCACTGTTATCTGTGTTTTGTTTCAAGGTGAAATCTTTAAATCAATCTAGTCAGATGTGTTTTCTTATGGTTTAATATTCATTTATCCTCTATTTTGCAGAGCTGCCTACTAATAGTCATATTTGCAGTGGCGCTGTTGATCGTTATTATTGTATTGGCGGCTTAATCTGGCAGCTTGATCTGATCGACAATCATTCTCTTGTAATAGGATTTTCCGTAAATACATTGCACACTTTTTTCCTGCTCAACTTCATGATCTCGAGGCTGAGCTTGGATGAACCAGCAATTTTTGTCTCCAAGTCAATCTAGAAGTAGAGCTTGCAAGTTACGAAACTGGATTGAAGATGAGAGCTTTCTGTTGCAAGAGATTCAGATGCTTGTTGTTTGCAAATCCAGTGAGATACACAAGGCCTTTTAAGTGATGATCCAAGTTTATAAGCACTCTTTTTCTGGGATTGATATTGATTGCTTGTCATATTGACTAGCTTTTGTAGAGCTGATCTGGCACTGTCAGTCAGTGCTTTATAAGCTGTCTATTTTTTAGAATGTATTAGGAAGTTGATATGGGTGCATAACCTCCAACTGCAGAACGATTCCCTGTGCTCCTGCATCAGTTAGAAAATGTTCCTTACAGGGAATTATAATTAGCTTTGGAAATTATTGTTGAAAGTAAAAACTCCTTTTGTAGAGAGAGCTATTTTATGTAATAGAGTTAGCTAGTCTGTGTAATTGCCATTAAAGCATTTCTTAAGTCAGAGATAGTGACAATAGAGATGGTGAATTTTTGAGGTGGAGGCGCAATAATCAGATCTCATGTATATTCTTATACTCCCCATCAAGTTTCTGCCTTAATTTTGTTTCTTAAAAACTGTGCTTGTAGCAGTTTAATTGTTATTACTTTTTAGCAAGGACTTTTCTTCTCAGCACACAAGACTTCTACGAATGTGCTATAGAAAGTTTAGTTGAAATTGACCGGTTTACTTTCACTTGTGCATTATGGTGGTTACAAAACCAAATTTTGTGAACAACGAGAATTGTGAGAGATTAATCTTTATAGATCAAATAAGCAGGGATTTTTCCTGACAGTTACTCCGAAAATGGAAGATCTGCTCAAGAAGAGTGAAAACCCTAGCCTGAATGCTCATTCTTTAAGCTATTTGAGCTATACTAGCTTTTGTAATCTTTCGAACAATCGACCAAGCAATCAACCACATACAAATTATGTGAGATGGTTTAACTATGGTCATGGAGCATTTAACCTAATTGAAACTTTCAATCTGTGCAACACCTTTGGGAGCTATTAATAGTCATTTTGTTACAAAAATGACATTCATTCAACCATGAACAATAGGGCCAACCTCACTTCGTTGTAAGAAATGCTAAAGAACAGCTCCAATACAGAGACTTAGTTTAATAGCATGGAATGCCATGCAAATGAACTTTTTGACATAAACTTGTTGAGAGATTGACTGTAACAATGCACAAGGAATTCAGTGTTTTGACAATGAGCCTTGCAAGCTTGTGCTTGGATGGTAGCCATGGGAGTGCATGGAAGTGTGTTATCCTCAATGTATTATGGAAGGAGCTGGGCACAGGTCATTATGCCCGGTAAGGATTTTCAAAAAAATTTGGGCGAGGCTCGGAGTGGCCGAGCCTAAATTTTTTTGGAAAGCCGAACCGGACAGAATGGGCTGTGCCCGGCTCCTTCCATTGGGTAATGGAGTCTTTGACTTTTCCAAATGCCATTTTTAAAGCATAAGCAGTAGTTTGGGATTTTTTGGACCAATGAGAAATTGCCATGTGGCAGTCTGACGCGCACAGTCTGACACACAGTTCGACGTGGATTGGAATGGGCTTCAAAATTTTGGAATTTTTTTACAAAAAATTCAGTGACATTTTATGTTTTTCAAAAAGCTCAAAAAGTGGACGTAATCAGCACAAAGAATCCATTACGGGAGTAGAAGGCTCTAGAAGATTGGAATATATGCTATGGAAGTAGAAGGTAGGTTGGCATGAAAATTGGGACACTTGATATAATTGATGATTCAAATATTTTTGAGTGTCCTTAATGTCTTGCATTGGACCATTTAATAAATTTCTATTCAAGCTGTGTACATGATGAATTTTTGCAATAATGTGCAATTCTCTTGACACATGCAACTATTATGTAGATCTTTTATGCTTCAAGCTACGGAAGATGGTGATACTTTAACTCTTTCATACATGTTACTTGTTCACATTGTATATCAACCAAAAATGAAATCAGTCCTCTTTGTTGTGTTTGTCGGATTTGTCTTGATTGAAGTTTTTATAAATAACCTCACCAAGGGACCTCTAGATTAAGAGCATTTTGGTATAATGGCAAGGCATGTTGTATGTTGAATGTACAATCCAAATGCTATACTTTAAAAACCTAATAGTAAAATGTACTACTTTTGAATATAGAACATGATAACACAAAAATCTTACCTTTGGGATATTATATGTCTAGGTAATCTTGTAGCATTTGTGTTCGCACATCTAAGACGAATTTGTTCTTGAATTTGTAGAGCTATTTTTCATTTAAAATTATTGCATCTTATATTTATACATATTGAGAATTTGGCTAAACACTTTCAAACATCACTTTGTATATATGGTCAACGGTAAAAACAAAGTCTCTTGTGATGTACCAAATGTTTGTCCTAAGTTTAGAAATAGGATGCCCATTCATGCATGTGCTAAGAAAATTATAGCACAACTTTTGAATGCTCAACATGTTGTATGAGACTATTTGAAACAATTTGATAGGAAAAGAAAAAACATAATTTCAATTTTCATCTTACCTAAATTTATGATTGAATATTTGAAAATATTAAAATAGTGAATGAAAGTGAGATTTTATGTACGAGGCACAAACATTGCAAATTTTTTTAGATTTCCTTTGAAACTTTGTTGGTTTAGTTGTGTAGCATTGCCTAATGCATATGAGTAACATAATAAAAACAATTGGTTCTTTGTTGTAAAACCAAAATGACATGACATCAACATTATATCTCATCTCATATTATCTTATTTAAGCTTAAAAAATGCAAGGTTGACTAATTTGACCATCCATAGTAATGTTTTTTTTTAAAAGCTTAAAGATACTATCATATATTCACAAATATACAAGTACAAAAAGATGGCAACCCACGGCCAAGTCAGTCAATCCATAGTAATTTTGACTGACAAGGAGCGCCAGGTCCATTTAATCTACCAATTTGCTCAAAATGGGCCAAATACTAATTTGTCCTAGCAAACTTTGAGACAAAAACATAGGGACCGTAGTTAAAATCTTTTATGCATTGCCACCAAAAAATTGTTAAATTAATAGGTTTTCAAAAACCAAGTAATAAAAGTTGGCAATAGTCGGAGTGGCACAATGATGGGTTTGATGTAATTGTTGTAACTAGATTTAGTATTAGATATGGACTAGTTCCATTCAACACTTGGATAGGAAAAAATATATAGTCTTCTAAGAGATCATTGAGAGATTCATATTGGCTATTTGCAAGTGGTACCATCCATGGCTAACAACTAAGTGAGGTCTTGCTAAACTTAACAATTGGTGTCTTTGTGTGATGAGATAGTCTTTTGTAAATCATGCATACTAAAGATTTTAGAATGGAATGAAGATGCATACTTGCTAGTAGGAAGGCATTGTATAGTGGCTATAATATCAGTGTGTTTTGAAAGACAACCTATGAAAAGGCATGAAGAATTGCAATGTCGAATTTGGGCTCATTAATTATGAAGATATCTTGCCATTCTTGATAAAGTATAGACTAAAACTTCCGCTCTTATCTAAGAGTGAATACATACGTTGGAGACGTAACAACAAAATTTGATATAAAAACATGAAGATTTGCCTTAAGACGTTGTTAGCAAAGATGAGGACTATCACTTTGCTATGTCTCTTAACATATTGAAAATAAAGAGGCCTAAAATAAATGTGACTGAAGGACTATAACCAGAAGGGCAGTTATGAAACGACACGAACCTTGATAAGAAGGCCAGCCCTAAGAGAAGAACATTCCAGAAGACTCATTTATTACGCTTCAAGCAAACACTGCAACCTTCCACGTGATTGCTTCTCATTGGAGCAAAGTCGCGTGACAAGGATGCCACCTAGGAAATGTACACTCGTAAATTTTCTATTGAATGGAATTAGTTAATTAAATTAAATAAGAGGCATATCATTTACAAAAGAGCTACGTACTTTCGCGCTCGTTCCCTATATGTACACCACTTACGCATTCATACAGCCACCGAGTTTTTTAGGAGATCAGAGAGAGAGAGTTTGAGTCTTCAAGTTTTCCCTTCTCTATGCTTTCATAGCCTTTTGCTTGCTGAGTACTTCTGTTTTTGAAAGTTGGTAAGCCTCACCTTGTCGGATGTGCTTGTGATTGTACTCTGGTCAGACACTTCCTTAGCCTTGATACTATCATATGCGAGCAACCATAAATGTAGGAAATAGAAACCTAAGGATCTAGGATCTTAACTATTCAATCACACAAAGCATTCTCAAAAGAAAGAGAGAGATGGCTAGAAACCCTCTTGTAGAAACTCGTGGACAGCCAAGAAAAATAGTCAGTATTGCTTACAAAAGTGTCTCATACAAATGGGATGCACACATATATATAGTCCAAGATGACTATCTAACTTCATGACTATTGGCTATCCAACTACTTGACTATTGACTATCCAACTTTCTATAAATTACATAGAAAGAATAAGGTACCTCCAATATGTCAAGTTGGGGTACTTAATGTCACAATTTGGGGAGATGGAAGGCTTGGCTAACCACATCTTCATTCATGTAGACAAGCATCGGATTGTTGTCTTGATTGGCAATCAAGAAGGTGTTGATCTTGTTGTATTTCAATGCTTAGGACCAAATCCATTGAGCAATGAGCATCCTGAAAGATTCAGCCGAAATCAACTCCATCAACTTCAAAGTTATCAAATTGTCCGACATTGACTTCGTCGACTTACCCGATGTCACCGACTTCATCAACAAACACACACACACACACACACACACACACACACACACACACACACACACACACACGACTTCATTGACTTGCCCGACTTGTCCGGCTTCATCGACTTACCCAACATCACCGATTTTTCATCAACACACACCGACTTTATCAACACACACACACACACACACACACACACACACACACACACACACACGCACGCACGACTTCGTCGACTTGCCCAACTTGTCCGACTTCGTCGACTTCTTCTTCATCAGTGAAAAGTCAATCCATGGACTGCCAGACGACTTCAATTAAATCTCTGACAGTCCACCTAATTTGTACATACATTTACAGTTAGAGAAGACAACCATCTAATGCATAACAACAACAATACACTAAGTAGTAAAGATTTCATGCTCCCAATGCACTGAGCACTGACATGCAATCATCAATGTATAGCGTCAACACTCTTGCCAGATTGGTGAGGCTGTATTCTAGTTACGTAACTAAGTTGCTATCAGTTAGTTAAGTTTTTGCAATCAACGATTATTAGTTGGAGCAATTTTGTGCCATCAGTCTTGCGCTGCTCCATGCCCTTGTACTCATTTTTCCATTGAATCAGAGTGCAAGTTTCGTCTCATTTTTGCTTTGTTTTTGCATTGCTACTCAATTTTCATCTTGACTATATTTTTCTAGTAATTGTTGCACTACCGATCCACAAACCATCCATTGTCTATCTTCCGCTGCTATCACAACGATCTTAGACATGGTTTTTATCCATTGTCGATCGATCCTCTAATTTTACGACATGGTATTAGAGCTCATTTATGATAACCCATCGATTTTCGACATGGTCTTAGAGCTCATTTCTGATAACCTATCGATTTCCGACATGGTATCAGAGTGGGTGACTCAGTAATCTGCATTTCTAATGTAGGTTATCTGTCTTGTTTTTATCAAGACATCATTACAGCAAGTGCACAACTAGTAGCATTCAGATATCGTTGTTTTTACCAACTATCTCTACACCATAATGGATCCATTTTCTAGTTCATCTCTGATTGACAAACTCGACGGAGAGAACTACCATCTCTAGAAGTTCAAGATTGCATATCCATGTAATTGGACGATAGTTGATGCCTATATAGTTTTTTGTTGTCCACATATGTAAACTCGAGGTTAATTGGAGTCATTTTCATGAACTTTAGGTGAGCTAACTACCATGGTTTAGGATATTCTTGTCATTTCCAAATATACATTTCATTCTCTTAAATCATTTGTGCTCATTTTGCTTGTGCCTATTTTGAAGAGATGTCGGCTCATAATTAGAGACCAAGAGGTACCTCTGATGTTGTAAATGTTTGCAATGAAAAAGATTCAAAAGATCAATAGATACCAAAATTACATTGAAAGGAATAATGAGTTTTTATGCATCCATTTTCAAATGGCATGTTGTATAAACGAAGACAGTCATATATGACATATACAATCTCTTGGAAATTAAGGATAATAAATTTCAAAGTACCAGCTACTGGTCAAACTAGCATGGAGGTTTTAGTTCAGCACACTTATCTTCACAAAAACTAAACATCAGGAATTAAAATCTTGATGTTTGAAAAAGTGCAATTGTAAGTCTGTGATTATTATGTAGATAATATAATTGATTGTCTTTATCATCTATGCACAACTAACTCTTTTCTATTAGTTTTGTAGATTTATATCCATCCAACGTTATTGAATGGCAACAATATCTTGCATGTACCTTTATCATCATATGTGAGCCTTGAAGGCATTTGTCTTTCCCTTGATGTTCTCCTTGTTTTTGACTTGATGAAGGTCCTTCATCATCACCATCTAAAGTAGGATCTTTTACATAAACATCAAGAATGTTAGATCCATTCACAACGTCATCACGCGAAGACACATATGGAATATTTCCCTCATCAAAAATGACATCTCTACCATTAATCACCTTATTAGTAGTAGGAATGTAAACCTTGTAGGTACTATATCCAACAAATATACCTTTCCTTGAAGATGGATCCTCCTTTGTCCTATCATCAGGAGTTATATTGACATAGCAAGTACATCCAAAAGTTTTAAGAAAGTTGACACTCGGCCTCCTCTTGAATAGCATCTCAAAAGGTGTTCTTCCATCCAATATAGCACTCGGCCACCTATTGCATAGAAAGTTAGCACACAACAAAGTATGATCCCAAAATGGCTTTGGAAGATTAGCACCTAACCTCATGGCTTTGGCACTTTCACATAAAGTCCAATTCTTCCTCTCGGCCACTCCATTTTGTTGTGGTGTCCTTGGAGTTGTGTACTCCCTCTTGATCCCATGATCATCACGAAAGGCCTTGAACTTGGTAGATATGTACTCTCCACCATTGCCACTCATTAAGCACTTGATATTTGTGGAACAATGGTTTTCCCTTGCATTCTTGAACTTCACAAAGACATCATACACTTCATAGATAGATCCAACAAAATTACTAAAATCATCAATGAAAGCTACATACATCTTCGCTCCATTATTGCTGATTGTAGTAGTTCCATGAATATCCAAATGTACAACTTGAAAAGGCTTTGTAGATCTAGCATAAGGTAGTCTATGTGACTTTGACAAAGCACAAGACACACAAACATGATTGATGCTACTTAAGGATTTTGGAAGACCAATCACAACCTGCTTCTTAGCCATTACCTCCAATGACTTGACGTTGAGGTGTCCCAACCTTTTATGCCAAACCTCTTGAATAGGTATTTGCTCACTTGTCACAGATCCAACTTGGTTAGAAATAACACAAGCATCTAGTTTGAACAACTTCCCTTGCCTTTTCCCTTTTGCAATCAATATATCCTTCCTTTTGATCATGCAAGCATCTCCATCGAACTCAACTTTGAAACCTTTACTTAGAAATTGACTCACATTAAGTAAATTCTTGGTAATGGAAGGTATGAGCAAAACATCCTTCAAATGAACATTCCTATTTGTAGAGAGAGAAATAGGAATTGTGCCAATCCTTTTGATTTCACACTCACCATCAATGGCCGTGTAGATCACCTTCTTGTCATCTTCATATGCCAACATAGAAGTGAAGTACTCTTTGTGAAACATCATGTGTGAGCTTGCATCGCTATCGATCCACCATGGATCTAGATCTCCATCATTAGCAAGCATACATGAAGACATCGAACATCCAAACCATCTTCATCATGAGTAAGATTACCTTGCTTGTCTTCTTGATCTCTTTTCTTCTTGTAGCACTCACTTGCAAAGTGTCCTTTGATGCCACAATAGAAGCACTTTAGCTTTAACCTATCTTTCTTTTTGCCATTTGAAGAAGCCTCCCCTTGATATTTCCCTTTAGGCCACTTACTTTTTCTTTTACACTTGATGAACAGCCTCCTCTCCAACTTGAGAGGTTGATGAAGATCCACTTCTTGCTTGAAGTGTGTATTCTTCATTGATCAAGATCTCTTGAAGATCAATCAAA
The DNA here is from genome assembly GCA_029204225.1 of Diphasiastrum complanatum. Lineage (NCBI taxonomy): Eukaryota > Viridiplantae > Streptophyta > Lycopodiopsida > Lycopodiales > Lycopodiaceae > Diphasiastrum > Diphasiastrum complanatum. The sequence goes on along the minus strand of CM055097.1, from coordinate 8,907,426 downwards.
CTTGGCAAACTTCTTTGAATTGCAAGACTTTGTACAATGTTAGCATGAGTATTTAACAAACCATTAAGAATAACTTGAACAAGCTCTCCCTCCTTAATGCTCTCATCAATGCAAGATAACTCATCATTTGAAAGCCTTCAGTCTCAAAACAAAAATATTTGGACTCTCTTCATTCTTTTGCAAACTTTGAAAGATTTGCCTTCTTAGAGTCAACACTCTAGAAGTAGACTTGGATTCATAAAGCTTCTTTAATGAATCCCAAGCATCCTTTGATGAAGTACTCTTACCAACTTCCTTGAGAAGCTCATTGGTAACATTCATTTTTGTCATGTGTAGAGCTCTTTTAGCTCTCTTGTCATACCTCAATTGTTCTTGTTATGTTGCTGGCCTCTCCTCCAAACCTACAACAATATCCAAAACATCATTAATCTCAAGAAGTGATTCCATGACCACTTTCCACAATGAATAGTTGCTTGAGGTAAGCCTTTCATTGCCTTCCAACATGTATTTACTTCATGTAGCCATGTTGCAATGGCTTGATCCTTCTCTTTCAACATGTTCCAATGCACAAAGCACTCTTGTGAAATAAAACAAATGTTTCCAAAAAGAAATCACAAAAATATGGAACCTCTCAATTCTCTTCTAGCAATTATATCTAGCAAATCAACACATAGAATGTAGAAATCTTGATCAACCTATGATCTATTCTCAATCTAATGACTCTTGCCACTCCCTAAGATTGAAACACACTCTAATGAAGTTCAGTAACATCACAGAACATTAGAGGAGCTCTTAATATCAAAAAGACCCTTTGTAAAGATACTTTTATTTTTTTTCTTTAGTTTTGACCGTCACTAGGCCCAATCAAAATGCACAGATTTGAAATCTACGAACGTAGTTCAAATTAACTAAAAAATAAAAATGCAATATAGAAAACTTTGAAATTTGTGTCCGGGCAGCATGGACGTATCCCATTGGTTTCTTCTTCCTGCCCGACACGTGCTAATCTGCCCAACGTCAATACCTCAAGTTAAATTTACTTGACTATGCTGGTTAGGATAATGAAATTTTCTAACTATACTAGTTACAGTTATAGAAATATAGTATGTACAGTTACATAAAATATGGTATACACAACAACTGTGACTATGTTGGCATTCACATTAGATTAAATGTGATACAAAAAATTGAAATTAAGTATTATATCAGAGAGATTTTTGGCGCCCAAGCTTTGAAAATAGTAATGGCAAGGAGACCCAGATCTACAATCGATTCTATGATTCTCTACAATGAGAAAGATGAAGCTGATAACTGGAAACCAACAAAATATACAAAGAACTCATGGGTATCGCTGCATCCATCATCAAAGGGCAATTTTCGACAAAAGAAAAGAGCAAAAATTACTTACAAATCTTATTGGAAAGCAAAAATTTTGGAGTTTAAGACTACCCCGGGAGGTCAATCGATATCAGAAGTCTTAGTGCAATATGTATATATGCATTCAGAAATCAAAGTACATGATATCAATCCTCATGATCATCAAAAATGTAATTGTAAGTATATAAAAACATATGCACTATACTGCAATTATAGGTGATTTCCTTTATTGATGCTCTTCAGATTATGATGTAAATGCTTCAACATTATTTTGTTCTTTCAGATTTATATCCATCATGCATAAGTGAATGAGAGCCCGCACAATCACTTGCAGGAATATTAGACGTGATTCACTCTGATGTTGGAAAGCTACAATACAGAGGAAGAAGTCCAAAGGAACTTGCAGATTGTGGTATCTATTTTTATGAATCTTTATATACGTCACAAACAGATGGAGGTTTTGGCAAGCTCGAAGCAATTCCATTGCCTAGTTTTCAAAGTGATGAGTGGCCTACTCCTGACATCATTGTTTCTGAATCCTTGAGATGCAAGCTACTCATTGATATTAGAAATGCTATGAAGATAAGCACAGGCTTGAAAATTGTTCAGCTAAGTTGGTTTATCTCATTGCATATATTTGTTGATTTTTTCTCAAGTGCTAGTGTTCGTAAGACACAACTTTATTTGTTTGCAAGGATTTATCAGATTAGACTTTGTCAGATCTCATGGATCAAGGCTGGGATAGTAAAACAAGTAATGACATAGAATGCAGGATTAAAAAGTCCTCAATGATCTTTCGTTATCATATCAAAAAGCAAATGCTTAGTCTCACATTTAGCTACTAGAGATACAAGAAAATTGAAGGTACATGGCTACCACTGGATCAAGACTTTGAACTAAATAGTCACACAAACCGAATGGAGATAAGCATTATCTACAATGAGGAATATTTGACTACGGTTGAGGTGGAAGAGCATTGGAAGCTTGATTTTAGCAGAACAGAGCTCATGCTATTACAAACCAATCTACCAACATGTTTCAGATTTATCATCAACGGAAGACTCGTAAGTACTTTATGTTTATTGCCATTTCAAAATAGAACAAAAATAATAGAAAATGTCATCTTTACAATTGCACATTCACTAATATTTGCCATGTCATAGATGCGAAAAAGACAGGAGCTGATAATGTGCTGCAAAGATCTACCTACAACAATCACCATTGTGGGAGAACAATAGTTTAAAATAAACTTTAGTAAAAATCTGTGTATACACTCTTTCATTCAATAAATGAAAGCCCAAGGTGGTGTGATGGCAACTTTAGGGGATGAGGATGAGCCAAGAGAGAAGAAGTCCCTCCTTGTCTGCCTTCTCCTATCCATGGACGTGTACTATGTGATAGCAAACTTGTGCGTGACGGTTAGGATGAGCAGGGAGGGATGATAAAAAACTCGCAGAGGACCAATATGTACAGACAGAATGTATGGTATATCGGATCTGTGCGAGCCGAATATCATAGAGAATGATTAGTTTTGAGAAAAGACACACAAGTGCGGTATGGGGTGACACGTAGGCAGACATATCGAACCTGTGCGCATGGAAGACGGTAGGAGGAATTTCGATTGTGAAGGATGCGCACAAGTGCGATATGCGGAGCCTAAAAAAAAGTAAAAAAAATTCATCAAAGTTTGTGATTTTATATCGCGGTTCGCACGTGCGAAAGAATGTCCTGTCACACGTGTGGGAGTTGTATGGACAAATGCGAGAGCGACACATGTCACCCTGTCACATTACACGTGTGGAGTTTGTACAATCAAATGCGAGAGCGACATGTGTTGTCGAGCAAACGAATGAACACGCGACATGTGTCCAGGTGTCATTTCACACGTGTGTAGGTGTCACCTCACACATGCCTGTGCCTGTAGTCCAATTGAAAGTTGACACATGTCCTAAGTCCGTTGACCACACGTGCAAAAATCTAGTATAAATGGCACGAAAATCGATTATTTTTTACCTTTTTCGTTCTCGAAATTACATATACATGTATATATATATATGTATATATATATATGTATAGATATAGATACATATATATCTGTATACATATATATGTGTATACATATATATACATATATATGTGTATATATATATATGTGTGTGTGTGTGTGTGTGTGTGTGTGTGTGTGTGTGTGTGTGTGTATGTGTATATATATATATACATACATACATATATATATATATATATATATATATATATATATATATATATATATATATATATATATATACATACATATATATGTGTATATATATACATACATACATATGTATGTATATATAGATACATAGATATATATGTATCTATATATATACATAGATATGTATGTATATATATATACATAGATATATATGTATATATATACATATATATATATATATATATATGTGTGTGTGTGTGTGTGTGTGTGTGTGTATATATATATACATATATATGTATATATATATATATATATATATATATATATATATATATATATATATATATATATATATATATACATATATACATATACATATATATATGCATATATATATATATATATATATGCATATTTCACTATCCCCAAATCCTAAAAATAAGACCATAACCCTTTTCATGCAAATAGTTAAGCGAAATTATGCTCTTAATGCATGCAATCTCACTCACTTTCATGTGAGCCCTCCAACAAGGTCCAAGCCTTAAAAATTAAGACCACCATCACATCTTAGCCTTTAACGTTGACTTTTTTCTAAACTCCATTGACCAACCTCAACACATAGTACTAGCACATAGTATTGCCTTTGCAAGTCAAGGCCAAAAACAAAAAGACAATGCCAAACAAGCATCGAAAGAAACATTTAGACATTTACAATGAAGGTCAACCATGGCCCATGAAAAATGCTCAAGCCATTGCCTTAATGCTTTTTGAGTGACTTGGATAAAAAGGACAAAAATTTTGTGATACTCATGAAAAAGTCACTCAAAAGTATCTCTCCAATATTTAAGATATTTAATAGTGTTGTTCTTGGAGACCTTTACAAATTTGTTGTCATAGTCATGAAAAAGTCACTCAAAAGTATATTTTCAATTTTTAACATATGATGTTCGTGAAGACCCTTCAACTAGGTAAAGGGGACCAAACCTATGATGTCACTAAAATATCCGTCCTTAATATTTAATGTATGCTTTGTTTTAAAGTTTAGTGTGGAGGTTTCACATGAGGTGTGGTTTGAGACACTTGGGCTTGGGTCTAGAATTTACTTTTGTGCACAAAATTGAGCCCCAAAGCAATTTATGTACATGAGATAAGCTTTTAGAAAATTACCTCTAGAAAATCAATTACATATCCCCCATCAACAAGTTGGTAGTGAGAGCAACATTACAAATATGTAAGGTTCCTCTTCAGATTATTTAAGGTCCTCCTCTAATCTGATGCCATATTATAAAATAAGAGGATATCAAAAGACTTGTGTTGCCAAGTGTTCATTTTTTCTTTGTATTTGATTTGTAAAATTCTTATTGATATTATGTAAGTTTCTCCTTTAAACAATATTTCAAAAGACTCATATGGCCAAATGCTCATGTATTGTGTGGGTTTTAAAACCATTTTTAGAAATGGAATTTATAGGTGTTTCCTAAATCTTTAAAGTTTTCACCAAATTCTCACATCGACAACCAATGAGAGATTGACAACTAAGCAGGAAAGCTTTTCTATAGAACGTTCATGTGGACAACCAATGACTAAGTACCATATAGCACATAAATTATCAATTTTTATGCTTTCTATTTCAGAAGATTTTCCCATAGTTCTCTCTCTCTCTCTCTCTCTCTCTCTCTCTCTCTCTCTCTCTCTCTCTCTCTCTCTCACACACACACACACACACACACACACACACACACACACACACACACACAATATAAACGAGTAAGTAGCCCAAGCACTTAATTACAAAAATTATAGACTAAAATAATTGGGCCTTATATTATGCAAAATAACATAGGCCTCCAATAAGCCTGAAACTCCTGCCAAATTACGTGCTTGAAAGGTTGAGTGTAAAGCTTGACACTTTTTTGAGTCCCGACTCCTTGTTCAAGGGCAAGGGCATATAAAAGAGCAGAGCTTTTCTCACATGCCTTTTAAGTTTCAAAAATAGTCCATCGCAGTGGGGTGGAGGGTAGAGTTGTTGACTACCACCAGAAGGGTGCAGCCTCAAATCCCGACCACCATGTAGCGACATCCAAGGAGCTTAGTTGCCTAAATGGCATTGCTAAGTTTGGATATGTTGTATATGACAACTAGTAATCGCTTAACATGTATGCAAAAAAAAGAAAAGTTTCAAAAATATTTCTCACGGTTCTTCAATATTTTTGAGCGGAAGAGGAGATAAAAAAAAAAAGAAATTGTAAGGAGTCTAAATTTGAATATAATATGGCCACACCCTTTTGACAAGTCAAAAACGCCGCCCACATCTGCAATACCAACTAAAAAAAAAAAAAAAAACTTTTCCAACAGTTTAACATTGTCATCAATTAACCTTTTGTCTCTATTTATACACTGGGCAGTTTATCGCGCAACCGTCGATGGTTTTCGCTAAATTGCTGACTAGTGGCAGCGAGACACGTGTGTGGCATCGAAGTGGCCAAGTCTCTTTGATAACAAACAAATTAGACTCTCTCTCTCTCTCTCTCTCGATCGATCGATCTCGAGCTCTCGTCTTCTGATCCATCGTTCTTTCGCTCTCTCTGTCTCTGTCTCTCTCGTTCTTGCGATCCATCCATTATTATGGCCCTCGTCTCTGCTTAAGCCAATAACGAAAATTATGCATCAGCAGCAGCAGCCTTTGTTTGTGTAGAATGAAGACGGATTAAGGCTTGTGCTGCAATCAGACAGCAGGGTGCTTGTATAGTGTTGGTTTGTTTGGAGGCTTAATACCCAATTGTGGAGGATTTGCAAGATATGGCCTCCCGGCAGGCGGCAGTGCGTTTTGCTCTCAGAGCATCCCACAGCAGGAGGTCGCATTGGAGATCCGCAACAAGGCAGCCTTCAGCAGCTATTGATTCAATGAAGCAAGCGAAAGTGCAGCCTGTCTTCAATGAAGGGGGAGCAGTGTTGCCCAAATGTCAGATTGAAGCGACCTCCTGCCTTCTACACACACCTGTTGCTGGCAATTTCGGGTGAACGCAGCTATTAACAATCTAGTTCTCGTGGCTTCTGGCAGGAAGCAGCTATTTTTGCATTCATAAATTACTTAAAACATTTCAATGCTATTGGTATTTTATGTAACTAAGTAAATACATAAACTTTAATGTAAGCGCATCTTTTGAACAAATGCCACTTTAGGAAGTTTGAAGCCATCTTTGTTAATTCCGCAACTACTTCATAGCCGAATACATATAGGGAATAAGTCCTTGATTGAATCGGTCAAAAACATGGTGCTGGATGATACCATATGTGTGGGGGTTTGTTTTGTCGCGGATGGATCTCCCAATCTACTAGGAGGTGGATAGCTGCTAGTTAACCTAAAATTGACCATAGAGAGCACACATTTACGTTTACTTCATGTAAGCTTCTAGTCTTGTGTTTGTTTTTTCACAGTTCCCAGCCGTACAGAACAAGAGCAGTTTTTTATACAATCCTAGCCCCCCACGCCTATTTGAAGGTGATATGACGATTTCATTAATCAGGCTTTGACCTAGTGATGATTGTGGGATTGTGCCCGTGTTGTGAATATATTCAAAGGGTTCAAAATAACAAATATCAAGGCCCTAAATGATTCACAACATACATGTTTAACGTAAATAATGCGAAGCCATATTCAATAGTGAGAAAATTTTGACTTTTGGCTTCTCAGAAGAGATGTGCACCATACGGAAATAGGCGAAATTCTCATGAAACTGGACACTTCCAAGTTATTTATGAAAGCATGTTATTCTCCATGATGTTGCTGTAGTTCTCACAAATACTTCCAAAGTTTGTTATTGGTTTTCAAATTCAGTAAAAAAAAAAGTGGAAATTTCAATGAACCTTTTCGTCATTTGTGACATTCACCTACTTTTGGGTGCTACTGTTATGAGTAAATGTGTTATAACACATTCTCCATGTTATGCATTATTGATCTTTTGCGTGCCTGTGTGATGGCTGCTGTGTTTTGGACATAATGTAGTCATGTGGTAGTCTCTTAAACCTGTGAAAATTTCTTTCCTAATTTGATGGTTGGAGTTGAGGTACTTGGTATTAGGTAGTGTGCTTTGCGATCATTCTGGAAGAGTTGTGTATCCAATAGTGCATTAGACTTATTTTTATATAGGGTGTGGATCTCTTTGGTTGTACAATGTGCTTGTATAGATGGATGGTGCAATGTGTAACATCTTTTATACCAAAGTTATAGCCAAAACAGATGTTGGCTTAATTTTTGGAGATTCTCTACAGGTCTTCTCAACTGAGATTTGCACTGCTTCCTGAACTTTATGGTGGTTCAAAGTTGTCGAGGACATATTCTGCAGCTGATTGTATGTTTTCTCTCCTTGTGTTTGGAAATATAGCATTGTTCTTGAGCTTTATTTCATGTGGTGTGGTTGTGGAGGTGGTTCTTTAAAAGAGCTCTTAATTAATGTTTGCTACACAATAGTGTTTCCATGAATTGTGTTTGCTACCATCAAATTGAATTGGCCCATTTTGAACCTGATTCTGGTTCAAATTGGATTTGGGGACAAAAAAAAGGGTAATTGATTATCAGTTTTATTATTTTATCATGATTTGGATTTTAAAGGTTGTAATTTGTGTTTGAAGTTTTATCATTTATGGTCCACTCATGATTCATGAAGTTGAACTTTGGCAATTTCGACAAAGAAAGAGAGAAAGAAAGAAATCTTTGTTGTCCCTGCTAAAAAGCAAAAGTGTGATAGATTATGTAGGAGCATAGAAAACATTTCTCAAAAAAACAAAACTGAAAAATGAAAACTAGTCTCTAAAAACATCTAAATGAGTTCTAAAAGAAAATGAACTTTGAGTGAATAAAAAAGAGTTCTGAGCATAAATGAGCAAATACTGTAAATAAAACTGTGATACAATGATATACTAATCAATGTCTTGAGCTGTACAAATGTCAAAGTCAAATACTAGGTCCTGGTAACGCTGGAGCTCTACTGAAATAGGATAGGATAGATGCTCTAGACACTGTAGATGATACTAAAGATGAAGATGGGGGGGGGGGGGGGTCATCGTCTTCAAAGTCTCTGAACAGCTCTTGAGCATACTGATAAATGGTGCCTCTGACGATGTTAATCATGGGATTGGATATCAAACTCATCCTCAGATAGTGTCTCATTCTTAGTATATGCTCTAGAACGTCTCCTTGAGAAAAAAAGAGGTAATTTGGGGCTAAGAGCCTAGATCTCCAAACTAGTGCTGTTGCCATGTATGTCAGCATAGAACAAACATCTCGCGTATCATCAAAGCAATACAGTGTGGGTTCACATAGGAAATAAGAGACCATAGTGTTAGACGACAGTTGTGTTCTAGCACAATCCCGGCACGACCGGTTACTAGGGGCCGAGGGCCACGGTGTAGGCCAGGCCAGTAACCGGGATGGACAATATAGGGGACCAGTTGGGTTTGGTGTGACACAGGCAGTGACCTGGTGTGACCACCAAACATGATGTTAGTAGGTGGAGTTATGACTGCATGGACCCTAGTCGTCAACGATGGAGATGCCTCTGCTGCACGAGCAGCTAGCCAGCAGTTAGCTGGGGTGACCGTTGGTGTCATAGGTCCATGACGGGGCTTGGTGGTGGTGCCTCAGAGTCACGCACTGATTGTGGGTAGGGGATTTCTTGGAAAAATGAGGACTGATCACCTTGCAACCAGGTGTCCCAAGCTCAGAATAGCAACTAGAGAGACTCAAGAGGGGGGATCATTCCTCACACCGACCATCAGAGTTTGGAGAGCTCCTGGAGATGGGAGTGCAACATTTGGTATCAAGAGCCTCGTTCTAGAGAGAGAATGCCCGGTTCTAGAGAGAGGAAGTGCAAAAAAACTCTGATTTTGCAGGATTCTTGAAGGATTGGAGGGGAGGAAAGTGAGGGAGACAACAAAGAGGAGCGTAGAGAACCTCCAGCGCTGCTGCTCCAGCCCAAGAGATCGATTGTGTCACATGTACTTTGAATCCCTTTGCCCAATGTATGGTAAATTGTAATTATTAAATCGTAAAGGGCTAAGTCACCGGCCTGTGGAGACAATTGTAAATTGCAATGTAAATATTTGTTATACTGACTAAATACGAGATGGCCAAGGGGGTACTGGGTCTCATGAGAGTCTACTGGATTGACCTCCTAAAAAGTAGGAAGGGTTGACTGGTCAACTTGACACATGTCACATGCTCACTGGGACACTTGGTCCAGTGCATGAGTGACACTTGTCAGATGGTCAATGGACGGGTCAACATGACATGTGTCATATGCTCATTGGGACACTTGGTTCAATGCATGAGTGACACGTGTCAGACTGTCCACCTACTAGCTTGCCTATGTGTCAGGGTACTGCCAAGTGGCAAGTGTCGGCTGTGCATGGAGTTTGTCATGTGTCGACGTTAGGATGTGTCAGGGTTAAGGGGTGCTTGAGGGGATATAGGGTGAGCCTTGTCAAGCATTCCTCATTATGATTATGATATTCCTATGCAGCTATGGTTGGGAGGAGACTTGCAGCAGAGCTCTCATGTTTGCTTGTTGATCTATGTACATTTACTTGAGATCAATAAAGTGACGGATTTGCTGGGTAATTCTGTGTATTCACTTAGGGTTTGTGAGCTTGTGTGCAACAGATTGATTTGCTGTTTGGGGAGCAGAATTTTTCAAAAACGTTCTACAGGTCCATCGCTGCCTAAAAAGGGGAAAAAACAGCACTTCAGTTTCACATAACTTTTCTTACAAGTGTCAGATTGTGCTGAGATTTTGACAGGTCATTGTGGGTACTGAATCGCTGCCCAGGAAGGCTCTAGCCCGCGGAAAAACGTTCACAATCTCTGATGCTGCCAAAACGTCAGATTTTGCACCATTTTTTGGGCTGTTACAGTTGAAGTATGACAGCTTTCTTTCTTCTGGTCTGTTTGACCTGAAATTTGACACGGAGAATCCTAATTGGAGGGTGACCTACCTCAGCTATATCTCTTGCCCATCCGCAAATAAAAAAAACAGGCTATCCACCTTTGTTTACAGGCTGTTTTTTTCACTTTTGCGAAGGAAAAAAAAAACAGTTTTGTTTTTTAAGGCGATTTCTGGCACATTTTTCATAGGCAGATCCATTGCGCCTGTCTACAACCCCAGCGCACTTTTTTTTTTTCAGGGAGTTATCTTCTCCTCGTAGTTTGGTCATCATGGCTGATGATAGAGTAGATATCCCTGCTAGTCCACCAATTTCCCTTCAAACTCCACCAGCCAGTACTGATCCTGACCGTAAACCCAGTGCGGTGATGACGAGTCCGCTTGCAAGTGTCCCTCCGCCCGTGCAGGTTCGCATGGACAGTATGGAGAGGAACATGGCAGAGATGCATGCTTTGTTATCTTCCATGGCTGGAAGTTACGTGTCTTCTTCTTAGTATCCTTTGCCGCACCCGTTACAATTTCCTTCCCAGATGTCGCCACAGTTTCCAGTTCCACCCTTTGTGAATACTGATTACCTAGAGGATAAAGACATAAAACTGACAAAATATGCTGGAAGTACTCCACAAAGAACTACTGATGTGCTAGACCAGTGGTGGCATAAATGAGAAGAGTATTTTGTTTTTAAACGAGCCCCAACTATTGAAGTTGGAGAATTCAGAAAGAAGCTTACCATTTTACTGATTTTGCTGACAGGTGGAGGTGTGGGATCGACGAGTCTCTCAGGCCCTGTTTTCTATTCACACTTACTTTGACAAGTTAGACTTTGAAATCACCAAGTTAGCCAAGTTTGATGTTGTATTAGGAAAGCGGTGGCATGCGAGTAAGCAGCCCACTATAGATTTCCTTTCGCATGAGTATGTTTTCAGGCATGAGGGTTTGTCTCATGTCCTGTAGGGGGAGAGGCCATCCGTACAGGGCCCGCTTATTACCTGTTTGCAAATAAAGAAGATGGACTTGCAGTATGTGTGGTTGTGTTATTTGGTAAATGTGAATGTTGATTCCAATTTTTGTACATTACCAATAAACCCACAAGTTAATAATTTAGAAGCAACTTCATCTGATTTAACCTCTTCTATAAGTTATGCTTTAGCTCAACAGCTCAGAGGTGGTCTAGCAAGCCAGCTGGAAAGATCCATCCAAGCTGAGTTTAAACATTTGTTGATTGATAGCATGCCAGCGCCTAGTTGGAACGTGGAGCATTGTATTGAGCTCGTCTCAGGGGCAAGCCCAGTATGTCGGCCTCCTTATAGGATCAGCCTGAAAGAGGAGGAGAAAGTACGGAAGATGTTGGAGGAATACCTTAGGTTGGGGCATGTCTGTCCTAGTTATTCACCTTTTGCCTCGCCCATCTTTTTGGTTAAGAAAAAGGATGGTAGTTTCCGGTTGTGCGTGGATTACAGGGGATTGAATAAAATCACTATAAAGCACAAATATTCTCAACATAGTTTTGACAACTTGAAGGAGGTTGTTGCAACGGCTCTAGTACTCAAGATTGTTGATGCCCAGAAACCTTTCGACCTAGAGACGGATGCTAGTGGCATTGCCGTGGGTGCAGTGTTGAGTAAGGAAGGTAGACCTGTAGCCTTTGAAAGTAAGGAATGGACGCTAGCGCAACATGAATATCCCACACATGAGCAGGAGTTGTATGCGATTATACATGTGCTCAAGGTGTGGCGACATTATCTGTATGGCGCTGAATTTTACGTGTATATTGGCCATCATACTTTGAGGTACTTCTGCACTCAACCAGATTTGAAGGGTTGCTAGGGTTGGCGGGCCGAGTTGATGTAGGAATTTCATTTGGAAATTCGCTTCTGAAGAGGCAAGGAAAATGTGGTCACTGATGCACTATCTTACTATAGTTGATAGTGATCTCATGGAGGAGATCAAGAGGGCTCAGCAGACCAATGCACATTATCAGCGTGTGTGGCCTGATGCGCACAAGGTAGTCGACCAAGCGGAAGAGTCAGTCAAGGCTGTCGCTTCTGTAGAGGCATACACTAGTACATATCTAACATACACTGTGAAGGATGGTATATTATTGAGACGGAAAGGTTTTCGTCGTAAGATACTTCATGAATGCCATGATAGTCCTTATGCAAGGCACCTAGGTATTGATAAGACTAGTGAGCTAGTTAGAAGGCATTATTTTTGGCCACGATTGTAGCGGGACGTCAGAGAGTATGTCAAACGTTGCACGACTTGTCAGGTGAACAAGGTTGAGCAGGTAAGTTCTCCGGGCTTGCTACATCCACTGGAAATTCCTACAAGAAGGTGGGAAAGTATCTCCATGGATTTCATTGTTGGGCTACTCAAGGCCCAGACAGGATCGAATTCCGTTATGGTAGTGGTAGACAAATTTTCCAAGATGGCTCACTTCATCGCAACGACCAAGGTCACAGCTCTGTAGGTTGCTGAGTTGTTTATTCAGAATGTCTTCAGGTTGTATGGACTTCCGAAGTCCATGATGTCTGACAGAGATCCCAAGATTACGAGAAATTTCTGAATTGAGTTGCTCGCTAGTTTGGGAACACAATTGCGGATGTAGCTCCGAGCATTCTTCGACGGATGGTCCAACAGAGTTAGTGAACCAGGTCTTGGAAGATATGCTTAGGGCATATGTCAGTGGTACGCAAACAGACTGGGGTAAAGCATTTACCGCTATTGGAGTTTGCGTACAATGATAAGAGACATGTGTCCACTGGATTGAGTCCATTTGAGCTCAATTATGGTTTCAGGCCGTTGAGTCCTACGATTATAGGAATTCCGCATAAGGTTCAAGGCTACAGCCACGCAGAGAGTTATAGTCGTGAGAACAGTACCTATAGGGAATTTGAGAAAGGAGATTGGGTTTATTTAGTAGTCCCTTCGAAGTCGAAGGTGCTACGCACAGGAAAGTTCACCAAGTTATCTCCTAGGTATTATGGACCATGGTTGATTATAAGAAGGCTAGCCAAGTAGCTTATAAGCTATAGCTACTTGTGGGATGCAAGGTGCATCCAGTGTTTCATGTCAGCAAACTGAAGAAATTTTTGCATGATGGCGATAGCCTGGTGGAAGGTCTAGTGTCTCTGGAGGAGAAAGATACCAGAGGTTATGGGCCTGAAAGAGTCCTGGATCGGAGGAGCGACGATTGAGGAATTGTCTTCTTCAGGAGTATCTAGTGATTGGAAGGGGGATCCTTTATCTGATGCTACTTAGGAGACTCGCTAGGCGTTGTAGAAGTCTTACCTAGAGTTTGTCATCGAGGATCGATGACTTGCCAGAAGAGGGTAGGATTGTTAGACGCCAGTCGTGTTCTAGCATAGTCTTGGCATGACCGGTTACTAGGGGACGAGAGCCACGGTATAGGCTAGGGCCAGTAATCGGAATGGACACTAGGGGACTAGTTGGGTCTGGTGCATCGCAGGCGATGACTTGGTGTGACCGCTAGACAAGATGTTAGTAGGCGGAGTTATGATCGCATGGACCCTGGTCATCAGCAGCGAAGATGCCTCTGCCGGACGAGCAGCTAGCCGACAGTTAGCTAGGGTGACCGTTAGTGTCATAGGTCCATGACAGGGCTTGGGGGTGGTGCCTCAGAGTCACGCACTGATTGCGGGTAGGAGATTTCTTGGAACCATGAGGATTGATCACCCTGCATGGCAACCAGGTTTCCCGAGCCCAAAATAGCAACCAGAGAGACTCAAGAGGAGGGCACCTACAATTGGGTGGATCAGTCCTCACACCGGCTATCAGAGTTTGGAGAGCTCACACTGGCCATCAGAGGTTGGAGATGGGAGTGCAACACGTAGTGTGACTGAGGTATCATGGAAAAGGCATTGATAACACTCTTTGATCTCATAATAAGAGGACACCGGCTCCTCAACTCCACCTCATCTGATGTGCATAGTTGACAAGTCCTCGCGCTCGTGGAATGCCTTGAAAGCGTCCCGTCTCCACATATATCTGGTGTGAGGGAACTTGTCATTGTCCTAGCATGAACCATAAGCAATGTGAGAGACTGCTATCAAGATTTCGAGGTAACTGGTACACCATTAATATTCAACTCAAGGAAATGGGAATGATAGAAATCTAACTCAGTTCCAAGATCCGTAGTGATAGTGTAGAGAGTAGTGGCATACACAATCCAGCAACATAGGTGTTATGGCCATATCCTGCTCGGAGGATTTGGAATAGTCCTAATATGGTAGACCGGCTCTCCGGTATTCGAGATTGTTAGTTATGCCTCGATTTAATTCCATGTCAAGGCCAGTTTGTAACTAATAACCTTGAGAGGACCTAGACACTCCTATTGAGACACGTGGAGCAATGCATGGCATGTGACAGTGGTATGCATGAGGATTGCATGGTATATGTGACCTATTTTTAGATGGACTGCATGGGAGGTTGCATGGGTGCATGCACAAGCTCAATGTAAAGACCAACCAAGAAGGCTACTAAGATGAGGACATGATCAACATATATAGAGACTAGTGGGAGCCAAACCACCTATCCAACCGAGATGTATCTGAACATGTCACCCTCGAGCCATGGCAAGTGAATACCTGAGGATAGGAGAGAAGCTAGCAACCAAGAGCCAAAACTTAGAATGGAAGAGGGCGTGTCCCTACCCGTACACATAGGGGTAAGAAGCCTGTGCATGCACCCATGCAAAGACCTATGTTTAGATGGACTGCATGGGAGGTTGCATGGGTGCATGCACAAGCTCAATGTAAAGACCAACCAAGAAGGCTATAAAGATGAGGACATGATCAACATACATAGAGACTAGTGGGAGCCAAACCACCCATCCAACCGGGATGTATCTGAACACGTCACCCCCGAGCCATGGCAGGTGAATACCTGAGGATAGGAGAGAAGCTAGCAACCAAGAGCCAAAACTTAGAATGGAGGAGGGCGTGTCCCTACCCGTACACATAGGGGTAAGAAGCCTGTGCATGCACCCATGCAACCTCCCATGCAGTCCATCTAAACATAGGTCACATATCCAATGCAATCCTCATGCATACCATTGTCACATGGCACTGCTCCACGTGTCTCAATAGGAGTGTCTAGGTCCTCTCAAGGTTATTAGTTACAAACTAGCCTTGAAATGAAATTAAATCGAGGCATACCCGACAATCTTGAATACCGGAGAGCCGGTCTACCATATTAGGACTATTCCAAATCCTTCGAGCAGGATATGGCCATAACATTCTTCCTCCTTAAATAGGTTTTGTCCTCAAAATGAGAAAGAGATTTATGGAAATTATCCCTAAAAACTTTCAACTTTTACCCAAGAATTCATTATTCTTTTTTGATCTTTCAATCTAAAACAAGTACTCAGAGATGCAACAATTTCTACAATTGCTTGCCTCTGTTGGAATGTAAATGGAATTGCTTACATTACCATAGGTTACTTTGACCCAAAAGGTCGAGAGTTGTGTAACCATGGTCATTTATTATATTAGGCCTACTAAACTTAGAGTTAGCTAAGTTAGTATGAAATTAACTTGGTAGGGACTCACGGGTCCACTAGGCCTAATTGTGACATTAAGTAACCCAACTTGACATATTGGAGGTACCTTATTCTTTCTATGTAACTTATAGAAAGTTGGATAGTCAACAGTCAAGTAGTTGGAAAGCCAATAGTCAAGTAGTTGGACAAGAAGGTGATTTGCTTACAAACCACTTGACGAAGATCAAGGATCTTCGAGAGGAGCTTCTTAGTATTGATGAGGTGATTGAGAACTCACAATTTGTATCTATTACTCTCAACTCTCTTCCTAATTCTTACCTTCCATTTGTGTCATCATTGAGCATTTCTCTGAGGGGACAACAAATCTCCTTCGACGAACTTGTTGGCTTACTTCTTCAAGAAGAGCAAACAAGGATCAACTTTGGTGAACAAGAAGATCAAGCTTTCTTTGCAAAAGGCAAAGGCAAAGGCAAGTGGAAAGGGAAGCCTTCTTTCAAAACCTTCAAAGATGATCAAAAATCTAAGGAAGTTCAAGATCAAGGCTCCAAGAAGAAGGGTAAGTGCCACTATTGCAAGAAGTTTGGGCATCACATCAAAGAATGTAGGAAGAGACTTGCAAAGGAAAAAGAGAAAGGTAACGATACAAGTACCGCAATCATTACTTTGGAACAACAATTTGGAAAGGAGGATATTCTTTTCAATAATGATTATGCTTTTGTCACTAATAATCTCATCTCTCCTCAAGACGAGATTTCTGCCACTTCAAATCTTGCTAGTTTTTCAGCAGAAAACAGCTCATCTTCAGCTTTACAAGATGCTGTTTTTTTATCTATCGATTGGGTGATCGATAGCGCTGCCACACGCCATATGACTTATCACAAAGAAGTCTTCACAAAGCTTGTGAAAGTGCATGATGGAAGCAAAGTTCAAGGTGTTGATAACACCTCTTATCCTATCAAAGGTATTGGAGTGATCCCCATTATCTTACCCAATGGTGAGGAGAAGTACATTCGTAATGTACTTTATGTTTCAAAAATAAAAAAAGAATCTCATTTCGGTCTCTACAATTATGAACCAAGGATTGGTTGTGGAATTCAAAGAAGACAAATGTCTTATCAAAGACCCAAAGAGATCTCTTATGATCATTGCTTCGGGAACATTACGTGGTGGATTGTTCCTTATGGACACCTATGAGCGAAGAGCTTCATCATCTTTTTGTCTTGTTGCATCAATTTCACATTCTTTGGAGTTGGCTGAATTATGGCATGCTAGGTTTGGACATCTCAACTTTGCTAGCTTGAAAATGTTGAAGAGATTCAATATGGTTGAAGACATTCCTAATATTGAGCATCTCGAAGGACATGTATGCGAAGGATGCAGACTTAGAAAATTTCAAAGGCAAGCTTTTCCAATTGATGGAACTATTAGAGTTGATGGCAAATTTGATTTGGTTCATAGTGATGTATGTGGTCCAATGAGGACCGAATCCATTGGAAGGTGTAAGTACTTTGTTACTTTTAATGATGACCTTTCAAGATTTACATGGATTTATCCTATGAAGGCAAAATCTGAAGTTTTTTCAACGCTTTAAGGATTTTCTAGCAATGATAGAAAACCAGTTTGGTCACTTTTTGAAAATCTTACATGCCAACCGAGGAGGGGAATATATAAAGAATACGTTCGGTACTTATCTTCAAAGCAAAGGTATCCATCATCAAATGACAACCCCTTACACACCTCAACAAAATGGTGTTACCGAAAGAAAGAATCGCACTATTATGGAGATGGCTCGATGCATGCTCAAGGCAAAGGGCCTACCTCACAAGTTTTGGGCTAAAGCGGTTATAACGGCGACTTACATTAGTAATCGGTGTCCTACTAAAGCCTTGAAGGTATTAACTCCTTATGAAGTTTGGTATGGTAAGAAGCCTACTGTTTTTCACTTACGCATCTTTGGTTGCACGGCTTATGCTTTCATTCCCGATAAGCTAAGAACCAAGCTTGATGATAAAGGAGTTAAATGCATATTTGTTGGCTATAGTAGCGAAAGCAAGGGCTATAGGTTGTTTAATATGGATACTAATAAAATCGTAGTGAGTCGTGATGTTCATTTTGATGAAAAGACCTCCTATGATGTTGCGCCCACTCATGTCATGAAAAAAAACTTCCCCCATGATGCATATGTTGAAATATTTCCAGATTTGGTTTTGCCATCTAATCATGAAGAGAAGGGACTGCCATCTACTTCTAGTGGACAGCCCACTACTCCTTCAAATTTGCAGCCCATAGTTCATCAAGAAGAACCTATTTATGGTGAAGAGCAGCCTGTTGAAGACATTGGACAACAAGGTCCAAGTTTGGAAAACATTGGACAGCAAGGTGCAAGTTCGGAACACTTTGGACAACAAAGTGTTGACAAAGGTAAGGCTGTTGGACAGCCCAAACCAGTCCCTAAATGGTTGTTGCAGACTTTGCAGGACAGCAAAGTGGATCATTTCTATGAAGGGAAGACTCGTGCCTCTACTAAATCAGTCTTACTACGAAAGGAAGGCACATGCCTCTTTAAAATCAGTACCTCTTGCTGATTTTTTTGGTTCTACACTTACTCTTCATCATGATGTTGGTACATTGCCTATTCTATGGTAAGGTTTGGGAGGATGTGATGTCAAAAGAGTTTGGTACTCTTTTTTATTGTCCTTATGATAAGAAGTATTTTCGAATGATGTGGGAGCCTATGATGGATTACAGGTTTATGTTTCGACTTATTGCCGAGTTTATGTTGGTTCCCTTCTTCGGATGGAGCATGCAAATCCTCACCCTTCGACTTGATGCTTCATTATTACGCATTCTTTTCCTTTTATATGTTAGACATGATTGGGGATGAGATTTCGACTACTTCGGTGCGAAGTTTATTTGGCGACATGAAGTTCGGACAACAAGTTGCATTTTTCTCTTTCGAGAAGTTACTTCATGTTATGTTATGCATTTCCATTTAAGGAGGGTGTTGGAATGTAAATGGAATTGCTTACATTACCATAGGTTACTTTGACCCAAAAGATCGAGAGTTGTGTAACCGTGGTCATTTATTATATTAGGCCTACTAAACTTAGAGCTAGCTAAGTTAGTATGAAATCAACTTGGTAGGGACTCATGGGTCCACTAGGCCTAATTGTGACATTAAGTACCCCAACTTGACATATTGGAGGTACCTTATTCTTTAACTTATAGAAAGTTGGATAGTCAACAGTCAAGTAGTTGGAAAGCCAATAGTCAAGTAGTTGGATAGCCAATAGTCATGAAGTTAGATAGTCATCTTGGACCATATATATGTGTGTATCCCATTTGTATGAGACACTTTTGTAAGCAACACTGACTATTCTTCTTGGCTGTCCACGAGTTTTTACAAGAGGGTTTCTAGCCATCTCTGTCTTTCTTTTGAGGATGCTTTGTGTGATTGAATAGTTAAGATCCTGAATCCTTAGGCTTCTATTTCTTACAGCCTCTACATAGAAGTACTACCTCAGAATCCAAAGATACACTAAGCTATAAATCTTCCAAATGGGTTGATCTTCTTCAAATAAAAGACATCACCTTGTAGATAATAATGCTTCTTGGTACAAATATCTTTAGAATATCCAAATATTCCAAGGCTCAACAATTCATAACTCATTCCAGAGTACTTCAAAATGTTTCCTTTTAGTAATGAATACACTTGGGCTATTTCAACAGTATATGAACGATATTTTTCGTCTATAACTAGGTCAATGCCTAGTGGTATTCTTAGATGATATTATCATCTACAGTGAATTGCTTAAGGAATATGGGAGCATTCAATGGTTTGAAGTATTTCTATTGGTTGAAGATCGAATCCTATATTTGGATATAGGACAACCAGATAATCTTTTTGATTTTTTGGAGAATAGATCTAGAAGCAAAGGACTTCTTGGAGGGAAAGCTGATGGTATGGGACATCAATAATTCCAAAAGGAATTTCTTGTGCGAGAGTGATTTGTAGACCGGTGGTTAGTGTTTATGGTAATGTTATGGCCATATCATGCTCGCAGGATTTGGAATAGTTTTAATATGGTAGACCGGCTCTCCGGTATTCGAGATTGTTGGTTATGCCTCGATTTAATTCAATGTCAAGGCCAGTTTGTAACTAATAACCTTGAGAGGACTCAGACACTCCTATTGAGATATGTGGAGCAGTGCATGGCATGTGACAGTGGTATGCATGGGATATGTGATCTATGTTTAGATGGACTGCATGGGAGGTTGCATGGGTGCATGCACAAGCTCAATGTAATGACCAACCGAGAAGGCTACTAAGATGAGGACAAGATCAGCATACATAGAGACTAGTGGGAGCCAAACCACCTATCCAATTGAGATGTATCTGAACACCTCACCCCCGAGCCAGGGCAAGTGAATACCTGAGGATAGGAGAGAAGCTAGCAACCAAGAGCCAAAACTTAGAATGGAGGAGGGCGTGTCCCTACTTGTATACATAGGGGTAAGAAGCCTGTGCATGCACCCATGCAGTCCATCTGAACATAGGTCACATATCCAATGCAATCCTCATGCATACCATTGTCACATGCCATGCATTGCTCCACATGTCTCAAGTGTCTGTGTTGTCTCAAGGTTATTAGTTACAAACTGGCCTTGACATGGAATTAAATCGAGGCATAACCAACAATCTCGAATACCGGAGAGCCGGTCTACCATATTAGGACTATTCCAAATCCTTCGAGCAGGATATGGCCATAACATTCTTCCCCCCTTAAATAGGTTATGTCCTCAAAACGGAAAAGAGATTCATGGAAATTATCCCTTAAACTTTCAACTTTTACCCAAGAATTCATAATCCTTAGTCTGATCTTTCAAGTACTCAGAGATGCAACAATTTCTACAATCGCTTGCCTCTACACAGAAGTACTACCTCAGAATCCAAAGATACACTAAGCTGTAAATCTTCCAAATGGGTTGATCTTCTTTAAATAAAAGACATCACTTTCATGTAATCCCAATTACATGAACTACTAGGTGAATCAACTCTTTATTTCAGAGATCAAGTCCAAAAGCTAAAGAGATTCCATTTTAATTATAGTCTAAAATCTATCTATGATTTCTTGTAGATAATAATGCTTCTTGGTGCGAATATTCTTAGAATATCCAAATATTCCAAGGCTCAACAATTCAATCAACCAAAATCTCTAGGAACAAAGTCTCAAACATCTTATCATCATGTGAATTACTCCTTGTATAGGTAAGGCTTGGAATTTGAGATGTTCCAAGATAATTGTATCTAAATTTCTTAAACCTAGACTATCTCTTATGCATAGATAGATCTAAGATGGATGATGGTTACTGTCAGCTGTGTTGAAAATGTTTGAAAGAAAAGGCATGTGTATAATAGAGTGAATTTTTTTGGAAGGCACTTATTATTGACTTTTCATGATTCAGATATTTTCATGTGTCATCTCTGTAACTAACTTTTATAAGACAAAACCTATTTAAGGGGGGAAGAACGTTGGCCATATTCTGCTCGGAGGATTTGGAATAGTCCTAATATGGTAGACCGGCTCTTCGGTATTCGATATTGTCGGTTATGCCTCAATTTTATTCCATGTCAAGGCCAGTTTGTACCTAATAATCTTGAGAGGACCTAGACACTCCTAGTATGGCATGTGACAGTGGTATGCATGAGGATTGCATGGGATATGTGAACTATGTTTAGATGGACTGCATGGGAGGTTGCATGGGTGCATGCACATGCTTCTTACCCCTATGTATACGGGTAGGGACATGCCCTCCTCCATTCTAAGTTTTGGCTCTGGTTGCTAGCTTTTCTCCTATGCTCAGGTTTTCACTTGCCATGGCTCGGGGGTGAGGTGTTCGGATACATCTTAGTTGGATGGGTGGTTTTGCTCCCACTAGTCTCTATGTATGTTGATCCTGTCCTCATCTTTGTAGCCTTCCTGGTTGGTCTTTACAATAGGTCATTCAATAAGGGAGGTGCTGGGCAAGGGAGGAATTCTTTCCAAAAGGAAATAGAGGATGCAGTAAAAAGAAGGTCAATCAAGCGTTTCCCATTTTTTTTCTCATAAGTTTGTTTTTCTCGACGACAAGTACGACTATATAGATGCTTGAGGCTATGCAAAAGATGTGGTCAGGCTTGTTTGACTTGGAGATGGAGCTATTTTCAAAGTGATTTTAGAGTTAATGTTCACATTAGTACCCCTAATGTTGTCATTTAGGATTAATTAGGATTATTGTTGGGTCATGCCTGCGTGCTAATTCTAGGGGCCCTTACCTATATTTAGTAAAAGTCTAGTTAGACTATAGTTAGACAAGTTCGAGATTCTAGTGGAGCACAAGTTATGGCTATAGATAGGTGTCAGTGCTTTTACCATATGTAGAGACATCAATTAGGCAATTGCTTTTAGATTGCTTTTGCTTTTGGCATAGTTCAAAGTATATAAGTATGTTGTGCACCCTAGCTCATTTGCAATGGGACATAGTTGGAGTTTCTCATCACTTGTATGTGCATATAAGACCAAGTAAGTATATCTCAAGTATGATAAATAGTAAAAGGAGCATATAAATGTCTCCATAAACCAATAACAATTACAAGCTAAAATGATTAGCCTATCAAGACCAGAGAAAATCTCTACTCTGCTCTCAAGACATGAAAGGAAGCATAGCTGAGCAAGGTAAATATTATCTCTTGCTTGTGATTAGCTAACATGATTCAATAAGCCTTTAATATCATATTGCATATATTTTGACAGTGCCTGCGCACCAGGAGATTGGAATGCCTTCACTTTCACCAACAATGACTCAGGTTGATGTTTCTATATCAGTTTTTGTTGATGCTTGTTAATAATGCAATTGGGTACAGTTCTATGATTTCTATTCACATCAATTAATCACATCAATTAAGCATACTACATTTCTATTCCTATAGAATATATTCAAGGCTATTTTAATGTAGTTTTGATAGCTTTGAAAATAGAACAATTTTACATGGGAGGACGAATATTCACTTGCAATTGCTGGGCCTAGAGATCCCCTTCATGAAGATGCATGCTAATTGGTGCTTCTTAGCTTTTTGAGGCTTAGCTATGTAAGTTTGTTGATGATGATAACATATCAATGCAGGGCAACATTGCAAAATGGTCGAAAAAAGAAGGAGATAAAGTTGCAGCTGGGGATGTACTCTGTGAAATTGAAACGGTAAAGAAATTGCCCTTATGGGCACACTCTATTACGTTCATATTGGCATAGCATTTTGTGTTCTTTCTTTAACTAGGGATACAATCCATTTAACCATCTTCAATATTTCTCTAGACGTTTAAGTTTGGCCTCATTGTGAATTATGGAATCGATGCTGATATACCACTTCTTAAGACAATAAACTTGGATGTATAGGACAAGGCAACGCTTGAAATGGAATCCATGGAAGAGGGCTATTTAGCCAAGATTCTTTTGGATGATGGTACAAAGGACATTCCTGTGGGCAAGGTAATGTTTTCTCCTATTTTGAAGCTTTAAGGGGTTATGTGTTAAGGTGAACCTGTATGGAATAGCATGCAAATCCTATAGACAGCAGGTTTATTCTATTTATCGACATGGTGCTTCCGAGTAGTTGATCTAGCAAAAGAATCCTTAGGAATCAAGTTCCTATGCAGGTTTAATCATTTCTAACATGGTACTTGTGAGCAACAGATTTAGCAAAAAGTTTAGTGTAAAACATGACACAACAAAAAGCATCACATGAGAAATAGTGGTTTCTTGCTTGTTACTATGCCAAGAAAATAGCCATTCTGAAGATGAAATTTAAAACTTTTGGTTGATTTGCAATTAACAGTTGATCCGCCCCAGTCAGCATCAACAAAGCTTTTATGAACTAGCACATTGTCAAAATGAGTCTAGAAAGACCAAAATCAATGAACATAACGTAGAATGCGTTTTGCAGCTTCTCAGTTGGACATGCCATGAGGTGAATATTCACGCCAACAACAAAGCTCAAAATCCAGCCTGGTACTAGTCAAGTAGATGAGACTACCTACAAGTTGTCGATGCAAAGTGACATTAGATTAATTAGACTCATCAAACTTTCTTACCAAACTCCATGGATGTCGAAATTGGCCTACACGTTTCCATATTGAACCTCCTCAATGCATGATTGGCATTCTTCAACTGTGAGATGCCGATTCTATCCCTTTCCTACCATACTTAAACTCCCAAAATGCAGAAGGTTGAGATCTGTCATATTGAACCGCTACACAAAGCAGACTTCATGTTCTTGATTAACTCAAGATCATTCCCTGTGATCACCAAGTCATCTACATAGAGTATTACCCTGACTATTTTACCCCTTGTGTTGCATTGCATAGAGATTAGAATGAGCTGAAGTTTTTACAAAACTCAGATCTAAGAAATCTATCAATGCGTGTACGAATTCATGACTTTCTTAATCTATCATCAATGAATGTCATGAAGTAGTCATTGGCCTCATTGGCCCACACAAATCAGTATGTACAAGTTCCAACACCTTCCTTGCACAAGTAGCACCACCCTTTCTGAATATCTCCTGATGTTGCTTGCCATAAATTCACCCTGCAAAAAAGGGTTCATTTTGATCCTCAACATTAGGTGAACCTATAACCATGTTGTTTCTTATCATTAGCATGCAAAACATTGTCTTGCAATGTCCCAAGTCCGTTCCTAGATGCTCTATATGGTCTGGAATCGACTTACTGTAGACTAGAATATCACTGATAAAATTAACAACGAACCTACCCATGAAGTCTATGAGTATGTCATTCATTAGCGTCATGAATGTCGCTAGAGCGTTAGTCAGACCAAAAGGCATGACCAAGAACTCATAATGCCCAAAGCGCGTATGAGACACCGTCTTTGGCAGTACCCTTCCCATCTGGCATTTCGATTTGTATACTGATAAGCTGAAGGTACTGTGGGAAGTTAAAAAATTAAGCTTCTTCATTAACACGGAATTTATGACATTGTGCGATGAACCGGTGTCAAAGAGGATCACCACCTCGTGACCTGCCAGCCATCCTCGCATCATAATTCGTTTTTCTATTAGAGAGATAACAAACAAGAGCTCTAGAACTTTTTTTCTCAACTGAAATTATCATCAATTTACAAGCCTTTTCCTCGTCGCATAGAATGTTGAGCTTGTCGAATTCAATCCTATGTACTGTGTCATCCTCACAACGTAATTAGGACTAAGAAAGCAACCAATATATTAGCTACCTAATGAGCAAATGACAGCCCTATATATACTATCTAGAGGCAACTTAGGGTACTTGGGTCCCATAAGGACATGCTGTTAATGGTAATGGCCTAGTACCTAAGGGTATACTAGTCAGGGGCTAGTCCCAATATATAACTCTCCCCCACCTTAAAAACATTGTCCTCAATGTTGGCCCTAAGCAGTAGTTATGGTAAGGAGAAGTATGCATTAACTAATGAAAATATTGAAGGAGAGGGCATAAGTTGTCACAACAGGTACTTCAAAAGTGACATAAAAAAAACTCACAAAGCATAGAACATCGATTTTAAATCATGCTGTAAATGTATTTCTAATATAACCAACAACGAGATACTACTGAACGATTTCTCAATTGTTTATCTCTGGTTTTGAGTACTCTTTCAGGTTTACTAAGCGATAAGTCCTCCAAACGGGTAAGATCCTCATCCGAACCAACTACATGACTTTCATCTAAACATAATTTCAACTGGCTTACATGAAACACTGGGTGAGTGGTAGACTTGTCCTGAAGATCAAGTTCGTAAGCTAAAGAATCAATTTTTCTTATAATCTGAAACGGTCCACAATATCTGGTAGACAACTATACGCATAGTCTTAGAATCTTTTGGAATTCTAAGATATACCCAGTCATCAACTTTAAAATCTCTGGGAGACCTCTTAAGATCGGCATAGTGCTTAGCTCTGTCCTAAGCACTACGGATACAATCACGTGCCACTTGCAACATTTCATGCATATCATGCAAGAAATCCGCAACTTTCTGGATCTTAACAGACTTTGTCTTCACATTTAGGTTGAAAACCGTACATCAGGATAAACGGACCATAACCTGTAGCAGAATGTTTTCTACTATTGTAAGAAAACTCAATCAAAGGAATGTAATGTTCCCACTGAGACTACCTGTGAGACACATTTGTTCTCAACATATCCTCCATAGTCTGATTAGTCGCCATCTGATTCAGGGTGATCAGTAGAACTAAAAATAAGCGAGGTTTCTAGCTTATGGAATATAGTTGACCAAAAGTGACCTGTAAACTTAGGATCTCTATCACTAACAATATCACTTGGCCATCCATTAAGCCTGAATAATCTTTCCACAAAGATCTTGGTTAAATCCGAAGCCTTAGCAGTTGACTTAACTGGTATGAACGTAGCTAACTTAGTTAACCTGTCCACTACAACCCAAATAGAATCATTCTAACGTTATGCTTTCCCATCGTTTCTGAGGGATATGTAGGGGATGTAGCAACCCTCCAGCCTTTAAGCGTTCAACTTTAGCTAACTGGCAAGGTTTACACTTTTATGGTAATGCCTCCAGGTTTTAACTGCATGTATTACAACAAATAACTCCTTCTCTTGAGTTGTATAACGCAACTGAGGTCCGGTAAAGTTTCTTGTTCTCAAACGCTATTGGCCTATCATTTTGTAAAAGAACTGCTCCTATCGCCGAATCACTTGTGTCAGTTCGCACGACGTAAGGTGTATTTGGATTCACGATCTGTAAAATAGGAGCTGAAGCAACCATCTGTTTGAGTTTCTCAAAGCATTGATTCAGTTCATCATTCCATTCAATAGGCGGACTAGGTTGACCTCTCTTTTTCTTGTTATTAACTCTGCCTTTAGTCGGATTATTTAGAGGCGCTGCTACCTTCGCATAATCTTCAGTTGACTTACGAAAGATAACTCGCATAATCTTCAATTGACTTACGAAAGAAAACTGTAAAATCGAGAAAAGATTTAACTTTTCGAAGCGACTTCGGTATCGGCCACTCAAGCACTGTCTTGAACTTACTCTCGTCTATTTTCAACCCCTCTGGGGTGATTTTATGACCGAGATATACTAAATCATGCTTGAAGAATTCACACTTAGATTCTTTAGCATATAATTTCTCTCTTTTGAGTAACCTCAAGACAGTCCTGATATGAGTTAAATGCTCCTTAAGTGTTTTATTGGAGATGAGAATATCATCTAAGAATACAACTACACAAATCCCCAGATATGGATGAAAAAGATCGTTCATTATTTGTTGAAATGTAGCAGGTGCATTCGTCAACCCAAAAGGAAGCATAAGGAACTCATAATGGTCGAATCTCGTCCGAAAACCAATCTTTTGCACAACACTCGGATGAATCCTAATTTGATCCGGTTCTAAGATCTTTTTTTGTGAAGTATTTAGCTCTCCTAATCTATCTACCAGATCATTAGTTCGGATAATGGATATTTATTCTTAATAGTTACCTCATTCAATCCCTTGTAATCCACACATCCGGAAGCCTCCATCTTTCTTCGCTTTCAGAAGAACAGAAACATTCCATGGTGACTTACTTGGCTGAATATGACCCATGTTGAGATAATTATCAATTTGATTAGTAATCTCTATCTCTTCTTTCTGAGAAAACCGGTATGGTTGTCTAGAGATATGAGGTAATTCAACTGGAAAAACATCTTTGAATTCAGACAATATTCTTCTATATTTGCTCCTGATTTAAGTCCATTGAGTTAAGAATTTTTGACAATTCACAACTATTTAGATGCATTTCAGAGAATCCAAAATGGGTTTGGCAAATAAAGAATAAGCTTCATACTGTGAATCAAAAATTTCCATTACATTAGCAAATGAAATCATCCTAGATGGATGTACATATCTGTCTCCAAACAGAGTTACTAATTCCTTACCCTCCTGAAAAGAGAGCACATGCTTCTCATAATCTATATCAGGAGATTTATTAAATAACCATTCATACCCTAGGATTATGTCGGTACATGCTAAATCCAAAACATGAAAATCTATTAACTCTCTATAATCTTGGATCCAAACTGGGAGTTTTGGAACTTTGACATCCCATGTCTCCAACTTTGCACCTGAAGCTAGATATACTTTATATCTATGATCACTGGCTTCAGTTTCCAGGCCGAGTTTCTGCACAAGACCAGAGTTAATATAATTATGAGTAGATCCACTATCCACCAATATACTAACTTCATATCCTTTAACTGTGCCTTTCAAACAAAATAATTCATTAGGCAAAAATGAAGCTGAATGAACATTCACACTCACAATTAACCTTGTTAATTTCCAATTTTAGATTTTCTTTACCTGGCATCTCAATGACTTGAGTTGCGGCTTTCTTTCGCTCTGGGCAGAATTTCATAACATGTCCAGGCTTACTACAGACAAAACACACATTCATCTTCCTAGCCTTCTTCCAGGACATTTGTTTCTTTTGATCCAGTTCGTCAAAATATTTATTGGGCTTTTTGTCACAAACTCGTTTCTTTCCCTTCTTTTGGTTGGGTCCAGATGGATTAGTCTGAAATTGCTTCCTGGATGCCACCATCGTGGAATCATAAGGTTTGCGACTTGTACGACGTCATCAAAAGCCTGAAGCACATTTCGCTTACATTCATTATGATAATCTGCTGGCAGACCTAGGATGCTTGTAACCTCTGATTGGTTGCTTATTGGGATGGGTTTTGATTTTTTATGAAACCTCCTTGGAAAAGTGCGCCCTCCTACCTGATTTTTGGTCATTTACAGCTCGCACGTGTGAAGCCTAGGTGGCAAGGTGACATGGCAGGTGTCTTGTATTCCTACTCTCCCTCTAACTGTGCTTTACAGCGACCGAATCGGTGTCCTGTAGAGAAAGTTATGGTTGTCGGAAGTTTGACAATTTTTGAACTAAAATTTGAAAATTTTCCGTAATGTTCTAATGCATGCATGCTTGCTTGTAACTTAGTTTGGTGCTTTTATGATGTTGAAAATGTACGAATAAGCCTGTATGCATGATTGGATGCATGGTTCATGGGTGTTCAGTAGATTGATCAGAGAAATTTCATGCATGAAGCTATTTTTTGTAATTCTAATTCAAAAAGCTGATTTCCCAATTGTTAGGTGGTCCATATCGAACAGATTTCGAAAATCCCAGTTTTACATAAAAATTTTGTGTGATCCTTAAAAGTGGAATTCATGGAAGTTTTCAGAAAGTCATTTATGGTTGCGGACGACTCAGATCTCTACCAAAGATTTGTCAGTTGCAAAATGGGTACTCGGAGTTTGGACTCATACTTACAAGAATTTATGGATTTGTGGAACAAAGTTCCCTCATTTGATGCGAAACTGGCACTCTGGCAATTTAGAGAGGCATAGAGAGGCTTCTATTAGGTCCAGCAAGCAATCATAAGCTCAGATCATGCAAAAATATCATTTATGAACTCCTTCAACAAGCAAAACTTCAACATAATGGTGCCTAAGCCTCACACCACCAAATTGGGTGCATGATGGCTCAAATCAGAGGCAATCCATCATATGTTTAAGCTTGTAAAAAAATCCAGTAGGTTCAAGCCATCAATTCAAAGTTATTCAAGCTTAAAAAACCTAAAAAATACACTATTTTTTTGACTTTTTGAGACTCTTAATGGTGTCCAATGCTAACCAAACTTCATGACAGCCTTAGGACAACATCATTACAACTCTGAAAAGGTGCATGCAAAGTATTGGCCAAGAATTTTGGGAAAATCCCCAAAATTAGTCCAAAAACCATCAAAAAATGTTTTTTGACCAAATTTTGACCAATTTTGTGGATCAAATCCACAATTATGTGCAGTCAGACCCAAATCCTTGTAAATCAATTACATGCAAGCACTACAAGTTCTGATTTCAGTCAATTATGGTTTTTATAGCCCATTTCTAGCCCAAAAACCCCAATGTTTGGCTAAAAATCACTATCTAAGTACCCTTTTGACTTTTCAACCAGCATGCAATCATTAGATCCAATCAATAATGACTGTAAAACAGCAAATACAATCTGGAAAACGTACTAGATCAGTAAGTTTGATAAATTCCAAGCAAAATTCTAAGTAAAAAATCACAAAAAACCGTAAAAAATCCATTGATTTCCATCAAAAACTATGGAGAAGGTCCATAATCATGATCAATAGCCTGAAAGTACATCAAGATATGAGAAGCCACCTACTTGGAGGACTCACCTCTACCTAGAAGGGCAAAATGCAAAAACGTTCATAAGTTTTGAATGGGTTGGTGGATTCCCACAAAATTATGACAGCCCACAACTAGTAGTAAATCCTTGCCCTACAAGCATTCAGCCACAAAAAAATACTGAAAAATCTCTGATTTGGGCCAGAATTCAGTTTTTAAAGCATTTTTTGACCTTTTGGAGTTGTGGCACTTCTTTGTTTTTACTCCGTTCTGATTGAAATTTCGTGTGAGAGATTCTGAGAGGAGAGCGACCTACTATAGTAGCACCTTCAGTTTGGTTGTAGTTCTGAATTGTGAAAAGCAAATCCAATTGAAGGGTTTTTTTTGACCTATTCGAGCCCAAAGTTTCAATGGCGGCCATCAATCTGGAAGCAACGTGATCCAAAGCTAGCTAGAACTTGTATTTCTGCTGCAACCCTACATTTCCATAAACTAAATTTGGGGAAGTTCAATTTTGTTGTATTTTGCTTATTTCCTTCTACATTTTACAGTTTGTTCTAAGTCTTTCTAGAACCTTTCTTTCTTGCCTTGCATAAACAATCTGTGTATATTGCCAGCATTCTATTTATTTTCTGAAGAAAAAAAAATTGATTCTCAAGATATTTGAGGTCACCTTCTCCTGTTCACCATCATCTCCTGTACATTCTCCACCTAGCGATAGTCTGAGAGCATCTTGAGAGGTTATGCCTGAGACTCCACATTTGGATATGCAAGAACACATGTCAGCCATGGAGCGTACTCTTGCTAATCTCGAGAAGGCTATCACGACGATCACTAGAAGTACTCCAATCGGCACACAGCCTTTGGTTGTAAACCTTTCACTTCACAACCTTCTTCTTCTCATCCTTCTTATCAACTGTCTAATGTTCATCCTTGACGATAACTACGTGAAGCCTCCACGTTATGCAAGCACGTTACAACAACATACATTAGATTACGTGGATCAATGGTTCCACAAGTGGGAGAGTTATTTTGAACTATGGCGAATATCTGCAGATGACATGTGGCACATCAAGCGAGCCACTTGTCAACTGCAGGATTATACTGACCGCTTGTGGCGGCGAGTTCAAACTATGATAGAGTGCCCCACTACCTGGGTTGACTTTAAGAGGTTTTCGAACCCAATTTATTGCTCCAATGAGCATTTGTAGGCTACTAATGCATGGTTGTTACTTAGACAAAAAATAGTTCTGTACACGTTTATGCTGATTAGTATCGTGAGATATTGATGAAAATCCTTGAAGAAATACATGGTTGCAAACTGATAATTTTAACTTTGGTTTGAGGGAGGAATTGCGTCCTCCAGTGTTCAATGAGTCCTGCAACTTTGGAACATGCCATAGCCAAGGCTCTTATTTATGAGGGTAGGTCTAAGGGTATGGTTCTAACTGAGGTCTCAGGGGCTCAAGGTATGCAGCGCTAGGCAATGAATAAGGCAAGCCCAGCAAGTGGCAAGCAGCCAACGACCGTACAAGTTCATACCAGTGAGCAGCGAAAAGCTTCCTCACGCTCTAGGCAAGCATTTGACTAGTCGCATCTTACGCTGCAAGAGAAAGAAAAAGCTAAAGCTGAGCGGTTGTGCTACTATTGTTTGCGTAGGCACCTCTACAAAGAGTGTCCACGACGGAAGAAGCAAAAGCTAAATATTATGCAACTGTACGAGGATGACATAGTACCTAAAATTCCCTTTGATGAGCTCAATTCTCTTTGCAACAAGGAAAAGGTTTGCCCTAAACTGATGGTAATTTTAGTTTAGTTGAGAAAATTAGTTTTGCAGCTCCTGTTTGTTATCTTTTTGTTAAGGCTCAAACAGGTTCTCGCTTTGATGATACAGAACTAATCAGGATGCGAGGACGGTGGCTGTTCTCGAGGTGGTGGTCCTCTTTGACACTAATGCATCGCACAATGTTATAAATTCTATCTTGGTAAAGAAGCTTAAACTTCCCACAATACCTTCAGCTTATCGGTATACAATCAAGATGCCGGATGGGAAAGGTACAGAGATATGGGATCGCACGTTACTATACATATAGATGCACTACGATTCTGAATCACGATTCAAAATCGCGGTCAGAATCGCGATTCGGAAAAAAACCAGAATCGTTTAGGATCGTTTTTGTTTTCTGAATTTTTTTTGGGGCAATATGGGTATCAGATGAAAGCTCTGATTAAGAGCATTATTACTGTGTAGTTTGCCAACTGTTTTGGGTGCAGGATGGTCCTGTTTAGGTGCATTAATCCATGTTGGATTCTGTCAAGGATAAAAATTCAAAACTAACCTCTAGCCTGTTCATTACGATCACAGATGGTTCCAGTGGGACAGAGACAGAGAAACGTGAGAGCAATTGTACCTCACTTTTTTGCTTCGAGGGGTGTTGCCCCCCGATCCCCCCACTAGGGGGGGCCTAGGTGGTTGTCGCCCCCCCCCCCCCTTGCCCCCCCCTGCGACAGTAGCAAGGGGGGCGCTGCCCCCCCTGCACGTAGATAAAAATGGGGGTCCAATGCATGCCAATAAGGGCCTAACATTTAGCCCAAACTGTAGCATTAACATTTATTGAGAACCAAAGCAAATAACAACCAAATAGCTACTGAAAATAAGATCTGTTTGTGCCCTATCTACTGCACTTCTAGGAGGCAAAACGCTAGTTTGACCATTGCTCCCCTAAAATAATTTAAGCCATAAGCTATTTTTCCAAAAAAAAATAATAATATATATTTTTTTTCACGATTCTAGGTTCAGAATCGCGATTCGCGAATCATGGACCCAGCGAATTGCGATTCGTTGCAACTATGATACATATACATAATCCCTGGATTTTGAGATTACCAGACTAACACGTTTTGATCTGGTGCTTGGTAAACGTTGGCATGCGGCTAGGCAGTCAACTATAGATTTTGTAAATCATGTATATAAGTTCAAGTATGGGGGTTTGTCCCATACCTTGACAGGTGAGAGGAAGTTGCTTGATGACCCTCTCGTCTCGGCTTGACAAATAAAGAAACAACATCTCTAGTATTTGTGTTTGTGCTTCTTGAATGTGAAATGACTTAGTGGATGAATCATGTTGTAAGTTCTGAAAAGGCAGATAGGCAAATACATAGTATTGTGTTGCAATCTACATCAAATAAGTTTGATAGGCAAGAGAATAATTTTGCATTGCAATCTTAAAGATAGCATCCGCATCTGCTTTGGATTCTATTGAGCTTAAAACTTGAGATGAATCTATTAGGTAGATGTTTAAGTCAGTTCTCGTTCAAGAAAACCCAGCCAGGTTAACCTCCTTGTAGAAATGTAGAACATGGGATTGAGCTGGTTCCAGGGGCAGGACCAGTTTGTCGACCTCCCTATAGGATGAACCTTAAGGAGGAAGATACTCAATGAGTGTCTTAGATTAGGCTACATTTAACCTTTCTTCACCCTTCGCGTCGCCAATTTTGTTGGTGAAGAAGAAAGATGGATCTTTTAGGATAAGTGTAGATTATTACCATGGCTTGAATAAGATCACGATTAAACACAAGTATCCTCTGCCTCGAATAGATGATTTGTTGGATGCATTGCATGGTGCAAAGGTGTTCAGCAAGATAGATCTTAAAAGTGGCTACCATTGGATCCGTATCATGGACCCTGATGTACGGAAGGCGGCTTTTTGTACATGCTTTGAACAATATGAGTTCCTGATACGCATGAGGTCATGACGTGCTCATCTTATTTGACACCATTCCTCACATAATATTGCTAATTCATGTGTGGTGAAGAAGCTTTTCTTAGCTACTGTTGCTTCTGATTACCGGTACATAGTTGAGATGCCAGATGGGGAACCTTTAAAGATTTGGGATGAGAGAGTCTCTCGGGCTTCTTTGTCTATTCAGAATTATGCCGAGAAGTTAGACTTTGGGATAACTAAATTAGCCAATTCTTATATTATACTTGGTAAGTAGTGGCATGCGAGTAAGCATCCCGCTATAGATTTAATTTCGCGTGTAACATGAGGGTATGCCTCATGTCTTAAAAGGGGAGAGACCATTTGTTGAAGGTCCTGTTATTACCTCAATGCAAATAAAGAAAACGGACAAATATAAAGTGACAACTTCATCCTCATGAGGTTTGATTTCCTCTCTTGGTAGCACTCCTTCCTCAATAGTCTAGATTTTAAACATGCAAGCTTTGATATCATTGAGAAGGCATGACAAGGAGTCGCTAACTTGACCTAGATGCGCTATGTACATTAGATTTCCCTAGATTTTGAAACCCACTATTGCTCCTAGTTTACGTGTCTCCTACAAGCACTCAAATGATCTCATCTTCATCCAAAGCTCTCAGATCATGCCTGCAATAACACTTTTTTACAACTGGAAATCAGATCAAAACATTAGATATGATGATCCATTCCCAAATCTACCAATAGATTTGAGATCCTTGTAGCTTTTTCCGCACGTAGCACATGAAATTTCACCAAAATCTACAAACATGTTAATTTGGGGCTAACTCAAAGAAATGGCCTGCTTTCTGGTCCTGCACACTTCCACATTTGTGAGGGTTCCTTGGCTGGCAGGAATACTATGCTTCCAGAATGTCGTTCTGACACAACTTAGATTAGGAAGTAACAAATGCAAGTTAGCTTCAAAACAATCTGAATTTATGCTGCAACAACCAAGATGATGTAAAGAGGGTTGAGTTTCCACGGACTCACTTTCTAGCAACCTAAATCTGAAAATGATGGGATACAATCAGCGATTTAGGAAGAGAGGTCATGGTACCATTTGGCAAGCTGAAATTCCATTGATTGCTTTGCCAACTTGACAAAAATTGCGCTTTAGGCTCTCTCTGAAATCCTTCATGTCTTACACAGATGTAAACAACCACAAACTGAAGCGTGTACATTGTGTACCAAGGCTACCTCACCACCATCTTCAAGCTGGAAATGTGGGCAGAAAACTCAAATTTTTCAAATATCAAAACTTAAAATGTGTCCTCCTTTCAAGAAAAAAGTTTCTTGAAAAGTAAGTACACAACGTTACATCAGAAAAAAACTGAAAATCGATTATATGTCAATTTCCACCCAAGATCTGCGTACAATTATCAATAAGCTGATCATAAAGTGAATCGTAGGTGTTCCTCCAAAGGATGCTTGAAGCTTAGTCACCTACAAGGAATTTAGAGGAATTGCTAGACAACACATACTACATGACGTCCAAGTTATCCTATCCCATAGTTGCAGCGCGATTCGCGAATCGCGATTCAGAATCGCGATCCTGATTCGCGATTCGGGATTTTCCCAGAATCGTGTAGAATCGAATTTTTTTTTTTTGAAATGTTTTTGTGCAATATGGGTATCAGATGAAAGCTCTGATTGAGGGGAGTATGATTGTGTAGTTTGCCGACTGTTTCAGGTGCAGGATGGTCCCTTTACGCTAAAGCTGCATCCCATATAAAAAAAAAGAGAACACATTGGGGCATTCCGAGTGAACATAGCAGGAATCTCCCTTTCTCTGATTCTCCCTCTCTCTATCGCTCTCTGATCACGATTCACAACAAACGGAACTAAAACCATGCTGAACAAAAACCTAGCTGAATCATTCTGAACTTTAGCCTTAAATGAAACAATTTTTGACAAAACAACCATACTCTCTCTCTCTCTCTCTCTCTCTCTCTCTCTCTCTCTACAACCATAAATCATAAACCATAAAGCCGAAGTTACTGAACTAAAACCACAAAGAACAATACTGAATCACGACAATGCTGTGAATAGGATCATCATAATATATAACATCGGGCCACATGGCACCAAAAAGGGGTACAATGATGTTCCATGAAGGTAATGAAAACTATATAACTAAGGCTCGTCAGAGTCATGGTAGGATAAATCATCCGAATATGTGGACTGCAGGTCTCATGGGTCCGCAGATGAATCGGAACTGGAGGGAGCCATATGCCGTGGTGTGGCCCTGGCTCTGCTGCGTGCTCTGGATCTCTGCTGTGTGCCCTGGCTCTAGACCACCCCCCTCTCCTTGCCTCTACCTCTGCCTTTGCCTCTGCCTCTCTCCCCTCCTCTGGCCCCCATCTGGCTGCCCCCAGCCCTGTGTCTACTCCGTCGTGCCTGTGTGTCAGGTGGCTGTAACCCTACGCCCTGGGATGGCCCTACCCACTGTGATGATGCCTGGCCGACGACTGCCTGTGATGGTCCACTCCTGTCTACAAAAAGAGCAGCCCCCCCCTCCTAGAACCTCTAGGTCTCCCCCTAGGCCTACGTGCAGGAATGGCTGGCTCCTCCTCTATCTCTGCATTAGGGTCCACCAGCAGGTCAGCCAGGTCATCCCCCTGTGCCTCCCCCCACATCTCCTCGTCCTCCTCTGTATCTCCCTCAACCCACTCCTCCTCCACATAGTCTGCCCCGAGCATCTCTCCACCCTCCGAGATCTCGTCATCTCCCTCCTCAGCCCTCTCCCTCTGCCTCTCTGTCCTCCTGTAAAGCCCGTGCGTCAGCCTGTGCCTGTCTGTAGAGCTCTCTATGGATCTCATCATCCATCTCCTCCTGTGTGGGTGGTGCTCGAGGAGCAGCAGCTATCGAATCCACCAAGCAAGTGTCAGGGTCCACCTGCAACCAAAAACAATACATTGTTGTTAGGTAGGTATTGTGCAACTCACTGCATATTTTGAAAGCAAATCAATTCATCAAAGCATACCAAGAAAAAAGGGATGATGATGTGACTCACCTCGAGCATCTAACCCTCTCCTCGTGTGCGCCTCAGCATACGGCCGTTGGTGTTCACAGGCACCAACCGCCTACACTGCTCGATGGACAACCTGTTCCTCTTCTGCGTGTGATACAAGGCCCAGGTGCTCCAATTCCGCTCACAAGCTCCTGCAGAACAGTCCTGTGCAAGGACTCTCTCAGCCAATCGCCTCAGGTCACCTGTGCTGCGCCCGTGGATGCACCACCATGTAACGGGCCTCAGCTAATCCTCCCTCCGCCGACTCTGCTCTCCATCGAAAGGAAACTGGAAGAGCTCAAATGCGAGCAGCTGGCTTGCAATGTTGGCCAGCATCGGACCTGTTGGCAAAAGGAAAAACATGGCACATGTAAGACCCCTCGAATTCAGACACTACCAATGAGTACAATACTGCAGTAACATTGCTACCAAACGATTTCTCACACGTACCTGGTCCGGGCCATACGCGCTCCGTGTACTCCACCCATCCCCGGTGCAGCTCCGGATCGTCCCTCTCTCATGTAGAGCGCCACAAGGGGTGCAACATGTGGGCTACGGCGTGGATGGGTCGGTGGAAGTAATCCCATCTGGCCTCCCAGATGCGTGAGATCTCGCGCCTCCTGTAGCAGACAAATCACAACAATCACTAAACCATAGCATAAAAGAAACGCATCAGACTCGAGTGAGAAACAACAAACTAGACACTGAAGAGTCATACCTATGCTTGTCCAAGGCTGACAACAGAATCCCCTCGCCGATGCGCTCCATGAACTCGTAAATGAGACCAAGGGTGCACCCCTCACGGTCTACCAGACGCAGGACTCTGTAAATGGGTATTAGGATCCCACTCAGCAGCTCTCCAGAACTCCTCGCCGTACACAGTGGACTGGAAAAATGCCGAATGGGGGAGGTCTGTAAAGTCCCGGAAGGCCACGCTGGAAACCATCCGCCGCAATGCGTCCTTCACCACCACCAATCGCTCTAGCACCAAGAAGTAAAACGCAAAGCGCGTGGGTGCGGGCTTCTTCAGGTTTAGGGTGGAGAAGGTGCGGAACAGGGCCAACACACGCCTCTTCCTGGTGACAAAAGTGACTAGGCGCATGGCCGTAGAAGTGATCTGCAACACAAACACCTAGTAAAAAAGTTTAGACAGTAGTTGAGATGTGGTTAGCAGCATTGAAGGAAGAAAGCATAGCAAATAGAACAAACTATACCTATCTGATCCATGGAAGCGCACACAGGTCATGGATGAGCAAGTCTATGCAATGTGCAGCACAGGGTGTCCACACAATGCTGGGGTGCTCCCTCATCATAATCTCGCCCATCTGCTTGCAGTTCGAGGCGTTGTCGGTGACAACTTGAACCACGTGCTCAACTCCGATGTCAGCAATAACATCTCTAATGACCTCCCATATGAAATCGGCTGTGATGGCGTCACCACCTCGAGTGGCATCCACGCCACGTAGGAATACTGTGCCAAGCGGGCAAGAAACCAAGACATTGATGACAGATTGCCGACGAATGTCGGTCCATCCATCACTCAATATCGTGCATCCATACCTGCCGCAAAACACCCATTAGCTACATGCAAAAATTGTGGCACCAGTTATCCTATACACATGCAAAGAGATTACAAAGACAAGTTACTTACTGCTGCCAAGCTGAGCGAATGGAACTCAACTCCCGCGTGATGGTCTCCTCCTCCTGACGAAGCAACCTCCCTCGTAGTGCCTCTTGCCTGGGAGGTGTCCATGTAGCATCCACGGCCGCCATCTGTGCACAGAACTCCCTGAACACCCAAGTGTCAGCAACAGCAAAGGCAATGCCACACTCGTAAAAGAACTGGCCACACAGTCGAGTGCAACGGGCCTGCTGCTCTCTCTGCCAGCCGCATCGATCAAGGGTCTGCTGCCTGGGCCTAACCCCTCTCTGCTGTGTATATGGTGCTCGTGGTCTAGCATGCCCAACGGATGGCTGATCCGTGGGTGTGTCACTCTCTCTGGCAACATCTGCCAAAGCATGTGGTGCATCTGCTGCCGAGGAGGAGGGTCGAGAAGCACCCGCTGCTGCTGAACCAACATGCTCATCTGATGGTCCTGCTGCTGCTGCGGATGGAACTGAAGGTGCTGTACTAGGCCTTGCACCTGAACCATGCTCTGCCCGTGCTGTACTGGGCCCTGCAGCTGTACCATGCTCTGCCCGTGATGTACTGGGCCCTGCACCTGTACCATGCCTAACCCATGATGTACTATGCCCTGCAGCTATACCATGCCCTGCCCGTGATGTACTAGGCCCAATATCCATGGTAGGCCCTGCCTGTCTGCCTGTGAGCCCTCCTGCATGCCTGCCTGTAGCTGCTCCTGCTGCCTGTCCCTGTCTAGAACCCTGTGATGCAATACCGAGCCCGTACATGGTAGAAAACCTCTGCAGATCCTCATCAGAAGTCCTGGGGCAATCAGATATGCCCAATGTCCGCCCATCTGGCCCTCTGACCCGCAGCAAGTGAGCCCTAACCCTGGTGAGTGATCCCGTGAAGTGACCACCGCAATGCAAGCATCTCCATCTGCGGGTGCCTGAGCCATGGTGTGTGCCCACATCCCCGTCGGTAAGCTCAACCTCGGCCCAAAGGCCTCGGTCCCGCACTGGCATCGTATCAACACGACCCTAAACCTGCAAACAACAAATAATCAGGCAAACGTTCAGTAGAAAAAAAATACATTGCATTGAACAACATTACCGAGCTCAAATAGAGCTCAAAATACCAGAGCATACATCAAAACGATTCCAGTTCACATATTATATCAAGTGCCAAAGAAGAACATGAGATTAGGGCGTGGGATAGAATAATTTCTGTATGAGGGATAATAGGCGACTGACGTTAGCGTCAGAGTCCGTGCAGGCATAAAGGAGTGCAGTGTGGGCCCAAACCGCGCCCCTAGCAGATGTTTGCACGATGGTCCACGCCTAAACCCTAAAAAGTATGGAATCATGGCATGAAAATTGAAATTTGTGATACGGACGTAGACGGGCGGAACGGAGGTCATAGAAGTCTGTGCAAGCATGTGGAAATGCATTCTAGGCTCAGACATCACCTCACTCAGTTTCCAACAAGCCATTCTGTGAAAATGGCCAAAATACACAAGCATTTGGAATGTGGTGTTCAAATCTCGCTAGGTGTGTCGTAACGGCTGAAATTGATGCTGTAGGAATCACTATGGGCGTGAAGAAAGGTGGTCTAGAGCCAAACTACGCTCGATTTGGTTGCCTATAGCTCAATGTCAACAATTGCAAAAAATCAAGCCTACACTTACCAAATATCGAAAATTGGTCGTTTCGCTCTCCACGAAGCTCAGACCCACCCGGCACCGTGCACACCAACTCCGTATTGTCGAGTAGATGCCTGCCAAGTATTCACTTGCGAAGATTGGACGCCCCTAGCTCTCAGAAAATTTTTTTGCCTCCACTGCTGGTGCGGTCCTGTGCGCGAGGAGGCCGAAATTCGGGTTTCTGTTTTTTTTTTAACGATTCTGTCCACGATTCGCTGCAGCGAATCGCGATTCGCAGAATTGCGATTCGCAAATCACGAATCTGGCGAATCGCGATTCGCTGCAACAATGTCCTATCCATGCTCTTTTGGAACCCATTTAGTTTATAAGCCTCCTTCGCCCTCTAATGTGGATAAGCTCAATAAGAACAATATGACTGAAATAGAAACAGAAGGGCTCACTAAATATGATCAATGGAACCATGTAGCTAAATGTGCTTTATTGGCCTGGGCCCTGTATGCATGCTTGGTTTGGGCTTGTCCACCCAGGTTTGATTCCCTACCCACGCATGCGGTTGGGTCAAAGGCGCATTTAAACTAAAAAAAAGGATCTATAATCTATATAGGGATAAATAGGGCCCGCAATAATTTGTAATTGGTTATCTGTAAAAGACTACTTGTAGTATGATCTTCCTTATCTGCATGTCTATTAGTATCTTTTGGCTTATTGTCCTATTCTCTTGTTTTGTGATCGAATAGCCAATTGCCATTTTTGTGGAGAACGAAGAAGATGTTGCCAAATTCAATAACTACCAAGGTTCTGATGCTGGTCCTTCAACATCATCTGCAGTAGCAAAGGAAGAAACACATCCAGCGTATCAAGAGCCAGAGGTAAAGATGGACTTTGTGCTTATTGAGATATGGGAAGTTGACTGATGTTTTATGTTCCACACCAAAGAAATAATCCCATCAAAAGCATCTTCACAATTAGTTTCAGCTATACCTGCTTGAGTCTTTTGGCTTGAATGAAGTTGCATTTATGTAGTTAGTTTTCCCCTGGCAAGTATACCTGTGTATTAATCTTGTAAATATCCCTTTGACATGCGAACCGACCTGGACTACAGGTACAAACTGGGACGACTGAGGCTGAAAGTTTGTCAGGTAATTTGAGGATGACGTCGAGTTTTATGCGAAGGTCATTAGGTTGATGTTGCTCTTTATGAGATCTATTTGTTCTTCAGAAAATTGTCGCAGGTCCTTGTACAGCTGATGAAGATTCCTGTGATTCAGTAGTGTACATAATTTCTCATAATACATGGGATACTTAAAATTTGTCTCTGTAAAAGCATATGCATCTAAGTAACATGTCTCAGATCATTTTTTCATTATCGTGGCAGTTGCTCATCAGAAAATTGGAATGCCTTCACTTTCACCAACAATGACACAGGTTTGTTCTTTGATTGAGGACTCTCACAAGATAGTTTAAACATATTTGACTTTTTATATTTGACACCCTGAAAGGTTCTCGGTTAGCACGAGAAAAGTTGTTGATCACTTTTTGATAAAATAATACTAGCTGAGGCCTTCAAGTATCCGCATTACGATCAACGTTGGCCTTTGAGGACAACTGAACTTCACATGGTTTTTTTTGCGACTGGCATTGTAGGGAAACATTGCAAAGTGGAGAAAAAATGAAGGTGACCAAGTTTCTGCTGGCGACGTGCTCTGTGAAATTGAGACAGTGAGTTGTACTTTATATAGTGGAGTCTATGTTATTCACTACTCTCACCTGCATGTGAATCATTCTAGTAACTT
Organism: Diphasiastrum complanatum; assembly: GCA_029204225.1. Lineage (NCBI taxonomy): Eukaryota > Viridiplantae > Streptophyta > Lycopodiopsida > Lycopodiales > Lycopodiaceae > Diphasiastrum > Diphasiastrum complanatum. Next base: position 8,865,300 of record CM055097.1, on the reverse strand, counting down.
CCATGGTACATACCTTCACTTTTTGGTGTGCTTAGTATATTTGAAGACAGGATTACGATGTAGAAAATATCTGATCGCAGACATCTAGAAAATGTTCATGAAAAGTGCGTTTGCAGGACAAAGCAACATTGGAGATGGAGTCAATGGAAGATGGTTATCTAGCCAAGATTCTTCTGGGTGATGGTTCCAAAGATGTACCTGTAGGGAAGGTACTAATCTTTTACACGTTAGTAACACATGGTTAGGTCTGTCAACTGATTGATGAAAGTTGTCTATTGAAAATTCTGTTAGGCATCTCCCACTATTGTTCTCATTTCTTCTAGGTGCGATGTGTAGTTCAGAATACTTTAACATTTATTCCAAAAGTATGTAAGAAATGATATATTGGGCTATATGTTATAACCTAGAATCATTTGGCCCACCTTGAGATTTCATAATTCTAATGGATTTGACATAGCAATACAATGTCAAACTTGTGTGATATGTTTTATATTGAGTTTAAAGTTCATTGGAAATGCCATGCTCTATCAAGATCTGATAGGTTAACTTTTCAAGATATGTTGCTATGGGATATTGACACCACTACTATCTGCAGACTATTGCTATTGTAGTAGAGAATAAAGAAGATGTGTCCAAGTTCAGCAGCTACAAAGATTCTGGGAGTGGCCCTACAGAAGCCTCTACCACCCCAAAAGAAGCAACAAGTCCACCAAAGAAAGAAACTCCGTCACAGCCAGCTTCTAAGAAACCAGAGGTAACAAATTTTCTACTGCAGGCAAATAGTTTGCTAGAGTAACCTTTATAATAAGAAGCTGGTTATAGTAAACTTTCTGGCTTTGATTAAGCTGGAATACGACATTATTCATTAAGAAAAAGCACAGTAATATGAACTATGTTTCAATTCAGAAAAAGCTAGAACACGATTGCCATAAAGGCAGATTAGTTGCTTGTGAAGACTCTTTGTGAGCCTATGCATGTACTTAAGAAGGGCGTATTAGTTCTGATGGCATATGCTTCTGTTTTCAACTGTGATGCAAATATTGCTTCACAGGGAGGCGCTGTAAAGGCTGATGCTCAAAAGCTACCAGGTATGTACTCCTCTGTTTCCTTCACTCTGAACTCTCCCACAGAGGTTCAATAGGACGTTTGAACTTGCATGTGTCATCAGCCTGTGGCTTTAATTGGCGTTGTTTCTCTATGTTTCAAAATTTAGGGCCTTCATCATCACCTTCTCAAACGTCAGACTACACAGATATCCCTGTCACACAAATAAGACGGGTAAGAGCTTGTGGAACTTTCAGATATATTTTGACACAGCATTCTGTACTGTTTGGAATTAGTGGGCATACAAGCTTCTCTCATACCTTTGGCTTCACTTTATGGTTTTTCTTTTAACTATGGCTGACATACTCTGAGGTTGCTTCTGTTGAACAATTTAGGGTGAAGGGTTAGAGTTTAGGGTTTAGTGTTGCACGAGGATCATTTGCTTTGTTCATGCAGGTGATAGCTCAACGGTTGCTTCTATCCAAACAGACAATACCACATTACTATCTTACAGTGGATGCAAAAGTTGATAAGCTGGTTGTGTAAGTAAATTCTAAGAGGTCATGATTATTTAGTTTTGGCTATGAATTATCTCATATTGATATCATTGCGTAGGTAGTATTATCCTCTATAAGTTGTATGCATGCCATTATGTGGCTACAGTCTGAGGATGGAGCTGAATTCAAAACTTGAAGGTTCCTCAAAGTCAGCATCCGAGGGTCAAGAAAAGAAGAAGCTTTCCCTGAATGACTTCATTATAAAGGTCATCATCTTTGCTCTCCATAATTGGCCTATAACTTCCATTTTGTGAACAACTGAACGCTATGAAGCTAAAACTTGTTGTTTTTCGAAGAGCATTTCAACTTGTTGTTTCTCTATTTTTTGGATTTGTTGTAAAATAGTTTATGTTTTTTGAATCAATCTAGCGTTGTTATTTTTAATGTGATGGAAGTATATTATGTTGTGGATCGAGACTAGCAAAGGAATGAACAATTAGAAAGGGATCATTAATGATTACAAACTGACTACACAGCACTGAAGGTGCTATTACTCTGCATCACAATAGCTGGATCTAGTAGTTAATGATATTTGACAAGTTCTGTAGAATATCAATGAAGCCAATTTCATTCTAATGCACTGAGTTGGTGCTTTAGTTCCTACCGCGCGTCTTTGTGCTGAAGTGTTTTGCAATTATCCCATGTCAGCAATGAATGATTTAACCATGAGAATTTATCCATTGGGTGATTTTGGAGTTGGTAATTCTTTACCTCAAAGGTGTGACACATGGTGTCTAGATGATGCTGGGGAACTCTGCTGTCAAAAGCCTGTTCATGATACTGCAGATGGCAGAGTCGGTAGGAAAAACATACACCATGTTGGCCATGTTACTTGCAGCATCATTGGCAGATGAGCTTGGAGGTAAACATATCTGTTTGTGCTCATCCACCTTATACACATCAATAGCTTATCCCTCTCATATCTGCCTGCACCCACTTCCCTCTTGTACTTAGCCTTGGCTATTGCTTCTATCTCATCTTCACCAGCAGATGATCCTGCTTTTGGTTGCAGGGGCCTATTTTTGTGTAGTGTCTTGGACAGCAGAGCTGTCCAAGTTTGTGAAGAAATCAGTGATAGTCCTGAACTAGGTTGTCTTTTCAAATACAACAGATGTTTGATGCACAGTGTTTTGAATTGCTTATGTTGGGAGCAGTCTTTGGAAGAATCAATGATCTATTTTAGGAAAATGAAATTTCTGTAAAGGCACTCTTCTAGAAAATATTTCTCTTTAAAAAAAAATATTATTCTGATTAAAAATTATCTTTTGATTCCTTATAGTTCAGGATTTCAAGTTCCTTCACGTTTGATACCTACTGTAGCTCCCTGTTGAATATATTTGCACGTTAAATGCCAATCGTTCATTTGGCTGTAAACAGGCTGCGGCTCTTGCTCTTCGGAAGGTTCCTCAATGCAACAGTTCTTGGACAGATAATTATATCCGACAGTTAGTGATCCTATTTTTCAGCATAGTTTTCTTTGTTTTACAATATGTCTAAGACGTGTTTGTTGTTTGCTAAATGATAGTATCATGTATTAACTTGGTAGTTTAGTTACCACATTCTGTAAAAGGCTTGCTTTCCTATTAAACTTTTGTGTAAACCTCCTCTTAATTTTTATCTCTGGTTAGGTATAACAATGTCAACATCAGTGTTGCTGTCCAAAGTGAGCAGGGTTTGTTTGTACCTGTTATAAAGGTGTGGTCCTGATTCAAACCTTTAGGTGATGAATGAAGACAGCTTTATTGCCTAAATTTGTCTAATGGTTGCCACACAACTTTTAGGTATAGTCCTTTTAAGTATCTGCTAGAAGATCCATTCAACAAGGAATAGACATTACTGAAAATTTGTGCTGATGCTATTTACAGGATGCAGACAAAAAGGGGCTATCCACCATAGCGGAAGAAGTGAAATTGTTAGCAGAGAAGGCTAAGCAGAACAACCTAAAACCAACAGATTATGAGGTTCCAACAGTTTTCTAATGCCTTTGTGAACAAAGTTTTATAGATTATGTATTCTATCTTATTTTTGAGCACAAGTTTAAATTAAAGAGTCATTCAACTTGAATTTAATGTTGATTGCAGGGTGGAACATTTACGGTATCCAACTTGGGAGGTCCTTTCAACATCCATCAGTTTTCTGCAATTGTCAATCCTCCACAGGCTTGCATTCTTGCTGTTGGAACAAGTATTGACATATATGCCATTAAATTCGAGATTTAACACATTCTGCTGTGTAATTAGATCATTATTCCATTAAAGGCTTTCATCATGAATATGAAGAGTGCGTGTGTTATGATTCCTTTAGTATCTGGGATTGATTGTCACAGCATGGAACTAGCAAACTCATAATTGTTGATCAATGTCTCAGCTGAGAAGAGGGTGCTGCCAAGTTCTCAGAAAAATGAATATGAAGCAGGGACTTTCATATCGGCTACATTAAGCTGCGATCATCGCGTTGCAGATGGTGATTACATTTTAGCACTTTAGAATCTAGTTGAAAGTTTTGTATGAAGTTTTGTGTTACATCCCTGAATAACTAGGCTTAGGCTAGGGTGAATGATTCTCCCTTAATTTAAGTCAAGTACCAATCAACTCTTGCTAGCTCCTGGGTAACTAACCCTAGTGAGCCCTAACCTAATCCTAGTGAGTCAGAGACGTAACAGTTTTGTTATTTTGCGGCAGTACAAATCTGGGCTTGTTGCTGTTTTCATTTGGACTATTTATCTGTCATTAGCTTAATTTTTTCACCTTGGAACTTGTTGGACCTGTTTCATTTGTGCTAGGTGCAATTGGAGCTCAATGGCTTGCTGCATTTAAGGGCTATATTGAGGATCCATCAACGCTTCTCTTGTGATAGTGGTCCTTATCCTATTGAAGGCTCATGTATGCTGTAAAACAAAGGATATGCCATAATCAACATGCAAAATGCCCATACAGTATGATGGCTGGCCTGTGTTGTGCTCCCTCATTTTTCTCTATTCAACGTGGGTATAATATAAGGGTTCTATATGCAGCTTTCTGTGCTTGACCCAAAGGTCGAAACATCAATTTTGTAGAAATTTCCTGGTTTTAGAGGTATCTCTTTCAGCCTTCAGGTGTCCTAGGAACTTTGCTGTTTTGACACTTTTTATAGTTCGTTGATCTTTCTTGATTTGATTTTCTGCACACATTGGAAGTGCTGTATAAGATCTAATGATCAATATGCTAAGGCTTGTATCTCATAGGGGTCACTGATGGCCTCCAATTCTGCTGATTGCTATTTGCAACTGCGGTGAATAATAAATACCATTTTTGCTGAGTCATTGTCTATCTGGCAAAAAAATATGCATTAGAAGTTGAAATTTGTTGTGCTTTGGAAAGGATGTATTGTGAACACACCTTTTCATGTTGGGCAATAGCACAAAAAATCGTTGCACGACTGTAAGCAACTGTGCTCTGCTCTTGAACTTTGCTGATCGCTTCAGGAATTTTTGATTTCAATCACAGGCAAAGAAGCCGGATCTGTTAAGCATTTATGTAACAGAAGCACATCACATCCTCACAGTAACAAAGACCCCAATCACACATGTACTATACTAAATACCACAGACCGTCATTTAAAATCATGAACACTGAGTAATGCACAATTACAACAACATAGTGCGAGAGAAAAAGGTTGACCCAAGATTTCGAGCCCTCTTAAACAAGCTGTCTACCCAGCATGTTTTTCCTGCAGAACTTTGAATCTCATGTTCGTTTCTCTAAGAAACTTTATAATATTTTACAGATCGTGTGAGAGGTGGCATGGTGCTCATTGACTCCATTGAAGATGTTGGAAAGACAAAAGTGAAAGCAAAATTGAGGAGGAAATCAAGGATGACTAGTATGGCAATTGCTGGAGTGAGATGGCTAGAGTCCGAATTGTATGGCCCGGGCAGAATAAAACAGTGTGTTTTAGAACATAAAACATTTTAAGAAACAATTGATCTGCTAAACACTTTCAGTACTCTCTCCCTCCTGCTGTGAGAGAAACGGCAGGAGGACCCGATTCATGTGCCTGTTGCTGTGCATTTTCAGCTTGAGTTAACTGGAATGTAACGGGATTTCGATTTACAACTAAACAAAGGCATTACGGGCAAGTGGGGCAGCAATTTACTGTTAGCAACAACTAATTTACTGTAAAATGGCACTAACTGCAGGTGTGGCTGCCCTCTAAGGTTTATCAAGGCAGTCTCATAAACAATCAACCAAAAACATTACGTATTACCAAGAGCGTATTTATGGCACTTAGGAAAATCAATAAACAATATCAGAAAAAACAATGATATATTTTGCACTCCATGTTCATCAATGCAAACACTCTAAAATTACCATCTTAGAAAGCTGGACATATGTAGCATCTTTCTAGAGATTGCTACTCGCTAGTTCTTTTTGATAATAAGATGTCAATAAATGAAAAATAGATTGCGCAGCAATTTGGAGATCAAAAGCTAGACAATCATGCATATTCTTTCCAAGATCTTGGCATATGTAACAAGTTGGACCAAGTTTAGATGACTGGATGTTTATAAGCATGCCAGGATCATTAGAAATATTTCCTTAAACATATTGGATGATAGGAGTTAATGGAAAGCATCCGACAAGAAGATCAGAATTCAATTTTATATGTAACAAAAATTGGCAATGCACACACTATTGTTGACATATTACAACATCCTTTGCCATTGTTGATTTTCTCTGATTATGCATCTCGTGCTTAAAATTCTAATATCAATGATCTATTGGACATTGGCATTCAAGGCTTTTTCCAAACAAAAGCAACAATAATAGTTGAACGGATTACTTGGATACAAATATTTCATTTCATAGTAAGAGTCAAAACTAGATACAAAAACAAAAAAATCTACAATCATCAAGTCAATACAATGTGCGGACACCTATATCAAGTGAATACAATATGTGGACATCTATATCACGCCTTGTTGAGGAATCCAAATTGGAAACAATCACTTAAATATAGTCATTTGAAAACAAATTCCAATTCAACCAAAAAGCAACACAAACAATCAATTGAGGGAAACATTTAAAAAACACAATCACATTCAACACATGGTCTAATCTACTTGAACTTTCAAAATCCAAATGTGCTAGAAATCTATACCTCATAGAAGCATTACAATTTGAAAATTCCATGATTGACCAATAATTATTATAAAAATTGCAAAAAATGCATGATGACATGTTTACTTGAAAACTTGATATTCCTAACATGTAACCACACAACTCATAGTACATGCTCTTAATGCTATATTTTTGAAAACTACTACCTTGACTTAAATCAACAAACCACAGTGTGAAAACATATATCATTTGCTTACAAGAAACACATGAATAAGATACTACTTTTAAAACATATTTCATGGCTTTGAGTTCGTGGTGAAAAATTGAACATAACTGCTACTTCATTTCAGTTTGTTACACTTTCCATTCACAACCACTTCATTCCTTGAAGACTCAAAGTATTTAAGTGAGTGTATAAGGAGCATTTTACCAGTTTGTAAAATACCATTTTGAATAAATTTTAGTCGGTAAATTCATAGTCCACAGATCTTCATTAGTCATTATTGATGGATTATTGTTATAGTGAAAATATTCAACTTACAGTCTGAAATCACACTTTATGACCTTGCCTTTGATGGACAACCAAATTCAATTAGTATTGAAGATGGGTTAACTAAACTAGAGGTCCACTTTGTGAAAAATTGCCTACATTGGCAAATCTAGAATTTTTTGTTAGACACTTGAATGGCCAAAGTGCCACTTGTCAATCTCTAAAAAGAAATTGGTTCTGTAAAGCAATTAAATTAGCAATTCTTGGCATCGGTTTTGAAGACAAAATTTGAGTATCACGCGATATAATGGATCGTGCAATTGCTCTGGAGCATTTATCTACAAACCATATCAATGAATGGTGGAAAGTCACTACTCAACACAATTCTTATTATTACAACCAACGACTATTTAAATACGTTAGTCCTACCTTTGATGGAAGCATTCGCTCCATTAATGTAGACAATTGGCTAGAAGATTTGAAATATAACTTCTACTATATTGGAGGTATTGGTGACAATAATATGGTTTTCTTTGCTTCATCGGGTTTCCAGGGACGTGCTCAGTCATGGTGGAACATCGTTCAAGAGTTTCTTCTTGTGAATTGGTTTAATTTCAAAGCAATTTGTAGACAGGTCTACAATCGATCTGACTTCATCCAATGGTGTTTTTTGAACCAGATAACTATAGTTGTTGAGTACAATCGAGAATTTTAGCAGATGGTTTCAATATTTGATTGAACAACCGTTTTATACATTCTCATCGCAAAACTTTGGTACAGGACTTCCCAAGCATAAAAGCTTGGCATCAAAAACATTTGCATAACACAGTATCTACAGAAAATATTGTCTTTATGTAAAACTACACCTACAAACAACACTGTCTAAACTTGAAATAGAGTTCTACTTTCATGGCTATCAGAAGAGCTAATAAGTTCCACATATTCTGGTAACCGACGATTGTCATTCTCATTTCCATCACAGCTTCCTTGTTGTTCCACTTTCCTTCGTTCAACAATGACATTGTCAATGTTAGGTTCCATATTTCAGAAGTACCGAAAATCAACCTGACACGGAAAGAAAATTAAGTGTATGTCTTTGAGTTGCATCATTGCGGGTGCTTTCATTGCCTTCCACACAGCAACTGCTCTTGTGAGATCCATCCCTTTTTGGTACAAGCTCACCCACATCGTCGTAGGGTAGAACTTTCGTGTCCTCAACATCGCCAACAAGACTTGAGGCAAAGTGGCATTTAATCGTGACCTGAAATGAAACAAGAAAAATATAAATGCCTGGACAAAAACATTTGCCGGTGTTAACTGCACACGATGTTTAATTTCAGAGGCACCATACTGCATATATTTCTCACGTCCTTTTTCCATATCTTCTTTTGTCACAACATGCACGACAGATTGGAAATGTTCTTTGCTTATGTCTTTCAAACAGTATCCAATCAATCCGTGCCATGTGTGTATGCCTTTCTGTCGTAAATAACGACACAACAATATTGCCTGCCGATTCGTCTTTAGTCCAAGTCAAATATGATTTGATTAGATGGTTTACTTTTAAGAAACTCGACGCCAAGCACTTGCAAATCATTTGCATGTGCAAATGCAATAAGCTACCCCCTATTTCGAGTGAGCATGCACTTGTGATGCATTATCTTTACAAGAACTCCTCCATAACTGCTAGCAAGGAGGGGTCTATGTCATCGATAGTAACACTGAGCTCCATGACTTTCTTCGGCTTCTCATACTTTTTCACGAGAGTGTAACGGACCTTTCTCCTTTTTTGGCGCTCGTTACGAATTTCGTTTCCTTTCTCTTCATGCATTTTTTTTTGGGTTGTTGGCTGTTCCTTTTTCTCTTGTTGCTCCATTTTGACTCCATCGTCTTCACCTCTGAACACCTGAACTTAGAGAGAACTTAAACCACCGCTTAGTCGCTGTAACCAACTCAAGAAAACGTTACAGGCAGACAATAGAAACGCCTCAAGAAATGGTGAGTCCTGTCAGCGTGCCCCCACTCCCATGCCAAGACAAACCTCTCCAAGAGATCGCTGCAGTCTGCGCTGCGCTGCCCGTAGTCCAATGTAGCAGAACCTTTGCTGCCCCCACTCCGCTGCTCCCACCGTCTGCCACCAAGCAGATCAGAGCACTAATCCCCCAGCCTGCTGCATAACAACCTGTGGAAGCAATGGTCCCAGCTCCCACATTCTGTGGACACATCACCTCTTTGCATGTATCTTTGCATGTAGTGTTGTTGATAGAGCAGCAGGTAATTGACTCTTCAAAGTAGAAAGCTGACAGGGCTGTTACGAATTATGGAAGGAGCCAGGCACAGGCCATTCTGCCCGGTTTGGCTTTTCAAAAAAATTTAGGTTCGGGCTGTCACGAATTATGGAATGAGCCGGGCACAGGCCATTCTGCCCGGTTCGGCTTTCCAAAAAAATTTAGGCTCGGCCCCTCGGCCCAGCCTAAATTTTTTTGGAAAGCCGAACCGGGCAGAATGGCCTGTGCCCGGCTCATTCCATTGCGTAGTGGAGTCTTTAACTTTTTCACATGCCATTTACAAAGCATAATCAGCAGTTTGGGTTTTTTTGGACCAATGAAAAACTGCCACATGGCAGTCTGACGCACGCAATCTGACGTGGACTGACGCACAGTCTGACGCGCGTCTGGAATGGGCTTCAGAATTTTGAATTTGTTTTTAAAAAATTCAGTGACATTTTATGCTTTTTAAAAGCCCAAAAATTGGGCATAATCAGCACAAAGAATCCATTACATGCTTATCTCTGACAGGGCTGGTAAGGGTCAACGCGGTCAAACCCCCTTCACATTTTAACCAACCAAATTGCCAAATTCACATTTTGTCCATCACAACATACTCTCTCTCTCTCTCTCTCTCTCTCTCTCTCTCTCTCTCTCTCTCTCTCTCTCTCGCGCGCGCGCGCGCACGATGGTGGTACTCTCGGCTAGGTGCACATCTGAGATTAATTAGTGTGGCGGCCAACAGAAGTTTAGGGTTTGGGAGCCAACCAATTTTTCTTTAGGGTTTTATGAAAAACCTTTTAAGGTCTTTTGGGAGTCTTTTACTTTTTCTTTGCTTGGGCCTCAAAATGCTTTACATTGCGAGCCTACCGTACTGTTTCTCATGCTATAGTAGCAAATTGACTCCTTGTGCAACATGGCTTCAGTCATGGTTTGCATGTCGATTTGGAAATGTCCAAGTTTTACATAGCAATGGACATAGTGTTTGACTATCCCGATTTAGTTAGTAACGATAAAATGAAAACTATAGATAGTCCAGAAGGACATTTTTTTCAATTCGAAGTCCTAAACGAAAAATCCTAACAAGCAACTTTATGACTCGAGTCATGAAATTAAGAATATTGGCAAATTGTAATTTCCTATATTATATTTTCCTAGAATTGTACCCGTTGTGGGAATTTCAATTTTCTGGTATTCCCACTTAGGGAGTTAAATTATAAATGTGGATTTTTAATCCATATATTTCCCTTTTCTATCGATAATTTTTTAAAACATACATTAAGATTGTTACGTTTCTGATTGATTTTAGAAAGTGAATCAAGTGGAAGTTTTAGCAAAGTACTTATTGAAGGTGAATTCAAGTTGCGACTAATTTGAAATTACCATTGAAGTGAATAGTGGGGACAACTCTTTATTCAACAAAGATGTTTTGTTGAGTACTGTATGAGTGCTAAAATCTTGTTGATTTCCTATTCATTAATATCAACTTTCACAACTTAAATAATAGACTTTAATAAAGTAATGCTAAAACCAGTGAAATGAAAAGAAAATGACTTATCATTTACTATATGTCTAGTACCTTAGCTGTTGAAGTTTTCCAGGATACCCAAAAATCTAAGGAGGAAGAGAAATGGGCATCTGAGTTAGTAAATAAGTTTGTGTTATGTAATCTGGATTACGTTGAAATATTTGGAGATTTGCATAACCCCAGTTATGGAGTAATTCCACAAGGAAATTGTTTAATGGAATTCATTTAGTTGAATTTATATTTGATATCATATATGACCATGAGAATGGCCGTAAATTTTGATATGATTTGGATGAATAAGTAATGTGTTAACACATGATCACAGTTAAGTTGTTAGTACAAGAAATGGCTTTCTTTTAGGGACAATGATCTTTGATTTGTAAAGCTTATTACTAACCAAGAAAAGGTTGACAATGTGACAATATCCTATGTGTGGAGTCTCATTGTTGGACCATCCTTTCATAAATGGATTATTATCCATCAGGAATAAAATTTATGTATTCTCCAGTGTTTGGTTATGACTGATGTGCACCTATACATGGTATAGGAGATCCATTTGAATTAATTGAATTCTAGAATATTAGATGAGGCGATTAAGGATTTTCTTGAAGGAAGAGTTGGTGGTATGGGACATCAATAATTTTGGAAAAGGAATTCTAGGACTATAAAGATCTAATTATCAGTGGTAAATTTGAGTATCTATTCGCAATATGAGAAAAAGTAGACCATTGGTTAATTGATGGATATTTTGAAAAATTTTGAGGTTTAGTCCGGACCCCAATGAGGGTGTATCATAATTTACAAATTAGCAAACCCTTAAAGCTATTTCTCACCTTTTTGGAACACAGATTTTTCTCCTGTATTTTTTAGGGTTTTGGTGGTTTTTTGGTGTTTTCTGATGTTTTTGCAAATCTGTTGGGAAATAACCTTTGCCCTTCAATCTGAAGGTTCAGTGAGTGAAACCGAAGCTTCCTACAACTCGACGAAGGTTTCTTGTAAGAAGTTAAAAAGTTATCAGATCTGATGGCAATTTTGTCTCCTTTTTTGTGTCGAGATGATTATGAGGGTCGACAAATTTTTGTCAACCCTCCAGACTTGAAATTTTTTTGAACCTAACCTTGATAAAATTTTGTCGAGCTGATTATGAGGGTCGACAAAAATTTGTTGATTGTCTAGACATAATTTTTTCTAAATTTGACCTTGACAAAATTTTGTCGAGCTAATTATGAGAGTTGACAAAATTTTGTCGACCCTCCAGAATTTGATTTTTTTTGAATTGACCTCAACAAGATTTTGTCGACCCACAAGACTTCAAATAGTTAGGCAGCTAACCTTGACAAAATTTAATCGACTTTTATAATCAGCTCAACAGAATTTTGTCGACCCAACGAACTAGAAAATGAAGGCATATGACCTCGACAAAATTTTGTTAACTCTGTAGACTGAAAAATTTATGATAGTTGACATCGACAGTCGAGCTGATTATGAGGGTTAAAAATTTGTTGTTGACTCTTCAGACTTAAAATTTTTCTGAAGCTGACCTCGACAAAATTTTGTCGAGATGATTATGACTCTATAGACTTAAATTTTTTGTCAAATCTCTAGACTTAAATTTTTTTTTTGAAGCTGACCTCGACAAAATTTTGTCAAGTTGATTATAAATGTCAATAGAAATCCTTCGACCTCTAGACTTAATTTTTTTTTTTTGAAACTGATTTTGACAAAATTTTGTCGACCTTTTTATCATTTCGACAAAATTTTGTTGATCCACCGAACTAAAAATAAAGACATATGACATTGAAAGAATTTTGCCGACCCTCCAAACTTCAAATTTTTTCAAAGCTACCTTGACAAAATTCCATCGAACTGATTATAAGGGTCGACAAAATTTGTTGACCTTCCAGACTTAAAATTTTTCTGAAGCTGATCTCGATAAAATTTTGTTAGCTCTCATAATCAGCTCGACAAAATTGTGTCGACCCAACGAACTTAAAAAATGAAGGCAGATGGCCTCGACAAAATTTTGTCAACCCTCCAGACTGAAAAGTTTAAGGCAGTTGACCTCGACAAAAAATTTCGAACTAGTTATGAGAGTAAACAAAATGTTGTCAAGGTCCCTTATTCAAATCATCTCTTCTTGGAGAGACCCTATTTCATATTGATCTTGGGATTTATAGCCTTTAGAATATGTTGGCTTGGTAGTGACTCATACCCTTGGGGCCTCTCAATCATAAATCCCCGAGCCTCTTGACTATCTTGGGCCACTTCTTCTTTTCTAGTTCATCTTGTTGTCACCTAGGCAATTCTAGTTTTGGTGGCAAAATGGGTGCTGTAAAAATTTCATCGATTTTGCCACTCTTGCACACTTCTGCAATGGTGGTGATATTGACATAGTGGTGACCTTGATTGATGTTTGGATGGAGACGAACCTTTAGCTAGTATCTATTTTTTTTTTTGAGGCGTATTTGGCCACTAAAGCCTTTTGAGGGTTAGCTTCTAGTTGTTTTGCATCTACATCAAATAATCCATCATGCCCACCCTCAGCTACTTGGCACAGTGCCCTGATATTCACCCTTTAAAGTGTTGAGGTTAGGCTTGCCTCTTTACTTCCCTCCATATGTATTGTGGTCGTTCATTTTGTTGGCACCTTGACTGATATTTTTTTTAAGGGCATGAATTGAATGCTAACTTGCTCATCACCCCCTACATTTATTGTGAAAGTATTATACTTTATGACCATAAATGGATCTACAAAAGATCCACAAGAGTAATTGGATGCTTGCTTAACAATCTATCAAAAAACTAGACACAAAAACGTTGATCTAGATTGGCAATTTGACAAACAACAAGCATTAACAATCAAAAGCATTGATCAACATTGAAATCCGAGCCCACATGTTTCTACTACAGGCTGTAGTACGGCCTGCAAGCTAAAAAACAAGTAGAAATTGATTTGGTTTCATTTGGATCACAAAAACTCAATATACATAGTGAACTAGCTTGAGATTGCCAATGAGCTCCAAAAATATTCTATCTTCTCACTATGGGAGCTTGGAATACATAGCAAATTTGACTTCCTTTGTGAAGTTAGGTGGATTTCCAACATGTAATAAGGAAGTTAACTCAGTCTTTTTGCCCTAAAATGAAACCCTAGTCTATTTCCTAGAGTCATGCTTGGTAGATAGCTAGTTGGTCAATTTTTCACCTTAAATCCAAGATTTAGGTCCTATAAACTAGGAATCACTACCAAAATGACATGACCAACCCTATGGACTTGACCTAACCTACATTAGGAGTGGATTGCCACGTGGCATCTTGGCCTCACATGTGTGGAATTCACTTATGTACAAAATTTACATTATACTACATGGTTTTTAATCAAGCTAGATTTGCCAATTTTTGGCAATTCTTCACCTTTATGGCCAACTGGGGGATAAAAAAAGATATTGCATTGCAGTTTGTTTCTTAGACGAAAGCTAGGCCTAGTCATAATCATATTGTTTAGATTCATCCACCCCTTCTGCTAGGTGCTTGAAGAATGTGTGGGAGAAGCAAGCATGCTTGGTTCTTGCAACTTGAAAAAAAAAAAAACCATGAATGTGGCTGCAGTGCTTCATCTCTAATTGCCTCCAACAACATGCCATTTTTCAAGTCTTTATGATAGTGTGCCTGTTTTGTCTGGGCCTTGTTAATCCAAACCCAAACATCTCCATTGGGATCACCCAATAGGTCACAAGTGAAAACTTCATCGCCTCCTAGTCAAAAAAAATATTAACTAAATTTGGAAACAAGTTTAAGAGACTCGAACACACTCAATTCAACAAAATGAAGAAGTCACTTAAGTGGCAACCAGGCGGCGTGCACAAACAGAGCGCTGCTAAAACAATTTAGCAGCCCGCTTAACATAGCTGTTACAACCGGCGTGCACAGGCAGAGCGCTTAGGCTGGTCCACATACAATGTTGCAATCAAAAGCAGGCCTCCATCCGTATTAATCACTTCTTTTCTGCAGTTATCCAGTTGCTCCTCAAAAAACTGGAGGTCCACGTTGAGGAAAACACCGTGACTTCAATAGAACGTTGGCAGGCGCAGTAATCTTCTCCTCTTTCCCTGGATCCATTAGGCTAATTAAATTAACTCTGTCAACACAATTTTTTTCCAGAATTGCATCTTTGCATATGATCCGGATTTGACGATTGTATTATGTAGCCGATTCGAGATCCGTTCGTTGGCCAAGATTTATCTTGAGAATAAATCTATGCCATCTCTGCCATGTGATGGGTAAGCTCTTCGACAAGCGACTCACAAAAGCTGGATCAGAAACTCGAATGCTGTTGTTGATGGTCGGTCCAGATACGTCAGGTGGCAACAGTCCCATCAACTTTCCAGGAGGTTGACAGTTAATGGATCAGCCGCATTAGTGGCCTGCCAAGAAAATATAGTGCACGCCACAGACAGAGGGCTGCTAAAAAAATAGCAACCCTCTGCTTGTGCACTGCTAAAAAAAATTAGGAGCAATGCATCAGCCGCATCAGTGGGCTTGCATTCGTGGGTTGCTCAAAAAATATAGTAGCGCTCTGCCAGTGCACGCCACAGACAGAGTACACACAGGCTGAGGGCTGTGCACTGCTAAAAAAAATTAGGAGCAATGCATCAGTCGCATCAGTGGGTTGCTAAAAAAAAATATAGCAGCGCTCTGCCTGTGCACAGAGGGCTGCTAATTTTTAGCAGTTTTTAGCAGGCCTGCACTACTAAAAAAAAACCATTAGCGGGCTGCCAAGTTTTTTTAGCAACAAACAACAAATGGATAAGGGGGAGATCCATACATTTGCTAAGTGGACTCTTTTGAGATTTTTAGAATTTTCAGTATAAACTACCATTCTACCATTTCAAAAAAATCATGACCTTCAGGACTGAGTTTGCTAAAATGGTAAAGAAAAGTAAAGGTAAAGGCAAAATGGATTTTACACCGTCCAATGACCAAGAAACCTAGATTAGAAATCTAATTCAAATATTCCAAGCTAGAGGAATACACCCCCACACACTTTTGAAGAGGAATTACTAAACCCTAAACCAAAAACTCCAAAAATGCCACCATTGCCCAAACTATATTGAATGCTTGTAGATTCAAACTATTTTATCCCCACCCGGCAACAATCATCATTGATCTTGAAATGCACATTCTAAATGAGGAGCTCTCAAACTAGATATTTTTTGGTCTGACACTTATGAGATAGACATGTATTGTATGTATCGTTTGTACATCAAACCTATTGAGCCACGATGCTTTATGTTTTTCAAGATATTGTTTTGTCATGTTATGAGATATTGATCAGTGTTCCATTTTTCTCAAGGTTTTTAAAAAATTTGTGGTGTCAATGATCATTTGACTGAGTAATTTATTAATTGTATTCTCCACGTATTGATTTTTATTGTAGGGTGCCAGTATTATAGAGGATGATGATGATGATGATGATGATATGGATGAACAAAATGCTCGGCCTCCTTGACGACGTGATCTAGTCTTATGTCGACATCCCATAATTTATGGCCAACTAGGTGATAAAAAAAGAGATTGCACTACAATTTGTTTCTTAGACGAAAGCAAGGCCTTTGTGATTTCTTCTTCTACTAAGGAGGCCTAGTCATAATCATCCACTCCTGCAATCGGGTACTTGAGGAATCCGTGAGAGAGAGAGAGAGAGAGAGAGAGAGAGAGAGAGAGAGAGAGAGAGATCTGATCTATGATTTATGATAAACAATGAAGAGAAAGAAAGAAAGAAAAGGCAAAGTATGGACGATGAGCTTAGTTTAGAAAAGTGCTTTGATGCCAATTATGAATACACATCAAAAGTATATTGGAGTATAGTCAAATATTTGTGTAGATTTTGAGAGAGTCCTCCAAAGACTAGAGTTAGCTAGATCCGTCATACTTACAATTAATATTTTTCATGATTCTCCAAATTTTTTTGAATTTATTGAATAAATACATCCACTGGTAGATCACTTATTTACTTGCTGATAACTTTTTAAAAGTATTCAAAACTAAGCAATACTAGAAGAATCATAGGCCTACAAGTATTCTTGCATTGATCCCAAGGGGCTGGTTCATTTGGATTTGGAAAAATTGCTGAATCTTAACGTTGATGCAACCAATATATGACCACATCGAAACGATGATCCTTTTCGTCCCTTGAAATTTCTGGGGACTAGATGAATCTCTCTCTCTCTCTCTAGATATATATATATATATATATATATATATATATATATTCCTAGCAAGCATTTGCACATTTAGAACATGATGTGAATGAAATATCTATCCTGTTGAAAAGCCACAAGAATATTCATTTACATTAAATCAAATATCTTAGAGCACCATGCAAACATAAATGATCTGTTATACCATAAAGGCCTTGCCCTAATGGAGGTATTTTTAAGTTTTAAAATCGGTTTCTAAGGAAAAATATTAACAAGTATGTTTGGCAAAAAGAATTTAGCTAGTTTGCAAATTGTCTAGCATATGGCATAATTGTTGAGATTTGTTTTCTTCACCGTGAGGTTCAAATTGTGAGCATGGGACTCTTGCAAAACTATGGGATTCTAAATTGTTGAATCTCTCTCTCTCTCTCTCTCTATACATATATATATATATATATATATATATATATATATATATATATATATATATATATATATATATATATATATTGCAAAATGTTAAGTTACTATTATATATGGACAAAATGTACATAAGCAAGATAAATAAAATTCAAGGCTGATCAAGTCATTTTCAATTAATATTCAGCTGGCTGGCAAAAAACGTTAGTAGGCCATTGATGGATCAACGGGCTGCAAAAATTTTTTTAAGTACCAAATATCTAAAAGGACCTTTTTAGATACCAATTAGGCTTGTACTTAGTTCAAGCTACTTCCAAATAGGACATGAGGGTTGTATTTTGTATAAACATGATTCTCAAGACCCAATGAGAGTGAATTGAAAACTCTTATCCAATCTTAAGTGACTAGGATGCAAAGGCCACTCCTTGATCTTCCTTGGGCATGAGTGTATTTATGATTATGGTTTTGGTAGAAGACTTGCTAAAGACTCTTTAAAGAGAATAAGTTGATATTTGTATCTTGATATCTATATTTTTTACTTTTTCTTGAGCCCTATTTAGAATTTTGAATGGATGTAACTTTAGTAGATGCTTGGTGTTAAATGGTTCCATGAGGCAAACTTCCTTGAATGACTTATTCAACAATAAAGTCGATCATGTATGATTATTCTTTTATATATTTTGAGTTTATCACTATTGTCTGACAATGTTTACCTTCTGTTGTTCATGAATGGTTTTGACTATATCTATGTATAGGAATTTGGGTATTCAAAGTGCATTTGCTTCAATACAATCTAATCCCATTGACTCTAGATTGTTGATGCAAAAAATGTCTAACCAAATTGATAGTTCTCAAAGTATGTGCATCCTCTCCAGGATGACCAGATAGTAGTCCAAGATGGGGCTCTTTTTGAGACTGATTGTAAAAACTTGGAAAATGATCTACATGAGGATCTTATCAAAGAAGAAGAGACTATAGAGACTACAAAGAAAAGAGAGAAAAAAGATGTAGATGATGAACTTACATAGATTCTTGTAACTTTCCAGGTTGAGATGTTATTTGAAACAATGAGTTGATTGAGGGTTGCAAAACCTACTCTGGCACCACACATTCCACTATGTAGAATGTTCATTCATGGGAGCATTCAAAAGTAGGGCTTACAAAGGCAAAACTTAAATGCACTTCTTGTGACGATGGTTTCTTGGAAGAAATAGCAGCATGTGCACTTTTTTTTGAATAGTGTTAGAGTCCAATACAACTCAACAATCAAATAAAGGATTCTTGGAATCCAATATGGCATGAAAGAAATGATTAGTTTGAGATTGATTTAGCAAGCATTGTAGGTTAATGGGAAGAAAACTATGAGAAAAAATGTTTCTATGTTGGGATGGCAATCATAGAAACCAAGCTTGGATGGAAGATGTACTAGAGTTTTATGCTTTGATAGGAAAAAACATATATCTGTAAAAGCATCTTCCGTAACAATATATCCTTCAAATTCGCTACCTTTGTGGAGAGATCTCAATAGCATCAAAAGGTGAGATTTGACCTTTATTTCTATCATGTTTAGGAACATATGTCTTTCCATTGCTTAGTAAAGTAATTGATGCACTAACAACATGAGCTATGATCCTAAAGCTCACCTGGGCGACAAAAAAGCTCACTTGAGACAGCTTGCCAAAATTCATCCCCCATTTTGAGTCTAAGGTGTCATGTATTTCTTCGTGGTGAACTAATATGATACACATTTTGTAGAATTGGTGGGTAGTGAAGTCAATATGCGTGAGGTTTTTGAGCCACTACATCCAACATTTTACCTGCCATAGATGGGCTCAGCTTTAGTGGAAATCTTGTTCCCAGAAAGATAGTAATCAAATAGGTGTCATGTCATCATTATAGACATATTTCTACTACTCAAAGTTAATTTGTGCGTGACATAGTGAATTGCCTTGTTACATTGCAAATGTGGCCTCTGTGATGGCTAAGAACATGCAACACTATGACAAGATGTTAGTATGTGAGAAAAGACAAAAGAAATGTCTTTTTGTTGATGATGAGACTGCTATGGACTTGGAAGGGTAGTTTATAGCTAGAAACATATTCTAGTATGAATGACGTTTTCATCTCATCTATTTTTAAAATGAGCATTGTTATTAGAAAAAACAATGTGTTGATATGTCCACTATTGTTCTTATTTCTGCACACCCCTTGTGTTGAAACTAGTGACTAGTCACCTGAGTTTAGAACCAAAGTTAAAACCCAGAAAAGGCAATTCACAAATGCAAAAATCAAGTTATTGCAAAGAAAACAAAAAAATTCCACCTAATTGCTCTCCATAGTTCTCGAACATTGAATCTATTACATTAGTAATGGTCCACTCAATGGCTCTCTTTTAGATTTTGAAATTTATTTTTTGGTCAAGAATCTTGTTACATCTCTTTATCCTTGCAAGTTCTTGTGGTCTCATTGAATCCACATGTCTTGACATTGTTTCATTAATAGTTATTTGATGATTTTTTAAAAATTATATTTAGTTTGAAATAGCACAATGTTCTACCATCAAGTAGAATTGGAGGTAGGCATCAAATTAGATAATCCATGACCTTCCATCTCAAGATATTTTGAAAATTTATGTTTTCTTTATACGATATCCATGCATGTCCCAACCTACTTTGTCAATCCTTGAATGTCTTTTGTCGCAACTATTTATAGGGTGCAATGACTATTCTTTGGCTATATTTTCTCCTCATATGTACATATGTGCTAGACTCTTCATGCTCCTTATTTTCAAAACTGCATGTAGAAATCCAATCTTGATTGTGATTGAATAGCTTGATGGTTATGACTATTTACTATGGTAACTCAAATATTTGGTGACATGCCATAATTCAAGGAAGCTCCAAAAGTGTGTACAATTACTAAGAATTTTGATTGTTAGTTGTGCTCAATATTGGCAAAATGTACTCTAAACATAAATAACACTTTTTATAAGAAGGCTTTAGTTGGATCATATAATAAACTCTTCAAACAAGTCCTATATCATTGATGGCAAATATGATTAGCTTAGCCATTAAGATGCCAAAAAAAACAAGTCCTACTATGCAGCATACCCTAAACTCCCAATCTTCAAATCTTCAAATTAGTAGCATGCCATTTGCTATGGTTTCGAGGAATGATCGCACAATGAAACTCACAAAACTCGCAAAGAATTTACTCAGAAAATGTCAAAACCCCCTCAAATCCATTCAATAATGAGCATCCTTAAAAACCAGAAATAGAAGGCCTGAATTTCTGAGCAGAGGATTGAAAGGTTCAGGATCAAATTTTTTGAAAATTTCGACTTGAAAAATTCTATATTTTTTTAGTCAGTGTATATTTTTCGATACTTGTAAATTTTGATACTGTCGGCGACCCCCGACTTTGCGTTGATAGTTCGCCCACTTTGTACATGCATTAACTGTAATGAGGCAGTTGTAATAACTGCAACAAAAGGTAGTTGTATATATTTTGTAGGATATCAATCCTATAATCTTCATCAGAAAACTTCGTCTCATTATTCGAGTTTCTGTAACCAGTGTTATCACGCTCAATGATTATAAACTGAAGTTTTCACTTCAAGCATTGTACTTACTATTTGATATTAATCAGAGTGCAAATACTTCTGGATTTGTATTTTTATACAATCAAGGTCCGATCTCCTGGAACAGCCAAAAGTAGACCTCAATAGCATTATCATCAATTGAATCATGGTACATTACTGCCACGAATGCTACAAAGGAGGAAATTTGGCTGAGGCCTAGCAAAAATCGACCTTGCACAGTCACATCTAACAACCATCTTTTGTGACAACCAAAGCACCATAGTTCTCTATCCGAGATTGCATTCTCAAAGCAAGCATATCGAAATCAGATATCACTATTTACGAGAGAAAGTGCAAAGCAGAGAGGTATCCTTAGTCTACTATAGGACAAAATCAATCTCAACAGATTACTTCACAAAGGCTCTGTCAAAGGAGCACCACCTCATATTTAATGACATGTTGAATCTGAAAATGAAAAGTTTTCAAGATCCACATCAAGGGAGAGTGTTGGAATTCGATGCTCAGCCTCAAATCCATTTAATAATGAGCATATTGAAAAACCAGAAACAGAAAGGCTCGAGTTTTTGAGCAAAGGATCAAAAAGTTCAAGATCGATTTTTCTAGAATTTTTCGATATTGAATCGACTCAAAAAATTCTATATTTTTTGAGTCAGTGTGTATTTTTTGATACTTGTAATTTTCGATACTATCGGTCTAAAATCTGACCCAATGACTTCGCGTTGACAATCCGCCCACTTTATACATGTATTAACTGTAGTGAGACGGCTGTAATAACTGTAACAAAAGGTACTTATAGATATTTTGTAGGATATCAATCCTAGAATCTTCATCAAAAAATTTCTTCTTGATTATTCAAGTTTCTACAACCAACATATCATGCTCAATGACTGTTGTAAGTTGAAGTTTGACTTCAAGCATTGTACTCACTGTTTGATATTAATCAGAGTGCAAATTTTTTAGTCCCACTACTGTATCGTTTCATTGTGCATTTGTCTAAATCATTCAATTTGAATATTCTGCTGTTGTTTGTGGTGCTTCCGATCCTACACGCACTCGCTCGAGCTTCCGTTGACTGAGAGATGGAGGAAAAGAGATAGAGAGCAAGGACATTCCACATCCATTCCATAAGAGGGCCAACCTGCTTGTATTGAAATGAAAAGAGAACATGTACAATGATTTGAAATTGTTACTTATATAGTCCCACATAATAGGACTAAAGTCCTTTTATTGGCTTTCTAATTAATCGAATCCCTATGTGATCATCGGGTTGGACTTACATGTGCAGGGTGCCAAATCCCTCTCACTAATTAGCTAGGGTTAGGGTGGCCTTGGGATCCGCAAACTCTCCAACAGACACTTGCTCACTGATTTTGATTTTTGCAGTTTTGTTGTCCAAAAGTCACCTCGTAGAAGTTAATGCATTTTTTTGGCATGAGACATATAATAAAAATTGTCATCGAAAATTCATTTCCTATTACAACTACACATTCTCCACCAAAGCTAGTTCCATCTAGAGAAATTGATATAGAGATTATAGAAAAGGAAGAGGATCAACTTGAACAATGATACTCAAGTTAAACAGTTTATATTTTTTCAAAATTGTGTACTTTTCACACATGTGGGGACAACCCAAACAATGTGAATGATCTCCTAAAGTGTGAGTAATTGCACATAGATTCAACATCAATAAGATAGAAAGACACTAGCTTGGCAACTCTAAGGCAAGAGCACCTAATACATGCATGAAACATGCACCACTCATCATACACATGTGAAGGCAACTTGTGATGAAAAAAACTAAATAAAAAATTGTCTTGCTCTCAGGTAGAGAGAGAATACAAGTGAGGATCCTCGGGTAGAGAGAGAATACAAGAAAATCTCTCTAAGTGTAGAATCTCCAAATCTCTCCAAAAAACTAAGTGTCAAATCACTCTCTCCCTGTCTCAAGTGATTCAAGCCTCTAGAGGTTTAGTCCACATACAATTTGATTGGACCCCTTTCATATCTCCTCCTAATTTGATTGTTCTAGTGACATAAGGACCCTTGAACATGATTGGCCCAATTTCATGGATTTTCACTTTTGATTGGTCACATGACTTCATGACAACACATGATAAGGTATCACTAGCCCTCTACCATCAAGCCATGTGGTAAGAGCCTACACTACTTTGAGCTACATCATTAGATAAATTTGGCCTAATCATCTACTAACATATGTATATGGGGTGGAAAAGTCAAAACACCCCCAAAACTCAAGATAGATAATTTTTACTAATTTTCACCCTCCTCCTTAAAATATATCTATTTAATTTAACATAGGCTTGGAATCAAGCCAAAATTAGATCTAAAGTTGATGAAGGCACCCTTGAGCAATGGTTTGGTGAGGAGATCAACAATACATGATGATGATCCAATATGCTCCAAGTTGATCTCTCCTTGGATTCTTCACCTTGATTGATAAAACCTTGACGTTGCTCCATATATAGCTCCTCCTCAAGATAGCCATTAAGAAAGGCATTGGAAACATCAAGTTGGAACATTCTCCACTTGAAATAGCATGCATTAGAGATAATAACTCTTATAGTCACCATCTTTGCAACGATTGCATAGGTCTCTTCATAAATTTGGGCATATCCTTTGGCACATAGTCATACTTTGAGCTTGTTGATAGAACTATCATTGTTATACTTGATTCTAAACACCCACTTGCATCCAATAATATGCTTGTTGATAGGTGGATCCACTAGCTCCCAAGTGTTGTTGGTAATCAAGGCATAATACTCCTTTGTCATGGCTTCATACCACTTCATACCATAAAAAAGTGCATGATAGGTGGATCCATCATCCACTTGCTTGCCTTTATCCACATATGAGAGCCTTTTTGGGCTTGGATCTCTCTCTCATAGATATTCTTGGTATGATTGTCTTAAGATGCTCCTCCTCAAGCCTCAGCCCCAACATGTCTTGATTGTCTCAAGATTTACAATTGAAGATGCATCTGAATGAGGTGCTTTGATCTTGGCCCCATCCAAGTTGTGATTTTGATCTTCATGAAAGATCACATCTCTACTTTCAATAACTTTGTTAGTAGAGAGTATAAAGATTCTATAAGCTTTCTTTGTAGATGAATATCCAACCATCACACCTTTAATAGAACTAGGATCATCCATCTCTAAAGGCACATGAACAAAGTAAATACATCCAAAGATTCTAAGGCGATCAACCTTAGTCTTGTCCTTGTACATGATCTCAAAATGTGACTTTCCTCCTAAAGCAAGATGAGGAAGTATATTCAAAGATAATTAGCACATGTAATTGCTTCTCCCCAAAAATCCTTTGGAAGAGATGCTTCAATCCTAAGAGCTTTTGCACATTCACATAAAGTTCTATTTTTCCTCTCGGCAACCCCATTTTGTTTAGGGGAATAAGCACAACTAAACTCTCTTTGACCCCCTCTTGCTCACAAAAGTCATTCTCTCCACCAACATCACATCTCAAAGCTTTCAATTTAAAGGAGAATTTTTTATCCACTACCATAGGCATTATTGAAATCCAACTTGTGTATGGTGGGAGACAAACATGTTTTAGTCTTTGACCCATTGTGCTCAAACTTTTCTAGTCAAACAAGGTACATTATCATATTGAGACTACATAGAAAAACAAAATAGACACATATGAAAACAATGTATATGAAGATTCATAGAGCTTGTATGTGCTCCAAAGAATCACAAGTACATTGTTGGCTTTGTCCAATCTATTGAACAAACAAATAATGAATCTATGATCTAACTTTTAAAATATCTTTTATTCTATTATTGTTTCATAAAAGTTTGTACTTTTATATTATTCTTAAGTTTCAAGACCTCTTCTATGTGGTTGTATTTGTTTGACACTTTCCTTGGTATCAAAATTATAAAAAACATAGGTTGTACACACCTCTAAATTGTTGCCTATATGCTTTAATTGACTTTAAGAACTACTGAAATAAGAAAACAAAAAAAATCCTTAGAAACTCTATTTGAGTATAACCAATATTTATGGCTTAATAGTGATTTGAAGAAATCAAAGATCATTGATTACAATTTGTTAGACCTCTCATGTGTAGATGCGTAACTAAAACCATCTTAGATTATGGCGCCTGTTATGAGATTGTTGTAGGTTATATCTTTTTTTTCAAAGAATTGTAGGTTCACACACACACACACACACACACACACACACACACACACACACACACACACACACATGTATAGATATGAATATATGGAAGTTGATGATAATGATACAAAATGGAACATAAATACAACATTATGACTGCAAACAGCTCTTATTTTTCTAGATCAGTGAAATATTGAATGTGTTTGTTTCTCTCTTTATGATTCTTTTTAAGTTTTGCCATCTCAACGTATTCAAAATACACAAAAGAAGAAAATAAAAAATAATTTACTTCTCATTTCAAAGAAACATGCACACGTATCTCAAGAATTGAATCAACATACTGAATTCTAATCATTTGAAGAATAGTTATTTAATAAAAGTTGTTACTTCAAAATAATGTTTTCATTCATCTTGAAACTCCAAGTAAGATGATGATTTTTTACTTGATAAGGTATGTTGCTAGCTTGAGATTTGTAGACTACGATTATAATTTTTCGAAGTTTCTTGTAGTTGCATAAAGCATTTTCTTTTTTTTTGAAGAGACCCATGGTCCCAACCCATAAGCGTGTTACTCAACTCTTCTTTTTAAATTGTTGGAAATTGGAACTAACGATGAGCCTTTCAACCCTTTTTCAATAATAAAGTACCAATTTCTAACATACCATCTTCAGATTACCAAATAGGCCAACATTTCTTAGTGGGTTTGACGAACAAGTTGGCAAAATGTTTTGAGATGCAAAGGTACATTCACAAAGAATAGCTTGTCACGACTAGAAGATTAAAAAATAAAATCATTGGGCCCCATTGTAGTCAAATTGGATGAGAGTGTTACTCTTGCCAATAGATGCATAGGCTCAAACCTCGGTTTGTGTAGTAGATAGAGACATCTAGGAGCCCATGGGCTCCACAACTGGCTTTGCCCAATAATGTGGAGCTACAATGTAGATACCACACATATCAATGCTAAGGCTAAGTAACAACATTGCACAAATTGAAAATAAGAGCATCATATCTAAATATTTGTGATAATCTATTACCAAGACCTTATGGGTCCATGCTAAGGACAATGCTATAATTGTTTTATTTTAATTTTTATCAAAATAAAACTATCATAATTTTTTTTTTTGTTTCCAACAATCTTGTGGTCTTAGTCCAAAAATGGCATTTGGTGGTTGGCAATTTTTTAGGTATCACTCATGATTACATTAGATTCAATAGATAGTATTAATTCTTATTGAATTAAGTCTAACTTATTTTGTAGGACATCTTACCCTAGGATCATCAAGGACCATATGGAGGACTTCTTAATGTTCTAGGAGTTGGAGACTTCAATGTAGAATGGCATCTAGCAGGTGATTTGAAAACATTGAAATGAATGTACAATGTCTCTCATGGTGCTACATCTAAACATCATTGTTTGTACTTCATGAAAATGGCGAAAGATGTTACTACGAGTACATGCATTACTAGAGAAAATGTAGATCCAAATTGGAAGTCTGTATTGCCGGTTCCTTTGAAAAATGTGCATGTTTGCACTCTTCATGCAGAGGTTAGGATAATAGAGAAGCTTATTTATCTTCATATAGTTTATTCTTGGAATACTAAGCTAGCATCATTCTGAAAGGAAGCTATCTCTCAATTAGAAGATGTTCTATCGAAAGGGACATGCCAAAATATAGAAAGATGAAAAGCTTTGAAGAAATTTAGGAAATATGCCTACTAAGCCAAGCATAGGAGGAGCAAAAGTACATCTATTTCTATTAAACCACATAGGTAAGGGTTCTAGTATTCAACACTCAATCTGGAAGGACATCATTGCTTCCACTCAAGACTTTGAGGTGAGAGGATCAACTAGATTACTCAAAGTTGATGTATGGAGGAAGCTTGACAAAATGATTGAAATTTTAAGGAAAGATAAATTTACTGACATTGATACAAAAGACTTGTGTCAAGTTTGTTGATGCGGTATCAAAAGCATGGGGAGCAGATCACATCACTCATTACATGGTCAGTAGAAATGACTAGACTTGCTTTCTATTGAACTATATATTTTGATCTAATCATAAGACTGATACTACATTTAACATGTGAAACATATACTAAGAAATCATACAACATTTTTTGTAAACCCATATGGAAGCCTGAGTACCTGGTCATCACAATGACGGAGAAGTCACATTGGCAAGCTCAGACATCGTATTATCAAAACAGACAGCATGGAGGAACCAGTGAGAAAAGAAACTACATTTGTCAATTAATTTAGTGGTTTTATCGCAGAGTTCAAATTTGACAAATAATAAAATCTATAGAGTACAACAAGTTTAGAAAAGCATGCAAGTTTATACAAGAAGAGAGAAAATAGAAATTGCTATACAACACGAAATCGGTATTATCAATATTAAGGTAAATGCTTAGAATTTTATACATCATCTACAATGCTTTGAATATATTATCATGTTCTAAGTTTGATGGAATGTGTTTTGTACTGTTACAGAGCCCTCAACGTTGAATGAGTCAACATGAAATAGGCTGCCTATATTTCTATGCATTCTTATGTTTAAGCTATTTCTCTTATGCTTCAAATGATATGACCTTGGAAGAGGAACTTTCTGAATACAAACTTGCTTAAATGCTTCTATGATAAATTTGAAAATTTTAACATATGCTTCCCTGCTTATCCCAACAAAATCACAAGCACCCTGGACAATAGTTTTATCTAAGAATTTTTGTATGTCCATCATCAAGCTCTCTACAATTTTAGACTTTATACGTGAATTTTAGTTGATTTACTTGTCAAT
Organism: Diphasiastrum complanatum; assembly: GCA_029204225.1. Lineage (NCBI taxonomy): Eukaryota > Viridiplantae > Streptophyta > Lycopodiopsida > Lycopodiales > Lycopodiaceae > Diphasiastrum > Diphasiastrum complanatum. The sequence continues at coordinate 8,837,138 of CM055097.1, read as the reverse complement.
ATGCAACCTAATGTCTTTCAATTGATCCGTTATCTCTTATATTTTGATTTGCAACCAATGCAGACTTGCATAGAAATAAAATAAATTAAAAAAAGTTTAATCTAGTTACAAATAAACACATTCAATTAATTAGATGACAAAAATTACAAAATATTTACTTGAATGCATGAATCCTTCTATTTCGATAACTTTGTCTTGAGATACTATGAATATCCTTGCAAGATTGTCACTTTAATTTATACTTTTTAGGCTTTTTTGTTGATAGTTTCACATCTTTCAATAATTGCAAATTCTCAGAATGAATAGAATGGAATATTACTTGCATTTTTTCAGATTCTATTCTAATATCCGAAATAACTTTTTCTAATGACTCATGATTTGTCTAAAGTTTTGCATTTTCTTGCAACAGCTTTTGTACAACATACACTTGTCAAATTTTAGAGTTTTGGACTAAAATTGATCTACAAATGATCACAAAAAAGTGATTGGTAGCTTGGGATCTTGATCTACGTCAAGACTAGCTTCCAATTCTAGCTTTTAGTTGACAATTTTTGTGATTCCAAGCAAGAACAATCAAGAAATGATGATCCACGGCTTCACATGTGTGAAGTACTGCTACTGTATGGCCTGATAACAGAGAATTAGTTTACTTATGAAATACTAAGCATTCATTCACAAAGAAGTTGCTAAAGAGAGTGAAAATCACAAGATTGCCAATGTTTCTCATCATTAGCTTCACAATGGATCCATCATGGATCACGTACACAATCACCATAATCTCTCTCCTAAGTTACATCCAGCACGTGTGGGAAAGCTCATTGTACTCATCCATATCCACTTTGGATAAGATCTATCTAATCTACCACATCATCCATTGGTGGTTCCTAGATTCAAATACATTGCAAAAACCATGTGAAAATTGCTAAATTTTAACACTCCTCAATTTTACACGATACATCTATGGTACATCTATCTACAACTTCTAAAGCTGATCTTAACTTGATAAATGAAGCTTTTGGCAAGGCTTTAGTGAGTAGATCAGCAAGGCAATTTGAAGAAGATACATGATGTAGCTTGATCTCCTTTGCTTGAACCTTTTTCCTCACAAAATGGTGAGCAATCTCTATGTGCTTGCTCCTTGCATGGAATGTGGGATTGGTTGCTAATGCTTGGCTTCACTGGTTGTCACAATATATGATTGGCTGCTCCTCGGCCTCCATGACTTGCAATTCCACCAAAAGCCTCTTCAACCAGAAGATCTCCTTGGTTGTTGATGTTAATGCCTTGTATTCCAGCTCGGTTGAAGATAGAGAAATCGTGTCTTTCTTTTTGGAAAGCCAAGACACTATGTCATTGAAAAAAAAGGTAACAAAAGCACTTGTGGACCTCCTATCCACTTTGTAACTCATCTACAGAAGTTTCTATTTCTCTTGAGTAAATAACATATCTGGGAAATCTCTGAAGTGAATAATGTCACATCACAAGTTTCCAACCATCATACTTCTATCAACAAAATTCTTTCAATCATTCAACCTACTTCAGATCTTAGTGCACAAACCAAGATTAGGCTGACTTATACAGACATCTTTGGATATAAGGTTAAGATTATAGCTTTATTCCACTAATCCAATCCATAACTAAATGGTATTTGATAGCCAATCAGTGAATCTTAATTCAATCTTTACCACTATTTTCCATATTCATGAATATCTCACAGCTCAAAACTCCCAAAATCACTCTAGTTCCAGATTATTCAAAACAATCACTAGAGATTTCCTCTATTCCACTGGATAGTTCCACCATTGCACACAAACTGGATTCCACAAAAGAAATCTATGCAACTGGTTAATCCCATGACAGTTTTATTCCTATCATTTTCTTTTCCCCCTTTTAAAAGAAATTTCATAATTTCAATCAAAAAGTTCCTAGGTTACAATGTATAAGATATCAAAGATTTGAAAAAGTCAGTAATGAGTATTCAATACTATTACAAACCGGACTCTTTCCTTAAAATCATAAAATATCTTAAAGCCATGTGCGGGTTCTTGTTAAATCATAATTTTGTTAATGGATTATTGCAATTCATTTGGAACAAATTTGGGGGTACTCCAGTACTTGGTGGAATAGATATGTGCATATCTGGTATTGGAAATCCAGATGAAGTTATGAGATCTCTGGATTATTAGATAATGCGGTTAAAGATCTTTTTGAAGATCGGATCCTATATTAGGTATAGGATGGACAAATAATCTTTCTGATTTTCTGTTGATCAGATTTAAAAGCAAAGGACTTTCTTGGAGAAAAAACTGATGGTATGGGACATCACTGATTTCAAAGAGGAAATTCTTGTGTGAGAATGATCTGTAGGCCCATTGTTAGTATTTACATTATTTGTAAATCTAATAGTTGAAACCATTGGTAAAGCCTATTTAGGGTATCTGGAGAGGTTATGAGATATAGATCCGGATCCCTCAATGATATCTCATAAATTCCGAATCGAAAACCCGTAAAAAAAACTATTTCTCTTTTAGTTTTAAACCTCTACTTTTTAGAAATTTCTTATATACGAGACAATTGGATTGAGATTCATATAATTCCTTCCAATGTAGAACTAGGTTCTGAAGGACTGTTTAAGTTATATGAATTCATGCTTCCATTTCAGATTTGTGAATATAGCTCAGAATCAATTAATGTTTCATTTGATTGAGTGGAATTTTGACTTACTGAACCCAGTTAATTAACTCTATTTGATAGTGCCACAGGAGCAAAAGTCTCATCATAATCAATGCCTTTGGTTTGTAACAAACCTTTGGCTAAAAGCCTAGCTTTATGCGTACTTATTGATCCATCTTGGTTATACTTCAATCTAAATACCCACTTGCAATCAAGAGGTTTCTTCCCTTGAGGAAGATCCACAAGATCCCAAGTATGATTATCAATGAGAGCATCATACTCTATTTGCATAGCATCCATACAACTTTTAGATATATAAGCATCTTCATAGCATGTTGGCTCATCTAACATTGAAGCAAAAAAGGTGTAAGATGTGAAAGATGATGAGCCTTTCCTTTGATCACCTTGACCATCATAGTTAGCCTCAATGGCTCAGTCCTTGCCCTTGTAGATCTTCTTGGAGTTCTTGAAGTTCTTGCATCTTGAGGTGAGTCCTCAAGTTCTTCTTCACTTGGAAGCTCCTCCTCCATCCTAGCATGATCCTTGGCATCAAGATGATTAGTATCATTATCATCCAAATCACAAGCATGTCCTTCATAAAAAATAACATCCCTATTCACTATCACCTTGCTAGTGATGGGATTGAAGACTCTATATCCTTTGCTATTCTCACCATATCCCACAAAGATGCCTTTGATGGAGGTCGCATCATCCTTCTTCCTTTTATCCAAGGATTGGTGTACATAGCAAGTGGATCCAAAAAATTTGAGATCCTTGAGATTGGGCTTCTCTCCAAATAGATCTTCAAATGGTGTGATTCCTCCAATGGCTTAGTTAGGCAATCTATTGCACAAATAATTAGCACAAGTTATTGCTTCACCCCAAAATGGCTTGGATAGAGAAGCATCTAGCCTTAAGGCCTTAGCACACTCACAAAGAGATCTATTTCTTCTCTCACTTACTCCATTTTGTTGAGGGGTGTGTGGACATGACAACTCCCTCTTTATGCCATTAGAACTACAAAAGTCAATCAACTTATTGGAGATATATTCACCTCCATTATCGCTCCTTAATACCTTAATCTTGGTACTAAGTTGATTTTCTACCACAGTCTTGAACTTTACAAAAGAATGAAACACCATTGATTTGCTAGACAGGAGGTACATCCAACATACAATGGAATGGTTCCTATTCCACTTATCTTACATTCTTGACTACTTGCAATATAGATTGATCTATGTAAATTATTGTAAGAAAGTAAAGTTGGAAAATGTCCTTTTGATATGTCACGTGGGAACTAGCCCCACTATCAATCTAGCAAGAATCATTAGTGTTGCTCTTAGATGATAGAGATTTGTTGGAAACCATCAAAGATGACTCTTCTTCATCCTCCTCCTCCTGATGTGCAATGTTGCTTTGTTTGCTCTCTTGTGCCTTCTTCTTCTTGAGACATTCTGATGCAAAGTTTTCTTTTTTTTCCACAGAAAAAGCATTTGTACTTGGACTTGTCTTTGATCTTGCTCTTTGAGCTTGAAGCCTCATCCTCCTCCTTGGTCTCCTTGAAGTGCTTCTTCTTGCCATTGGTCTTCTTCTTGCCTTTGAATGAGAAATTTGCTTTTTCATCACCATCCTGCAGAGAAATAGCATTCATTCTTGCATTGGTATGCATCATCCTACACTCTTCAGCCACTAATACACTGTGAAGCTTTTCTATAGTGGGCAAAGTGTCTTGGATTGCAAAGCTTTGGACCAAATTTGAAAAGTCACACCCTAGACCATTAAGGAAAATATGAATAAGCTCACCATCTTGAATCTTCTCTCCAATAGAAGCTAACTCCCTATTGAGAGTCTTGATTCTGAGCACATAAGCCTGTGCACTCTCATCACTCCTCTTCATGCTTTGCAGAATCTGATTCCTAAGCATGAGAACCCTCGAAGTGTTACTAGACTCATAGATTGATTTTAAAGATTCCCAGGCCTCTTTAGCACTAGTACAAGCTAATACTTCTCTCAGTAAATCATTGCTTACATTCATCTTCACACAATGAAGTGCAAGCCTAGATCTTCTCTTGTAATCAGCTAACTCTTGTGCACCTAGAGGTTTATCTTCATTATCAATTAGAAACTCATCTGAAGCACCATGAGTGACTCCATCCTCACTTTCCAAATAGCATAATTGGTAGAATTTAACCTCTCACTAGCTTCTAGAAGGTATGCTCCTGCAGATCCCATCTTACTAGTAAAATTCTACACACAAGATATAGATTTGGTTGAACTTGAAACTCACAAAGGTTTATAACTTGTAGTGTTTCACTCAAATGTTGATGTCTAATCCAATAGATGGACTTGTAATCATAGTTCTATCACTCCCTCACAAAGCTGGAATGAAGGTAAGATGAAGTGAAAACTACACTCAAGCAAATCTTGCCAATCTTGGCTATTTTTGGACAATAGAATGACTCTATCTCTCTCTTTCACTTTGATGTACTTTATAGACCTGGTTTCCACTTTAAGAAGGTCTGAATTTCAGCCTATATTAATTAGTTCATATGAATCAAATCCAAAACTAACTAATGGCAGGTGATCTTGGTAGCTTATCCTAGGACTTGCACCAAAATTTACATCAAACTGACACCAGATGAAATTATAGTAATCCAATGAATATGGGGGTCTAAATCTAGTTCAAAGTTGCCCACACATGTGAACAATACGGATTTTGATCAAAAAAAGTTTGGGATCAAATCCCCTCACCAATTCCAGGATACCAGCTCGCCCTTCCAATACTAGCTTTTTGCACCAGAAACATGCTAAAACTGGATTAGTTTCAAACACTGATCAATAGCCTTGTACTTGGCTCTAATACCATGTTAAAAGTACAATACTAAGGACCATAAATGGATCTTTGAATGATCCACAAGGTTGATTATGTGCTTGTTAAACAATCTATCAGATACTAGTCATCAGAAAACAAGATCTAGTTTAGTAGCTTGATAGAAAACAAGTAGAGACAATCAGAAACTTGATCATAAACTATAATCCCAGTTCCCACGTGTGAATATCAGGCTGTAGTACGGCCTGTAGATAGAGTTTGAAGTGTGCCAAAGCTGGGTTTCATTGAGAAAATTCGAGTTTCTCCTTGAGGCTCCAAAAAGTTTCTATCTTCTCACTATGAAGAATGGGAAAACATAGTAAAAGACACTTCCTTTTCAAAGTTAGGTGAAAATCCAGCATGTAATAAGGAAGTAGACTCAAATTTCTTGCCCTAATATGAAAACCCTAGCCTAGATCCAAGAGTCATGCTTGGTAGGTGCATGGTAGGTACAAATCTCATCATAAATCAAGGTCTAGATCTTACAAAGTAGGAATCACTACCAAATAGACACAACCACTCTTCTTGACTCGTGGTAACCTACCTTAGGTGTGGATTTACAAGTGGCACTTTAGCCATTCAAGTGACTAACAAAAAGTATTGACAAAATATACAGTATTCTACATGGCTAGATTTGCCAATGTAGGCAATTTTTCACACCAATGTGATTACTTCAAATGGCCAATTACGGCATTGAAGATTAGGACACGTAAACATGAGATCAATCTTTTATATGCATCACAATAGTATGGTCAAGGATTTAAACTTTAATGTTGTGTCCACTGACATTCGACATGTCTGTGAGATGTACATACTACGCAAACAGCCTAGATCAAGATTCCCAAAGGGACAAGCCACTAGAGCTAAGTCTATTCTAGAATTGATATGTAGTGATCTGTGTGGCCCTATCAGTACTCCCTCTATGGGTTCAACACTATATTTTCTCACTTTTATCAATGATCATTTCTAGATTTACTAGCATTATGTTCATTAAGAACAAGTTTGAGGCATTCAACTATTTCAAAGACTTCAAATTGTTCGCTGAGACACAGACTGGTCAACATTAGAAGAGTTTTGAGCTCCAAAAAGACCCTTTAAGAATTCGTGCAAGATGTAGTTTATATTATTAAAATATTATAATACTAATACTTTTGACTTGCCATAACCTTTTAATCGTAGCTCAGAAGTATATCATCTAAGATATCATTGGAAAGCCCTTGTTGAGTGCTTTCCAATGCACCAAACTTCGCTAAATTCGGACTTACCACTAAAAAGTTATGACATTTTTAGTGTGAAATCAAAATGTGGACTCAAAAAGTTACGTTACGTAGATTTCAAATTTGAGTGTTTTGATTGGTCCATGTGTAAGAAAAAATTGAGAAAAAAATATAAAAAGAATCTTTACAAAGGGTCTTTTTTGGATTTAGAACTCCTCTAATGCGTTTGGAATATCAAAGCAATATGAACTAGAATCAATTTCTTTGTGGAGTGAATTGCTAGGATATTTGTAGTTGATCTGTTATACCATCATCCAAGTTGAACTAGGATTGATTGGGCCGAGATTAAAAGCTTCTTGAAAGCTAGAAATCTATCTTAGATCACACCTTATCAAGAGAACTTTGAGTGTCTCATAGGCTTTCATTCAAAATGACATCCATGGGTGGATATATGTTAGAATCTAGTGAGAAACTAACTTCCACAAACTATTCCATTTGGAAAGTAAGAATGGAACCACTACTAGTGGTTCATGATCTCTTTCATATTGTCTTAGGAGTTGAGGAAGAGCCTCAAGCTCCCCAAGTACAACTAAAATACAAGAAGAGGGTTAGATTAGCCCTACATTGCTTGAAGTTAAATGTAAGCAATGACCTCTTGAAGGAGGTGGCTTCTTGTACCACATCAAAAGAGGCTTGGGATTCACTAAAGAACATTTATGAATCCAATAACACTTCAAGAGTGCTTATGCTAAGAAACTTGATCTTGCAAATCATGAGGGGAAGTGGAGAAAATGGACAAGAGTATGTCCTAAGGATAAAATCCTTGAACAAAAAATTGAGATCCATAGGAGAGAAGATCCAAGATAATGAGCTAGTACAAGTAATCTTGAATGGATTAGGAGATGAGTTCTCTTATCTAGCTCAATCTTTTGCTATTCAAGACCAACTTCCATCAATTGAAAAAATGCATAATGTTCTTGTGGCCGAGGAGAGTAGGATTCTACACCTCAAAACAAGAATGGGGCCCTTATCACTACATAATGGTGATGAGAAAGCAACCTTCACATCTAAAGGCAAGAAGAAGTCTTATCCTTTCAAGAAGATCCAAGGCAAGGAGGCCGAGGCAAAGGATGGAGCATCTACCTCCAAAGGGAAGCAAAAGAACAAAGCAAAGTTGAAGTGTTTCTTTTGTGAGAAGAAAGGACACTTTGCTTCCGAATGCTATAAGAAGAAGAATGCACAAGAGAATGAAGATCAAGGCAATCTTGCACAAGGGGAGGAGGAAGAGGATGGTTTCAACACATCCTTGATGGTAGCACCTACACCAACATCAAGCAAACATGGTGGATTGATAATGGGGCTAGTTCCCACGTGTCATTCAACAAGCATTATTTCTCTTATCTACTTTCTTGCAATGATTCTAAGAAATCAATCTACACAGCTAGTGATCAAGCAAGATAGATGGCATAGGATCTATTCCATTATGCTTAGAATCATCTAAAAGGATAGATCTTGATAATGTTTTGTATGTTCCATCCATTACAAAAAACTTGCTTAGTGTTGGTCAATTAATGGACAATGGACTAGATGGACAATGGACAATGGACTAGATGTACATTTCAAGAATGGAGTGTGTTCCATCTTGAAAAATAATAAGTGCATAGCTAGTGACATTAAGCAAGGAAGGCTTTTCAAGTTGGATGCTAATGTGGCTATTGAAAGTGTGAATATGGTTAGGGAGGAGTTGATCAAGTGGAGCTTTGGCACAAAAGATTAGGCCATCCTAGTCTTCAATCAATGGAATCCATGGCATCAAAGGAGCTAGCTCTCGGCCTACCAAAAGCTTTCAAGAAGTGTGGCAAAGTGTGTGAGGCATGTGGCCTTGCAAAGTCACACAAGACTTTCTACAAGAGATCTTTAACAAGATCTACCTCACCTTTAGATCTTGTCCATTTGGATGTACATACTTTTTCTCATGAAAGTAATGGAGGAGCTTTAATGTATGTGACTTTTATTGATGATTGTACTAGATACACTTGGATTGAATTATTGCCTAAGAAAAGCCTTGTATATGAAGCTTTTGTAAAGTTTAAGTCTCTAGTGGAAAAGCAACTTAGTTCTTGCATTAAAGTTCTAAGATGTGATAATGGAGGAGAGTATATCTCCAACAAGATGAGAGACTTTTGTGAGATCAATGGCATTAAGAGAGAACTCACTTGTCTTTACACCCCCCAACAAAATGGGGTGTCTGAGAGAAAAAATAGGAGTCTTTGTGAATGTGCAAAGTCTTTAAGACTCGATGCATCTCTACCCATCACTTTTTGGGGGGAGGCCATAAATTGTGCTGATTACTTATGTAATAGGCTTCCTAGTAGTGCTATTGGTGGGATCTCACCATTTCAAGCTTTGTTTGGCAATAAGACCAATGTAAAAGATTTTAAAGTGTTTGGATGTATATCTTATGTCCACATTCCTTTGGAAACAAGAAGGAAAGAAGATGCAACTTCCTTCAAAGGAATATTTGTAGGCTATAGTGAAAATAGCAAAGGCTATAGGATATTTGATCCCATTTCAAAGAAAGTAAAAGTTAGCAAGGATGTCTTGTTTGATGAATCTCAAAGTTACAAGTTGTCTCCAAATTCATCTAACCTCTTAGGTGATGAAGATCTTGCAACACCCGAGATTAGAGGAGTTCTAAATCCAAAAAAGACCCTTTGTAAAGATTCTTTTTATATTTTTTCTCAAATTTTTCTTACACATGGACCAATCAAAACACTCAAATTTGAAATCTATGTAACGTAACTTTTTGAGTCCACATTTTGATTCCACACTAAAAATAGCATAACTTTTTAGTGGTAAGTCCAAATTTAGAGGAGTTTGGTGCATTGAAAAGCGCTTGACAAGGGCTTTTCAATGATATATTAGATCACATACTTTTGAGCTACGATTAAAAAGTTATGGCAAGTCAAAAGTATTCGTGCTATAATATTTTAATAATATAAACTACATCTTGCATGAATTCTTAAAGGGTCTTTTTGGAGCTCAAAACTCCTCTAATGGAGGAGCCTCTTGATCCATTATCATGTGCCAAAGGAGCAGATAAGATCTACAAGGAGCAAGGCCGAGCCTTCAAGGCTCACATACTTTGAGAAAGGAAAGCAAAGGGAAGACACATCTCCTTCTACGTCTTACTCTTTTCTAACCACAATGCTTGAAGAGCCATCATGTTATGAAGATGCAAGTAGATCACAAGTTTGGAGAGATGAAATGCAAGTAGAGTTTGATGCTTTGATAGATAATCAAACTTGGAATCTTGTACACCTTCCATATGGGAAGAAGCCACTTGCATGTAAGTGGATCTATAGATTAAAGTACAATCAAGATGGATCTATAGGTAAGTACAAAGCTAGATTGGTTGCTAAGGGGTTTCTTCAAACTAAAGGCATAGATTATGAAGAAACATTTGCTCCTATAGCAAAACTTGTAACCATTAGATTGATCATTTGTATTGCTACTTTATTCAAGTGGAATCTCTATCAAATGGATATGACAATGTTGCAACCCGAGGGCTTTATCAAGGATGGTGAGGAGGACAAGGTTTGCCACTTAAGGAAGAGCCTATAGGGCTTGAAGCAAGCACCTAGAGCTTGGTACTCTAGGTTGCATGATTTTCTCTACTCTCTTGGCTTTGTGATTAGCTCTTATGACCCTTCATTGTACATCAAATGTAATGATGGAAAGATCATAATCTTAGTACTTTATATTGATGATATCATATTGACTGGAAATGATGGTGAAGGCATAAGAAATGTTAAACTTTCCTTGTCTAGTGAATTCAAGATGGTAGATCTAGGACTTCTTAAGTTCATACTTGGAATAGAAGTTACTAGAGGTAGTGATTTTACTTTATAAGTCAATCAAAGTATGCTACTTCCATTCCTGAGAGGTTTGGCATGAAAGATTGTAAAGGGATTGACACCTCTATGGAGCAAACTTGTAAAGTTACTAATGACTGTGATGAAGCATCCTTTGAGGACATCACACTCTTTAGGAAGCTAATAGGCTCCTTAATCTATTTGACAATCACTAGACCAGATTTGAGCTATAGTGTAAGTTAAGTCAAGATATGCAAGGTCCCTTGATGCATCATTGGAAAAGTGCCAAGAGAGTGCTTAGATATGTCTCTTCTACTAGATTTTTTGGCATTCTCTATCAAGGATCTAACTTGTACTTGAGGCTTAGATTCAGATTTTGCAGGAGATAAGATGGATAGAAGATCCATAAGTGCATTTGTCACTTTTCTTTGTGGAGGAGTGATATCTTGGCTTTCCAAAAAGCAAGATACAATTTCTCTTTCCTCTTGTGAAGCTGAGTACAAGGCATTGACTTCAACAACCAAAGAACTCCTATGGCTAAGAAGACTTTTGGTGGAGCTTCAAGTGCTAAAGGCCGAGGAGGTCCCTTGCATCTATTGTGACAATCAAGCTTCTCAACAAGTTGCTACCAATCCGATCTTCCATGCTAGAACAAAGCATATTGAGATAGCTCATCACCTTGTGAGGGAGAAGGTGCAATCCAAGGAGGTTCAAAACATATTGAGATAGCTCATCACTTTGTAGAAGGTGCAATCCAAGGAGGTTCAACTTTATCATGTGCCTTCATCCGAGTGCATAGCTGATATCTTAACCAAACCTTTGGCTAAAGATTCATTTTTCAAGTTAAGAAATGCTCTTGGAGTTGTAGATATGTGTACATTAGACTTGCCAAGTTAGAAGTGAGGAGGAGTGTTAAAATATCACTTCCAGCTTGTTGTATCTTGTAGATCTCAAGTTATTTGAGCTTGATAGGATCTCACACGTGTGGAGTCTATTCCCACGTGTGAAAGAATGTACATAAGCCATTTTTATTAAGTTAGATTGGTTTTAGCTTGATCTACACTAGTGTGAAAATGACCTTTGAGTAGAATCTTGAAAATGGTCAAATTGGTCAATCCTTTTGTAAATAGATTGGACTTCCATGTGAATGAGTTATTACTCACACATGTCAAGATACCATTCACACGTGTGGATAAGCTTCTAGAAGATAAGATAGGAAGATTTCATTAGATCCTATTTTATAGGGAATATTCCTATAAGACTAGCTTTTTTATTTTCTAGCCAAAGAGAATAGTCAACTTTGGGAAATGAGCACATATGACTCCCATTGGTACACGTGTGAAGGCCTACTGGATAGTACACAGCTCGTGGATGTACTTGATCTATAAAAAGATCAACCAAATCAATAACAAGTTGATGTGACATTGGCAAATTCTAGTTTTGTTGAGATTTCCACATTTGTCTTGAGTTTTTGATGAATGAAATGCATTTGTAAGTTAAAGTACTTTACTCTCTGTAAACAGGCCGTACAGGTACTGTCCTCCACACGTGTGAGGCCGCCCATCCATGTGTTTGATCATTTGATCCATTGCTCTTGCTTAAATCATAGTGTAACATCTAGATCAAGATCTAACATCTAGAACTTGATAGATCTTTAAATTAAGCAATCAATAACTCTTAATGATTGATAGTAAAATCAATATTTGGCCTTTTTCTCTGAAAATTGACATATCTTTGAACCCACGAACTCACTCTAGAACTAAACACATCTCTCTCTCTCTCTCTCTCTCTATATATATATATATATATATATATATATATATATATATATATATATATATATACACACACACACACACACACACACACACACACACACACACACACACACACACACACACACACACACACACAACAGCACTGCAACCTTACTCTTTGAAGTTGAATGTATGTGCAATCAATCAACTAGAGTAGAAGCAAGATCGACGACGAACTCTTCGAGTTCGACATCTTCTTCAACCTCCTTCAAATTCAAAGTCTTCGAGTTCGAGGTCCACGTCATCCACACTGCCTCGTCCGACACAAACCATGTCATAATTTACTTTAGTACTTTTCAGTAGCTGCGCTGTTCCACGCTCGTTTGCCCACACAATCATTGTAACTGTTCCATATATATATATACATAATGGTAGCTCACGAGACAACAACCAACCACGACGAACACACATGCAAGTGGAGAAGAGTGAATCAGAGTTCCTACGCGAACCCCATTTGTGTCTTAATTATCTGATTTCATAGAATTAGAGGTATACGAGAGTGAAAGCCATTCAGGGAATAGAGATAGTTATTTCATCTGTAGATAGCTAAGTAAGATCACTGCATACAATGCGCCACTACTGTGAACCATTCTTGGGCACAGGATCGTGATCTGATCGTTGTATTCACAACAACTTAATTTAGATTCTCTATTTTTCTTATGTGTATTGCACTACAAATGCTTTCTGATAGTTTTCTTTCTCAATTGACACTCACTCAATTTGGAATGTCTAATCTCGAAGGAAGCATGGTTGTCTGTCTCAGATGCCTAATTGTTTCGCTCCCTTCATGGTTGTCTCTAACACCTACCAAGACATTCCTCCATTCGATCTGAGTCAATGTTAATGTTGTAGTTTGGTAAAGTTCCTATTAAAGTTTTCTATGTTGGAGCTCTGTTTCCTATTATGCAACTAATCTCTTCGAGAGCACCCAACAGAGTGATATCAGAGCACCCAAGACTAGAGGAGAATTGACCTACTAGCCACCTACTTGGCATGACTTTAGGAATGAATGAGGCTAGGATGGCAAATTAGGGCAAGAAACCTCAATCACCTTCCTTATTATATGTTTATTATATGTTGGAAATTCACCTAACTTGTGAAGGGAAGAGGCATTTCTATGTAGTAAATCCTCCATTTTGAACACTTAGATTATTTTTTGGTTCCCATTGGCAAATCTCGAGCTACTACACTTTTGTATTGTGTGTTTGTGATCTAAATGCAACCAAAGTGATATTGATATTGCCCTTTGTCTTCAGGCCATACAACAGGCTATGGTTCACACTCGGATTTCATCTATGATCAATGCTTTTTTATTGTTCTTACTTGTTGAATGTAAAATTGCCATTCTAGATCAATTTTTTGTGTCTAGTTAGTTGCAATAGATTCTTAAGCAAACATCCAATCACTCTTGTGGATCTTGTGTAGATCCATTTATGTTGCAAAAGTACAGTACTTTTACACTTCTAGCATGCTTGCCAAAAATGCAAGATTCACAAAATAACTTGCTATGTGGCTAAGTAGAAAATTGTATCGACAATTTATTTCTGTACAGAGTTACAAAAATATCAAAAATATTGTCAAAATTATGCATTCGTAATGGATTCTGGGTGACTATTCTGCCCATTTTCTTAACAAACTAAAAAGCAGAATAGCCATTTGTTTTTTTCAAAAAAAATTTAGTGCTTATTCCACTTGCGCGTCAAGCGTCAGGTGCAGGCCTGCCACATGGCAGCGTCAGATTGGTCAAAAGAAAAAATCCAAGTATCCATTACACAATGGAAGGCGCCCAGGCACATGCCATTCTGCCCGGTTTGGCTTTCCAAAAGTTTTTAGGCTCAGCTTCTCCGGGCCTTGCCCAAAAAATTCTGGAAATCCTTATCGGGCATAATGGCATGTGTCCGGATCTTTCCACAGTACATTAGAATCGAATTCAAATGTGTAACCTCGGTCAATAATTTTGTTGATTGACAATAAATTCTTGGTGTCTAGGAACATATAATATTACATCTATATGGCTCTTGAAGTGCCATTTTGAAAGTAAAGTGAAACAAGTGCCTTGTGGCTTCAACCTTATGTGAGCTAAAATATTCAAGGTACATATTATTGCCTTGTGTAGAAGCACTGAATGTGACAAACCACTTCTTTGAGAGGCCATATGTTGTGTAGCACCCGAGTCAAGGTTCCAACAATGAGAGTTGGGTACCCTTTCCCAATTCCAAAAATAAAGTTGTGACATTATGAAAACAATTTACACATTCTTAATTATTTGATTTGAGGTGTGAGTGCCTTGAGTTTATTCTAAAACATTTTTCTAATGACACGTTGTAGAACTATTACAATTAGGCAGCCTTCTCTTTTCACGACATAAGTCAGAATGACTTTTTTGACAAAATTTTGCCCATCCACAAGACTCTCGTCTTTGAAATTTGTTTAAAAATGGGTTTGACATGCCGGCTGCTTGTCAAATCCTAACATTGCGTGGTGTGAGATAAGGCCCTCGAGTCTTGTGTCTCAAAGCAAGGAAAGATCTCATGTGGAAAGTGGGAAACTTCCTATACATGTAGGAAAAAAAGCAACTTGTTTTTTATGCTTTGAATATTGGAGGGAATTATGCATTGCAAAAAACCTCAATTAGCCTTAGCTTGGGTCACTACACCCTTGAAACCCCATGTGCTTTATGTAACAAAATAAAAAAATTTGGAATCAACCCATATTGGACCAAGTAATAATGCAAAATAAACTTTGAATGCCAAGCTAACCAATTGAGACAACCCCTTTGGATGGATCAAGTATAATGAGATTACATTGGTAAGAGAAGCCTTGTGCAGGGACCAGTATAATGAGATGGGAGGAGAAGCCTTGTGCATGGACCCAGTATAATGAGATTGCACTGGCAAGAGAAGCCTTGTGCATGGACCCAATATAATGCGATTACATTGGTAAGAGAAGCCTTGTGTGCATGTTTTATGCCGTGAAAGTCCTCGCGGTGGGCACTATTTATGGTTTGGGAATCCACTTGGAGAGGTACGAAGGAGTCTCACAGCTTGGACGGCCAAGGTGCTTTTAAATAATGCAGCCTCCTCCATAGAATCTTCTTGTTGTTTTGGTCACACACGCAACTTCTGCCACGTGGCAAAAATCTGACGAGCAGATCTTGAGTCCAATTAGTGGACCCGGCACACAGCAGCAGCCGCCATGCTCTACTACTCAGCAGCAACAAAGAGCGAGCGAGAAGAAGAGAAAAACGAGAAGAGAACAGAAAGTTCATAAGAGAAGAGCAGAGAAAGGAGAGAAAGAGTGAGAGAGGGAAGAGAGATCGAGATCGAGATGGGTGGGAAGAAGGAAGGCAGGACGGTGGTAGTGACGCTGGACAAGAGCCCCGAGAGCGAGTACGCGCTGCGATGGGTGTTGAAGCATTTGGTGCGAGGTCGACTGACGAAGGAACGCCCAGCAACAGATGGGAAGCTCGTTAAGCCGGTGGGAGACACCGTTGTGCTCTTGCACTCTCGTCCCGTGCAGCAGATGAATGTTTCCACCTCAGGTACCTCTACATTAACTGATTGTCCTTCCCATTATATCTCTATGTTTGCTTTCACATGTCCTACTTCTTTATAGCTCTAAATTCCTTTCTTAAGAAAATTTGTCTTAAAATAAAGTCTACTATTGAAGGCATGTATAGCAAGATCAAATGTAGTGGTTTTGTATCTATAATAGCATGAAATCCGCACCAAGGGCTTCCTAAATCCATGCCAAGGGATGCTTATATCCGTGCCAGGTCCGCCTAGCCCCGTTTGGCATGTGTGATATAGGCGTGAGTAGATGGATGCGATATAGGCGTTTGTCACTCAATTGATTGAAGCTTACCCCAATCCGCCTCGCAAATAAGGAAAAAATTGATTAAAAATTGGTATCATCAGCAAATATGTGGTCGAGTCCAATCCAGCCCGTAGGACTGGCTTTATTAGTATCTTGTTGGGCATGTGATGCTTGCGTAATCTCTTCAGAATTCTGAATGTGTCTCATGAAAGTTATTGCCAGAAGATCAAGCTTTCTATTCATGTAAAGGGGTAATCACAAAAGCTTTTTGATTTTAAGATTGTGAATGCGAATCTGCCTTCAGGAAAAGTCTTCGTATCCAAGGAGCTTAGGGAATTGATGGAGAACTTGAACGTGCAAGAAGAAGATGCAACTGAGAAGATTCTGAGTGATGCTATCAAGCTCTGCAATGACTACCATGTAAGCACAACATGGGTTTTTCTCTTCCTCCTTAATCCAGGACATTAATGCTTCAAATATTGCAACAACTGCATCTGACGCTCTTTCACTGGCCCAATAAACTGCAGGTAAATGCCACAACACTGGTGGAGGCTGGAGATCCAAGGAACGTGATATGCGATGCTGTGAAGAATTTGCATGCAGATGTACTGGTGATGGGCAGCCATAGCTACAGCAATGTTCAGAGGTGAAGCTTCTAAAGCATATTTCTTCTAATTTCCTGAGTTCTCGTATCTACAATTCGTTGAATGTATAGTTGCTGTGCTATGTCAAATACATCCATTGTTGTGGTCATGGAGGAATTTTCACTTCATCACTCACCAATTTGGTCACCCAATAGCTCGTGGGAAAGGAGTTAGATAACAAAAGTTTATAATGATCGTATCACAATCGAAATAACAATATTGAAGGGAGAATTACCATCCTCTTCTCACCCACCCATAGCGACTAGACTATTTCATATCTAGAAGGATGAATTGGTCTACCATTAATTTATTGGAGACGTTGAACTAGTGGCCCATTGTGTGAAGATTGCATAGACTAGTCAAAATGCTAGAACATGCAAATACTATGTAAGATTGATATGATTGCTCTTGAGAAATGTTTATTCAACCCAACAAAATACCTACTATGCTTAAGTGCAATGCCTTAAAAAAAAAAAAAAACTGGAGGTTAATAAGCTTTTAGACTTAATTTCAAGTAGCCACATATCCTATTTCTACTTGATTTCAAGTAGCCACTTATCCTATTTCTACTTGATGTCAACAAACCAAACAACTAGCATTCCAAAATTTGGGCTTCTAATTTTGCACTATTGTAGCCAAATGTTTTCACATTCTTGATAACTTTGAATGTGTGTGTGTGTGTGTGTACTTATGTAATGGTTTGTGTTACTAGATCTATCAAATCTGGGGAGAAATTGTTCATCAAGGATAGTTTCAGCGGCCTTTGCCTAGATGTTTTTAAAAGATATGTATATGACTAATGCATCTTTCATTGTATGCCCCTTAATAGTTCTCTTATGAACCATTTCGGAAAACCAACTAGCTAAAGTTGTTGGGCCCTATGCTAGCAACCTAAGATAAAATGTCAAAGGTGTATCATCTACACTAGAAATTTTTCTACACCAACATATCATGCGCACCATCTTCAATTTATACCCTTATTAACTTTTACCGCTAACTTATTCTAATATTGTGTGTAGTTTGTGCAAATGATATTGCAAATTTTATATGTATATGTAAAAGAGAGTTTGTGTGCGTGTGTGTGTGTAAAACACCTACACTTAAAAAAAGTTTCACCTATCCTTAAATATTCTTCCATAAAATTCTAGAGATTTGGGAGCTGCTTGTTTCATCACTTACAAAGAGGAACAACATGTTTGTTTCAAACTTTTTCTACTATATCATTTTCAAATTCAATAGGCTTTTCACAATGAGTAATTACAAGTCTTTATGAGCATTGATTGTGATTGTGCTACCAAATACAAATAACCTTCTGAGTGAGCAAGAGAATCATAGAGCTATTATCCTTGCCCATCTTAGAATACTCACTTTGTGTTGTATAGAAGAGCACAAATGAATAAATGTGGAACAAACAATTCAATACAAGAATGACTGATAAGTTTTTGAAATAGGATTTGTGGCTAAATTATTGGTGTTTTAAAAATAAGCCACCAACTCATTTTGTTTAAAAATAGAGGTAGCAACTTATTTGATTTTGTACTAATCCAGGGACAATATAAAAAAGTTGAGCATCATATGGGAGGCCAACAAGCTAGAATATTCAATATATCCTAGGCTCAAAAAAGTGCATACAATGTAAGGAGGCAAGACCATTGATCTATACTAAAGAAAGGACACTCTATAAAGGGGATTATGCTTCTTGGTTTCCAAAAGGAGGCTCAAACTTGGGACCAGAAAAACTTTGGATGTCAGGCTAACCAACTCAGCCCACCCCCTTATAAAGGGGATCATTATGAAACAATATATCATAAAACAACATTATAGAAGCCTTTTGACCTACACTACATTTCAAGGAAGTATGATTCAAAACTAATTCCTCTCTATTTTACTCATGGCTATCTCCTTGGGCTATTTTTGTGCTCTCTTCATTCTAGGAAAGTCAATTCTCAATATGTTAGCATCTAGAATATTATGGACTTCAACAAACATAGATGAATTTGACCATTCTAAATAAGTAAAAGATTGATAGTGAAAGAACCAAGAACGGGGCTACCTTTTCAAGATAAAATGATGAGCTCAATACTAGGTCAAAACATCAGAGGATACTTAGAAATTTCTCTAAGAGTAGGGCAATAGAGCCACCAGGGTGAAGTGAGGGGTGACAAGTTGTGAGATAGCTCTAATAATTAGGGTTTCATGGAAAGAAATGTCATCTTTATTCGAGGGTTACTATATCTAGATATTTGCAATTGGGAAGTAGGAGCAAGAGTTTTTGGTTTACATAGGAGAATTATACAAGCAAAAATTCTGTTTCCAAGGTGTTTACATATGTATTTTTGATCAAGTAAACCATGAAAGTGGATCTTTTTTAGATGCATGAAATTGGAAGCCTATTTATAATGTCTTATGGTGGAGATAGTTGAAGCTTCTACATTATGCACACGTGAGTATGGGGATATGATGCCTATATCTTCTTAGATTGAAGGGAGATGATTATCGAAAGTACTCAATAAGCTAGGTAGTATATAACAAACATAGGTGGGAGTGAGGAAATGCAAGAATGAATCAAAGTAATAAAAGACAAACAAGATCTCATTTCTCATATAATAAGAAATACTTCTAGTACTTTATCCATGATCTTAATGCATTTGGTTTCATATTATTGTCACATTACATTAGTTAAAGGAAGAAATACATTTCGGAATGATACTTGACCACACTTATTTTGTAACTAAATAAACAAAGTTGTTCAAGCTTTTAAAGTTAGAGGATTTTTTTTCTTCTAGTATCAACTTTAACTTTAAATCAAGCACTAGTATCAAGAAAAAATTGTTAAAACCTATTCTATGTGCTTTATCAGATCTTTCCTGGGGAGCGTAAGTGATTATTGTGCTCACAACTCCAACTGTACCATTCTCATCGTGAAAAAACCAATGCAAGGATAAAGACAATATTTCAGCTTGGAATACAACCTCTTCAAAGACGATGAACAAATTGTTGGTTGAAAGGATGCTCTATTGTCAGGAGTTGAGTTCAACAACATATTGGAGAAAGCGTATATATAAATGTTTTGCTCATTTTCATGATTAAAAAAAACTAAGTTTTTGAAATTATTTAGTCATTGATATGCCATTTAATGCATTTTGGCATCAAAGTGTTTTCATCTCCATCAGTTGAAGTGCATTTCTTATGCTCAGTGTTGTTAGATTAATATGTTTTTACCATCAAGGTTTATCTATTTGATTCTAGAATTGATTTTTAATACACATTACTACAAAATGACTAGAATTGGTGGAGACTTATTCTTCCATTCGTGTGCAATCGTGTAATTTGTATGTTCATTGACATGTAGCAGACTTGTTTGACATTTATTTTGCAAGAACGACTAACACTACAATTCTATAAGTGAGAAATTTGACCTAATACACTATGTCATCCTTTTTAAAAGCTTGATGGATCAGCTGTAGTAGGATTTTGAATGTGAGTTTCAACACTTGGCATTGAACACACGTTTTATATCCTATATAGAAGCTATTTTGTAAATTTTATCATTGTTGATGGTCGAATGTAATAAATCATAAATGAAAGCTAAGCAATCACAATCCTTATGGTAGTCCACTTTTCCTACAAGTGCAAAGGTTTCTTCATAATCCATTCTTATATTATGAACATAACCCTTAACCACTAGTCTTGCCTTGTGTTTAGCAATTGATCTATCTAGATGAAACTTGACTCCATACACCTATTTATTTTTAGTTAGTTTCTCACCAGTATGTAGATCCACAAGCTCTCAGGTGTTGTGCTTAACTATGGATTCCATCTCTTCCTCCATTATCTTTTTTCATACTTTGCTCTCCCTTGCTTCTTCAAACCTAGCAAGTTCTTGACAGAGTTTCGCACACGTCTAGAAAAATGTTGAGAGGCATAAATCCAAATAAAAATACCAAGTCGAAGAAAAGATGAAAGGCATTGGTCGGCATAAATCCTAAATTTGACTAGTCAACCTAAAATGCCGATTCAGTGGGGGTGTCGACTCATAGACATTTTTGTGGTACCACTCAAAATGGAGGTCTTCCTTTGCCCAGGCTAGAGATTTTAATGACTACCCTTATTCTGTTTGCATAATCAAATGGTTTCACTTGGAAAGTGATTACATACTTTTACATTTGCTTAATTGTACGCTCAACTTAACAATTCGTCTAAGCAACTTCTAATAAAATGTAGCAGTATGTATTACTTATTAATTAAGCATGATTAAATTAGCACAACATCTATATAATCATGCATAAATATTGTAGATAGTAGACAAGAGGCACAAAAGAGGATGCCCAAATGTTTTTACGTGGATGCCTAGCACCTTCATGCTTAGTCCTTAGATTATTCTTCTTCTAGGTTTGTACATTGCTAAAGTAGATTTACTTACAACAATCTTTCTATTCATTCATAGATATTTTAATATAGTATGCATTCATCAAATGTGACTGTATTTTGTGTGAATGGTTGAAGTTATTTCTACTTTCATTGTGAATAAACTGTTCCAATTCTCATAGTGCACTTGTTGATTGAGTCAAAGTGAGGGCTTACAACTTTGGGTAGATATAGCCATTGAAATATAGCACACCAATGGAAGAACAAGCAATCACATTAAGCGGGGTTGGTACCATTGCAATGAAACTCACTGCTACTAATACGATGCTCATGAGACCATTGCCAATCAATTTCAAGAACATTCAAGAGTCGATGTGGAAAATTCCTAGACATGCATTTGCATCATCTTAAGCATGAGATATATGGCTATCTAAAGTTGAAATTGAAGAAGACGGTTTCTTGCAATGGTATTCCCAATACAATCTAGATGAGAGATCACATGGGAACAATTGAAGACAACATTTCTCAAACAATAGAAGTAAATAGAATCAACCTGTTGGTTGGGTTGGTTTGCTCTACTCAATCCTCTACTTTGTTGATTGATTCAAGTTACTTTATGTGTTTTAATGTCGATGTGTTTCAAAAAGCAACTAGAATCAGACAACACCTTAGGCGAGTGAGTACAACAAACCAACCCAACCAAGAGGACCTAGGAATTAAACGCCCAGCAAGAAGTAACTAGAATCAACCTATTGGTTGGGTTGTTGGTGTACTCACTCCTCTACTTTGTTGCTTGATTCTAGTTACTTCTTGGTGGGTGTGGTGTTTTAATGTAGATGTGTTTTAAAAGGTAACTACAGTCAAGCAACACCTTAGAAGAGTGAGTGAGAGGGAAGCCGTTGGAACTTGGTGGAATTGCTGACCATCTGAGTGGGTTTAGCTAGACTGCATAGGTCAATGAGAAAGGGTTTTCCAACGATATGACAGAGCCCTGGTCTGCTCTCTAATTTCCAGACCTCGAATATTTTTTTATATGTCAGAAATTTTCGAGTCATCATATGTAGGATGGCATCTCTAGATTTCGACAAGCATTTCAGCGCTGCTACAGTCGTGGAACTTTTTGGTTTTCACAGCATGATGAAACTTTCAATTTAGCGCTGGTAGAGCCCTAAAGTTTTTAGATTTTTTGCTAGCAGACGAGGCATCGGTTTAGCGCTCACAAATGTCTGGGTATTCTTCTGTTTGATCTAAAATGACAACCTCCTTGAAATAGCTCTTTTCTTGATTCCTGACATGTCTTTTCACCTTGACAATTCTAGTCCTAACAGCGTCTGTGGGATAACAGTGTTGCAGGAAAACATTTCGCTCATTCTTTGTCCAGACTAAATTAGTTTTAAACCAATTGAATTTGAAGGCAACAGTTGAACAATAGTTTAGATTTTTTGAATCGCTGTGATTTATGTATCTTTTGATTCTTGAAACAAAAATTTGATTGTTGGACGTGTTGCTTGAAGATCGAATAACTCAATAGCGATTTTTATAAAGCAAATCATAGTCAATATCATGTGAATGGAAGTATTGTTCCTGTGTGAATGAATGGTTCTTGAAAAGATATACAAAAGATAAATGAGCAATTCTTAATCTGGTTTGTGCCTCGAGAAAGGATGTTGTAAGCCTAAAATTTGCTATCAACTTTGTTATGAAAACCCTAATGACAAGACTTTAATTGACTATCTAAAAATCTGTAAACGTAAATTTTGTTGTTGGTTTAAAATAATATAAGATTTAGAGTCTATTTGTAAAGTCAATTTCTTAAACCTTTTTTTTCTTCTGAAAAGGCAAGTAACAATAGCATGATGAATAAACTAGAGTTTCAACGTGGATTTTTTTTCTAACTTATATGCAATTAGTTGCTATAAGAGTACCATTTAGTAAAGTGGTATTGGTGGACATCCTATTTGTACTTGAACGAAATGCTAGCTATTTTAAGTGAAATTTAGGCTTTAATTAGTATGAGCATTAATATTGTGAGTGGTCTAGACTACAATAATAACTAATTGCTCATTTATTTTAATCTTGTTAGGGTTAAGAACGGTAGAAGATGATACATTGTAATGGATGATCAGGTTCTGAAAGCCCTATCACCTGAAAATCATTCTAGTCCACTTGAATCTCAAACACTATGATATTAATCAAGTATTACAATAGATAGGGAAAGATGTAATTGATTCCGTTCTAAAGCCCTATCACTTGAAAATTATTCTAGTCCACTTGAATCTCACATACACTGTGATAATAATCAAATATCACAATAGATAGGGAAAGATGTAATTGAAATACATGAAGTAATGAGTAATGACACTAGCAATTACAATATCTATTTGACCAACTCCAATAGTGTCCAATCACTTAGGCTACCAACTTGAAATGTTTACATGTGATCGTAAACATAGGAAACCTGAAATAGTTGAAGCCTAGTCGTAAGCGTTGACTAGCTACTTCAACCTATAATGTACATGAGGAAAAGAAAATATCATCATCTTGCTCATTCTAGAGGGCACGGGCGCGGGCTCCACGGCTCGATCGTGGAGGCGGAAGACAAGGGGGATTTTTGACTTCTCCTTAATGAACCCAATGACAATAACCTTGGTGGAAGGACACACATAGGAACTCCTTTTTGAACTTTTATGATCTGGGTTTGCACTTTGGATATGTAATAAACCAAGACTAGGAGAACTGTCAGTAAAAGATGGCAAACTCAGATGGTATTTCTACAAGTGTAGGGAATTTTTCAAAGTTATGCAAAAAAATCTGGCAAGAATTGTCACTGATAGTAACTCTACAAATTAGTTTAGGTGCTAGCATTCAAAATGCAATAAGTTTTGAGCTTTTGTTATCTGGGTTCACCCTTTGGATATGTGATGGAGCAAGACTAGGAGAATCTTCAGTGAAGATGGTTAACTCAGACTCGTATTTCTACAAGTGTTTTCTAGTTTTCTGACAACGTTTTAGCTGATTTTGTTGGGGGATTAACTTCAGATTTTTCAATCTTTTTAATAGGATGGGATGGCAAAGGTACACACCCACATTTATATGCAAACACAACAAATCGGAGATATACAAAAATCAAGAAAAATTCAACAAAAGTAGTGAGCAAAAAATGGAGAGTAGAATAATGCCCAAAAAATGACAGTTAGAACAGTTGGGGGGAAGGCCATTTGGCTCACCGAGAACAACGCCAATGTTAAGCCTATTTTCTCCTAAGAGAAGCAAGGGCTTGAGTGTCGTTGTAGTACAATCGCGTCGGGTCCGATCCAACTACGAGCCTTAGAGATGGCTTCTTCCTCCACTAGTTAGGCTGCAAAACAACTACAAACTAACATGGCATTTACGATGGAATGCATTTAAAAGATTTTCATGGAACTTAACATAAATAAACAACATACAATTACACTTTACATCGTAAGAAAAGGAGAGAGAAAATGAAGAGGAGGGAGAGAGTAGAGAGTGTGTGGAGAGTATGGAGAGAGAGGGAGAAGTGAGCACATACTAGCCTAAGGCCCAATATTGGATTTACACACACAAGATGCCAAATGGTTGTCCATTTCTAATACTTCCGACTCTCTACTTCGTTTATGTAGCATTTGCGTTTACTACAAGAGCCTGTTGTCGACTTTTAGAATATTCCATGCCATCCCCAGAATCGGGAAACATTAACCAACCGTAGACAATCGAGGATGCCATTTGCTTTGCAAAGATCTTTGATGACACCCACATTGGCTCCCGCAAAGAGCAAAGTTTGCCCAAGGTTGAGCAAAAAGAAAAGAAGTTTTTCAAGAACCGGGGCAAAGACAAGATGGACAACAGTTCCCAGGGTGGAGCAAAAGCGAGTCAAGCTCAAGGCGAGGACCGGAGAAGGGGCATCTGTCAAAAGATTGTCCAAAGAAGAAGCAAAAGAAATTTGGAGGGCAATCTAAATCCTTTAAGGCGCCAGGTAATTCTAGTATTTTTTTTGTTGATCTATCTCTTAAGGATGGCACTAATTGTGAGAAGTTTGCTTTAATACAACTATCTTTGGTCCCCATGACCTCATTCAAATGAATGGATTCATAGGACACCAAGCTATGACTGTTTTTTTTTTTAATGATGGTTCCACACATAACTTTATAAATGCTAAATTGGTGCAGACACTTAGGGTGGCCACTACAATAAAGTAATCACTTGTATGTGGTGAAAATGCCATCAAGGGAAGATCGGCAACAACTGGTTTCTCAGTTGTTGCTCAGAATTCAAGATTATATTGAATTGTTGGACTTTCATATTATGAATTTAGATAGCGTAGACATAATCTTACAAAAGGAGTGGTTTTACTCCAAAAATGATTCCTTAAGAAAGGACTATGTAACTCATTGTATAACTTTTTTGCATAATGGTTCATTTACTGAACTAAAAGGCGATTAATATGGGATATGCCTTAATAGCATTGCCCTTAACGAACGTTCTTAAGGAGGTGGAAAAAAATTGTTGCCGTAGAAAAAATCCATTGATAACATGGACTGATGAAATGAATGAGAGTTTTGAGATTCTCAATCACTGTGTTTCTATGACTCCAATTTTACACATTGTCGATCCATGGATGCTAGTAACTTTGATGTAGGAGCGGTCGACCAGTCGTTTATCAGGACAATAGACAAGTTGCTTGAAAACAAGAAGCTAGATCTTGCTAAGATGAGGTACTCTACCTATGAGAAGGAGCTGTTTATAGCCATTTACATGTTAGAAATCTAGAGGCATTATCTTTATGGTGCCAGATTTGTGGTGATGACTGATCACCAATCCCTTAAGTATATATGTGATGCCAAGGACCTTCGTGGCCATAAGGCTAAATGGTCGGGACTCATTCAAGAGTCATGTTCGACATTAGATATCGTAAAGGTATGTCGAACAATGTTGCCAATGCCTTGAGTCAGATTGGAGATGTTAATCAATTATGCTTTGCTGAAATCTAATCTGATTTGTATCTTTCACTTCAAGATCTTTGTCAAACCATTTTCAGAGCATTGTTATGTCCACATATTTTTTGATGATTTTGTGAAGTACGGGTCCCTGAATGGTTTTGTTATTTTCTTGAAAAATCCAAAGCCTCAGAAGAGCTTTTTGACTTATCATCTTGCTCATTTTCCATTTTGATTCATATTTTTCAATTGATTTCCAAGCCATCTGGACCTAACGATGCTCCAAGATATTCGAGAAAATCCCAAAACTGTGACAATCTGGTAGTTCTTTATTTTCGGCATAAACTTTTGGGCTGACATTTATTTATTTTGACCAATTGACACTCTATTCTTTTTCATGCTATGTTCATCTTACTCATTATCGATTCTAAGAGGGGGTGGTACCTTTGGCTGACTGGGCCATAAAGGCCATTAAGACTTCACTTTAACCCATGCACCAGGCAAACCAGACACCTCTCATAGCCGAAGGGGATATGAACTTCGTTCTTACCTAGCTACAAACACTCTTGCGAATAGTTTGCTTGCTTCTCTCTTTCAAGCTTTTGTGCGCTCACACCTTCACGACATTACTTTCTGTTTTTTTTTTTTCTAATTACCATGTCTTCAGAGGAAGAAATCATGTTCGGGTGAAGGGTTGGCCCAGACTTTGAGTCCCTATTGTAGGGTCAAAGATCTTGCGTAGTATAGCCCTCCTGCCTGTCAACAAGGGTCAGATCACTGGATAGGTACCTAACTATGCATAGATGCTATTTTTAGTTAGTTTTGTACTTTCTCCCTTAACTCTATTCACCACTAACACTACTCTCCCTTAACTCTACTCCTCTACACTAACATTATTCATGGTTTTGGGTGAAGGGAAGGGGTAGAAAAGAAGAGGAAGAGAGAAGAGAAGAGAGAGAGAGAGAGAGATGAGATGGAGGTTAGCTCAAATGCATTGTTGTGATTGCTCGTGGAGAAACCTTAACTAATCACAAACAAAAAGCATGGAAGAAATGGAAATAACAAGCAATCACAACAATAGCATAAGCAAGAGTGATTAGCAAATGAGGATGCTTGAGCTCTCAAAATGATAGAGTCTCCTCCTCTCTATTAAGCATGAAAATAGTGTACAAATGGTGCCTTTTTATAAAATGGGGAAGGCCCTTGCCCCTCAATCCTATTGGTTAATAATCACATTGATCCTATCCATTCATCTTGGAACCAACTTGATCCAAGGGTCCATAAAAAGTACATTAAACTTCACAAGATTCATGTGAGTCCCAATTTGGACCCAACTCTAAAAAGTGATCTCTAAGTTTAAAAATGACTTTGGGCCTGTATCACCTATCACGGTAGTACCTAAGAAAAATAGAAAACTTAGAATCTGTGTGGACTACAAGAAGCTAGATTCAATAACCAACAAGGACCATTTTCTCCTACCATTCGCGGAAAATGTGTTAGAGAGAATAGCTAGAGCAGAAGCCTTAGTGGCTATATTACCCACGTTGCAATAGCAGAATCATAGAATAAGATCCTCTATAGAATTATCACGAAGATGGTTGAAGATTCGCGATCAGATTGGGAACACAAGCTTCATGCAGCTTTATGGGACTTCAAAACCACATTCAAAGTGAGTATTAGACAAACTCCATTTCAAATGGTGTATGGACAGGAAGCCGTAATGCATGCTGAATTTGTTGTTCCAAGTCTGAGAGTCGCCATCGTTGAACGACTTAGTATAGAAGAATCTACCAAGTTTCACAAAGCTGTTGAAGGGTGAAGAAAGATTGGGAATAAATACACGAAATAGAATCGAAATTATTCTTGTTTGTGTTCGCTCTCTTCGGAACCTATGTTGCTCTAGTGCAATTGATATGTTTCTTAGCACGAAGCAATCGGGTTCGTTGTACCCAGATAGAGTTTGATTATGACTGGCAGCTACTGCCTGCTAGATCAGATCTACTATCTTCCAAAGTGTAGATAGACACTACTGACCTATGTTTTAAAATTTGTTTAAGCATTCAACAAGAATGAGCTAGTGTGCAGAATAAAGATAAATACTGCATCTTTTTGCTTGATCTGGCATTGTAATAAGATCACGTTAAAAAGGCCAACCGCCTGGTAATGGGCAGAAATACCCTGTATCTAGAGATAAGAAAACGAGTAAACCAAAGAAATTGCTTCACAGATTCTCAGTGATAGAATCTGTGAACATTTGGCGCCATTACCGCCAGTGCACACACACAATCTCCATAGAACCACAATCTCTGTGCGCTCCAAACAGTTCTTGAAACTTCACGCTCTACATATCGACCGAGCCTGTCACTTTGGTTTTAGCTAAGCCCGTAGAGCCCCTGGCTCCGAGTCTTCAAGCTCCACACTACAGGGACTCGTTGTTTTCTCTCAAGCTTAGATCAATGTCGTTCCATAGTGCAATGAAATCTTTTACAGGCCTCCAAAGTTATATCCATAGAAGTTTTCAGCTGTCCAATATCCAAGACGAACAGCGAAAACCCAATGAGATTTCAGAAATTCCTCAGATTCCCATGAATCTGATGAATATCGGTGTCGTTAAGGGGACTAGCATCACCTTACCCATCCATTATAAAGATTATCCAGTGCTATCCTCGATATTGGATCAGGCGTAAATATCATGGCTTTTTCACTAGCAAAGTCATGGGGATTCAACAACTTAGATCTGCCACGATACAAACTCCGTATGGCCAATCAACGAGTCACAAACCCTGTAGGTTACTTATCGAACATACCAGTCCGTATTGCAGGAGTCAAGTTTACCATCCATTGCATCATCCTAGAACTACCCGATGATGCAAAAACATATAAACTCCTTCTTGGCACACCCTGGCTCCAAATGGTAGGCGTCATCTAAGATTGGAAGTGCAGTAAAATCACCTTTGACAACAATGAAAAAAGAGTCATTGTTGATTTTGCAAGACATGTTAAGCTCGCCAAGGTTTATGATGATTGGTCATCCACCACATATGACGACTTCGATAGTGTTCCAATCATAATGAAAGGACACTATACAAGATCAACCAATATAATCAATTGGGGACAAGCACTGGCCACCGTGGACTGTGCTGACTCCAATAGATGCCGGATAGAAACTGTCGCAAAAGACACATATATTCTCCCATCTTCTACAGACATAGAAACACCCATCATTCCATTAATGATGATCGATCCAATTCCTATAGCTTGGTGCCCAGGAGAACCTAGTATTTATGCATCCCATGTTTCGGAAGACGGTATTTTTTTGGTGAATGATGACGTGATACTGATGACCAAGTCCTCATGTATCTCGATCAAAAACATTACGCACCAAAATCGATCCTCAAGGAAATTAAGTCGTCAGAGCCTATGGCTCATGTGCAACTCACAACCAAGGTAGCCAATACCATGGCCTATAGGCCAAAATCCAAGGTCTACCAATGGGACATGTATCCAGATGAAGTCTGGGATGCAATAAACAAAGAATTGATTCGAGAGGCAACCACACCACCTCCACAAAACATCACCAAACCTCGGTTACAAAAAAAAAAAAATAGTCGACACAAAACTAACCGAGAGACAAAAACAAATGTGCAAAAAACTCAAACAACCAATCAAGACATTGTCTGAACAACAAAAGGACAATCCAGGCAATAGAGCTTCCACCTCCACTAGCCCATCCACATCCATGATTCCCAAAGTTTCAGAGAACTTTGTTGAACCTCCTTTTGATCTTCCAAGCCACTTCAAAGATTTCACACTCGATGATGTCATCATCCAGTTGTCGCAACCACAATGGAAACCTACACAGGCTTCCCACTCCTTTGAAGGACCAGCAAAGACAATAGAGCTAAATCTTAAAGATCCTACTAAAGGGATGGATTGTATAGTTCACATAGTAGCCCACCTCACACCAAATTAACTTCTTGATTTGGAGACCTTATTATGCAAATACAGAGATGTATTTGCATGGAATTATACCAAAATGAAGGACGTCCCGCTTGAAATAGCAGTCCATACTATTCCATTAGATGAGAACGCTAAGCCTATTCGGACAAAGCCTTACTGTCGTAACCCGGTTTATCATGAACGGATAGACGAAGATATTAAAAAGCTCCTCGATGCTGGATTCATTTATGAAGTCCGTCACATAGATTGGGTATTGTCCATTGTGGTAGTTCCTAACTCGAGGAACTGGCAGGAGCTAAAGCTTTCAGCTTCTTAGATGGTTTTAGTGGCTATTTTCTAGTCCAAATAGTCCCTGAGGATAGACACAAGATGGTGTTTGCCACAGAATACGACATTTATGCTTATAACGTAATGCCTTCTCGCTTATGCAACGCCTCTTCCACATTCCAACGCGTCATGCAAATGGCGTTCCCTATTTGATTCTTCATGTTCTAGTCACATTTTTACATGTAAAATTGATGTAAGAAATAGTGAAGCATCCCAAGTGGACACTATTCTCTATATCAATTATGGTTGTTTCTATTTTGAGCATTACATAATCATTGGAAGGAGATCTATTCTTAGGAAGAAGATCATTCTTATGATGGATCAAAGTTCTATTGGCAAGAACTATGCTAGGAGCATTGGAAGCTAGGAAAGCGAGTTTTGAGGTACATCATTGGAACTCGAGATTTTGGCATATTGTATGAGGGATCATCACCTAATCTTTTTGGATTTTCAGATTCGGACTATGCTGGAGATGTAATGGATAGGAAATCCATTAGTTCTTATTGTATTTTCATAGGTGATGGAGCTATATCATGGATGTCAAAGAAACAAGCCACTATCTCATTATCATCTAGTGAGGCCGAGTACAAAGCTCTTACACATTGCACAAAGGAGATGGTATGGATCAAAAGGATGATCAAGGATCTTCACTTGCTGGATTTTTCAAAGAGCCCAATCATTTTCTGTGAAAATCAATCAGCCCAAAGAATGGCATCCAATCCTATCTTTCATGCTAGGAGCAAGCATATTGAGATACAATATCATTTTGTGAGGGAGCAAGTCATTGCAAAGGAGGTGGAGCTTCAACATGTGTCTTCAAGGGAATGTGTAGCTGATATCTTCACCAAAGCATTGGGAAAAGACTTGTTCATAAAGCATAGGACTTCACTTAATGTATTATCAAAGTCTAAGCTAAAACTAGTTGAAGAGGGAGTGTGAAAGATTCAACTAGTTTCATCACATTTTGCAATATTTCCATATTTGGCATATTGAGGCCAAAACTTGTTTTAGAATTAGAGGTTGACTTTTCAAAGTTCATTAGTCTAAATTTCATTTGAATAAACACTTTTTGAAAGTGTGGGAAAGATAGAATGCGAGTTTGAGTAGATTCAATTTGAATAAGTTGGGTGTGAAAATTGTCAACATTTCCTTGTCTAGTTTTAGGCCAAAATTGCTAAAAATGGCACATAGTTTAGGATCTGACTTTTCACACGTGTGAAACAGGTCTAGATATTTTTAGTAAGTGTATTTTTTCAGTATGAAGAAGTGTCAAACT
Organism: Diphasiastrum complanatum; assembly: GCA_029204225.1. Taxonomy (NCBI): domain Eukaryota; kingdom Viridiplantae; phylum Streptophyta; class Lycopodiopsida; order Lycopodiales; family Lycopodiaceae; genus Diphasiastrum; species Diphasiastrum complanatum. Next base: position 8,805,341 of record CM055097.1, on the reverse strand, counting down.
TCAAGACCTTCGAAATGAGTCCATTTTCATGTATTTTGGACATATATGCCAATTTTACCTATATAGGGCATATTTTAGGTAAGGAGGGTCTAGAGAGAGGAGAGAGAGTCATCTCTCTCAGCTATATATAGCAGGTAGGCCGTGGAGAAACAGGTTGGAGCAGATCCATTGTATTCATTTGCTTAATGAGAGATTTTTCTATTGGGTTCTCCTTCCATTGTTGGCATTGTGTAGTGATTGAGTTCAAGCTTTGTGTGTATGATCTTAGGTGCTTTCCAAAAGTGGTAGGCTGATGTATTATGGACTGTATAATGCTATTTTGGGCCGCACTTGATGTTTATGGAAGTTTCCATTTGTGATAAATGCTTTTTGATCAAGTTCTTTGCATTCTAGGTAGCATAGAATGTGTTGCCAATTCCTAGCTTATGTAGTTTGGAGTGCAAGCATTCAAGCCAATGATCTTGGAGTTTAGATCCACTTAGGATCTGTATTTTTCACATGGTATCAGAGCTGGTTGGCTTCTATTTACAGTAAGTATTCCATTTTTGGTGATATTTGGATGTTTGATCAAGTTCTAGCATGATTTTGCATTGCTTTGTTGATCAAATCTTACTAACCTTTGTTTTGTGAGTTGAACTTGTGGATCAAAAGCATATTTCAGGTCTATTGAAGATCAGAGGCTGAAAAGAAACTATTTTGGATCAGATCATAACACCTAATCATTTGTGATTGTGAGGCTTGTGCATATTCAATACTAACAATGTTCTTTTCAATCCTATTGTTGACAATCTCCATTCTTGGATGAACACTCTCCTTAAGTGGATGAAACTTCTCCTTAAGTGGATGACAAATGCTCTTTTGAGTGAGTTGTAATTCTCCTAAAGGCTGAGCAAAGCTCCCATTTGGATGAAAGATCCCCTTTTTTGGGTGAACATATTGTAAGCTCCATTGTGAAGAGCATATTGTAAAGATTGTCATCAATTTTGGCATAAATTTTGGTGCACTTTGTTGAGCATGTAAGTAACTCTCCTTATGTAATTTGATTGGAGCATTTGCTGGAAGGTGTTAACCATTATGCAAGTGTGTTTTCAGGTTCTTAACAGGTTGAGGAACATTCTCATGTGAAGTGATCTTAGATCTACATCTAAACACCAAGATTTGACAAGATAGTGAAGCTAGTCTTGTGATTCACTAAGTGTGCTCATTCATTCACCTCTAAATCTTGTATTTATCACTTGCTGGAGTTTATAAACTTTTAGAAGTGTGGTTTACATGTGGTTTTACAGGTTGAATCAATATCTTAGTGTGTTGATCATATGTTGATCAAGTTTGTTCATTACTAGGTAATCTTGGCATCCTAGTTTTGGGTATTTTCTAAGAATGCAAGTAACTCTTCACACCATAACTTGATTTGGTCACTTGATGGAAAGTTTGAGAGCTTAAGCAAGAGTGTGTTCAGGTTGGTTTGATTTTGTAATCCATTCTTAGTGTGTGCAAAGTGTTGCATGTGTTTCAATCTTCCTTTCTATGCTTGGAAACCATCTAGGTTCAAGATAGAAGTGTTTTAGGGTCCTAAATCTTCATAGATCTCTTTATCTATCATTTGTTGAGAGAAAAGTGAGTGCTAAGTGCTTTAGGACAAAACCTAAAAGTTGAAGAAACATTAGAATCATGGCTTCCAATGGTGGGATCATGCTAGAGTCTAGTGAAAGGTTGAGTTCATCAAACTACTCTACTTGGAAAGTGAGGATGGAGTCCTTACTTGAGTTGAATGAACTCATGGACATAGTTGCAGAAATTGAAGAGAGACCTCTCACACTTCAAGAGCAACAAAGGTTTGATAAGAAGGCCAAAAGGGCTCTTCATATCATTAAAATGAATGTTACAAATGAACTTCTCAAGGAAGTTGGAAAGTGTCAAAGTGCAAGTGAGGCATGGAATGCCTTAAAGAAGCTCTTTGAATCAAAGTCCACATCTAGGGTATTGACCCTAAGGAGACAAATATTTTCTAGTAGGCAAAGAGAGGGTGAAAGTGCTCATGCATTTATCTTGAGAGTTAAGTCCCTAAGTGATGATTTAGCATGCATTGATGAGAACATAAAAGATGGTGAAATAGTCCAAGTTATGTTGAATGGTTTGCTAAATGAACATGCTAACCTTGTGCAAAGTTTTGCCATTCAAAGAGTCTTGCCAAGTGTGGTTGACTTGCAAGAAATCTTATTGGCTGAAGAACATAGGTTGCAATCAAAGCTTGATGGTGCATCCTTGCAAGGTGGAGGTGAAGAGGCTTTCTTCACAAAAGGCAAATTCAAGGGCAAAGGTAAAGGCAAAGGGAAATGGTCCAAAGGTGGTAACTTTGATCATGATGATCACTCTTCCTCTTCCTCTTCTACTAAGAACAATAAGTCAAAGTTCAAGTGCTTTTATTGTGGGATAAAAGGACATTTTGCAAATGAATGCCATAAGAAACAAAATGCTAGATCTAGGTTGAGATCTAATGTACTTCTTGGAGATGATAATTGTTGTGCTAACTTGGCAAGCTTTGGTGAATCTATGGTCAATTTTTTGGATCCATTGGATCTTGAAGATGCACTAGTGTTACCTACTAGTCATATGGAGTCATGTGGAGCTAAATTAGCATCATGTTTGTACTCTTCTACTCATGGACTTCCAAGGCTTGGTGGTTCTTCAATGGTGCTAGATGGCAAGTGCAAAAATGGAAAAGGTAAGGAAGGAGCTAACTTCATCAATGGAGTTGATGAAGATTCTTCTTTGGAAGTGATTGTTGCTAATGACTTGTTTGTTCATATGGAAAAAGATGGAGATGCTAAGTGTCATTCTTTGCAAGAAGATGGTTGTTCTTCTAATTCTTTTCATATTGATGTATGTAATCATGTGGGAAAAGATGATGGTGCTTTGAGCATGCTTGAAGGAAATGGTTCTTTTACATCTTTTTGTGATAAAGTCATTTGTGCAACAAGTGCTGTCACATTTCTTCATAAAAAGAGTAGATCAAAGGTTTCTATCATGAGACTTGGTGAGGGAGATCACAAGTCAAAAGGAAGAGAAGTATGTGAAGTGTTCAAAGTAGGATGTACTTTGAATGATGTTTTTATGAACGATAGTGAGGAAGAATCATTATCATATGACTCATTACCTAAATCATTGAGTAGAAGTTCATGTTTGAAAAGAGAGAGTACTTCAATCACTCTTATGTTGAAGGTACTAAGGATTCTTTTCTTGGCTTCTAATATTCAAGAGTCTTCTACTTCTTATGGTGCAACTATCAAGAGGGAGGTTTCTAACTTTTGTGGTGCTAGCATTAAGAGGGAGTCTTGTGAAGGAAAGGGCAATGGAAGAGTGGTTCTTGGGAAGATCCAAAGCATGGATCTAACATCTCTTCATCAACTCAAAGCATTCTATGATTGTGGTGGATTGTTCATTCATGGTCAAGATGGCAAAAGGTTGGTTGAAGAAGACTACATGGAGCAACTCAAGTGGCAACTTCTTCAAGGCAAGGGAGATATCATTGGTGAGCTTATTGAGGTTTGTTATGAACTCAAGAGGGCTGTTTTGATTAGGTTTGATACTCATCTTCACCTACTCTACTTCATGTTAAATGGAAATGTTGGAATCTATCTTTTGGTTTATGATGGTGGCATTGTTTTCACTAACTATAGTGAAGGGTCAAATTTGAGCATTGATGAGATCTTGTGGGATCTTAATCATGTGTTTGAGAGGGAGTATCTTCAGAGTTTCAGATCTGAAGATGTTCACATATGCAAGATCTTTGATGTCTTATTGGAAGATCAAGAGGTTGATCTTGGATTGCTTCATCAACACCAAGAGACAAGTGGCAATTCGAAGCTAGTGAAAAGCATCAAAGAAGAGACAAATGGTCAAGGCATTTTGGATCTGTTTTTACAGGTTCTTGAAGGTTCAAGTAAGGTCTTTGGAGCTGCAAGGAAGTGTCTTCTTACTCTACCTCACTTGCCTAATCTCATGTATGAACATTGTTATGTCAATGTGTTGAAATTGTCAAATTTCAATAAAACTAGTTCCATAGTTTTGCATCCTTTGGATCTTGGAGATGGAATAGTTATCATTGCTGGTTTGTATGATCAAGTACATGAATTCATTCAGATCTTGAAAGGTATTGAAGTGGTCAATATTTTTTCTTTTGAACAAAGTTCAAGATCTAGTATTCTAGTGTTGGCAAATTGGCAACTTGTTGACATTGTAGGATCAAGCGTTGTGTGCAAATCTTGTGGAGGTACTTCAAGTATTTCAAGTTCAGGTTTTGGTCATTCAAATGGAGTAGGGAACACATCTTTTTGGCATTCATTCACTCAAAGGCTTTCATGGATTGAAGATCTACAAAGGCAAGGTGGTGATGGAAGTTCATTCATGGAGATACATGTTGCATTCACTATATGTATAGTGAAATGTGGAGGAGGCATGCAAACACTTGTTGATCACTTTCATTTACAACTTGTTTGCTGCTATTTTACAGAGAAACCAGAGATGGATACATGGAGGAATTCATTAATTGAGATTCTATGTTCTTTTACATGTACCATTTTTATGATTCTATGTAAAATTGATGTAAGAAATAGTGAAGCATCCTATATGGACACTATTATCTATATCAATTATGTTGTGTCCTATTTTGTACATATTAGGATCCTTGAGAAGAGATCTATTCTGATGATGGAGATCATTCTTAAGTTGGAACAAAGTAGTGTTGTAAAACTAGCAAGTTAAGTTGAAGAGGGAGTGTGAAAATTGTCAACATTTCCTTGTCTAGTTTTAGGCCAAAATTGCTAAAAATGGCACATAGTTTAGGATCTGACTTTTCACACGTGTGAAACAGGTCTAGATATTTTTAGTAAGTGTATTTTTTCAGTATGAAGAAGTGTCAAACTTCAAGACCTTCGAAATGAGTCCATTTTCATGTATTTTGGACATATATGCCAATTTTACCTATATAGGGCATATTTTAGGTAAGGAGGGTCTAGAGAGAGGAGAGAGAGTCATCTCTCTCAGCTATATATAGCAGGTAGGCCGTGGAGAAACAGGTTGGAGCAGATCCATTGTATTCATTTGCTTAATGAGAGATTTTTCTATTGGGTTCTCCTTCCATTGTTGGCATTGTGTAGTGATTGAGTTCAAGCTTTGTGTGTATGATCTTAGGTGCTTTCCAGAAGTGGTAGGCTGATGTATTATGGACTGTATAATGCTATTTTGGGCCGCACTTGATGTTTATGGAAGTTTCCATTTGTGATAAATGCTTTTTGATCAAGTTCTTTGCATTCTAGGTAGCATAGAATGTGTTGCCAATTCCTAGCTTATGTAGTTTGGAGTGCAAGCATTCAAGCCAATGATCTTGGAGTTTAGATCCACTTAGGATCTGTATTTTTCACATTGGGTACATTGAATCTAGACCCAAAATTGGTAGGGTTAGCATTTTGGTGGGAAAGCCAAGTGGCCAAATAGGTTTTGGACCTGTTATAAAAGGATGTATCTCGTGGAGAGAGTTATTTTCTCTCTTCTCTATCTCATTTCATGCTTATACATGGTTCTCTTGGGTTCTACTATCCATTGGTGCACTATCTTGGTGATTGCTTACAATTCTATGTGTAGAATGATCTATATTTGTTATTTTTGGATCCACACATGTGAAATACAATAGCTTGTTGGTTTTGTACGGACACCAACAATACATAATCATTTCATTCAAGTTTGATCAAGTTCTATTAGTGTTTGCATCTCAAATTGTGTGTAGATGTTGATTTTTCTACATTGGTGAAATTGGTATTGTATTTCTCTTTCTAACCAAAGATCATTCAAGTAGATTGGATCTTAAGGATCTGAAATCTTTCACACTATCTACATAAAGAGAGGGAGAGGGAGAGAGACAAAGAGAGAGAAAGAGAAAATGAGAAAAAGAGAAAAAGAGAGAGAATGAGATATATTCCTTATTTCAGTTGTTGTAGAGGAGGATCCAATGCTACAACAGTTGGGTTCAGCTCAATCTTTATCTACAGTCAAAGAGGTTTAACCTCACTTCTTTCTAAGAGTCTAATTATTACACATGTACTTTGAGACACAAGACAATGCATGCGATGTCATACTCTAAATTGTGAAAGCCTTATAAATAGTATGGACCTCATTAGAGAGATAGAGATAAGTTTTCTAACAATTTCATAATTTTTTTCGTATGTCATGTAGCGTGCAACTATAGAGAAGGATCCGACGCCACGACAGTCATGTTTAGTTCAGCCGTTATCTGAGGTAAAGAACTTGCTATCGAGTTTTAGGGTTTAGAGTTGGTGATATTTTTTGCAATTTTAGCCAACAAATTGCAAGTACTTATTCGTAATTTTTTTGGCAAAAATTGCCAAAACAATTGCAAAAATTCATTTTCGCAATTTTTTTCAAAATAGTGTATAAAAATTGCGGAAAATAAATTCGCAATTTATATTCTATTGCGAATTTATTTTCCACAAAATTTTGACACTATTTTGAAAAAAATTACAAAAATGGATTTTCGCAATTTTTGCCCAAAAAATTGCGAATTTTTTTTTGCCACAACAGTGTGAAAGTACTGTACTTTAGGACCATAAATGGATCTACAAAAGATCCACAAGAGTGATTGGATGCTTGCTTACCAATCTATCAAAAAACTAGACACAAAAAAGTTGATCTAGATTGGCAGTTTGATAAACAACAAGCATTAGCAATCAAAAGCATTGATCAACATTGAAATCTGAGCCCACACGTGTGTAATACAGGCTGTAGTACGGCCTTCAACCTGAGAAACAAGTAGAAATTGATTTGGTTTCATTTGGATCACAAAAACTCAATGTACATAGTGAACTAGCTTGAGATTGCCAATGAGCTCCAAAAATTTTCTATCTTCTCACTATGGAGAGAGGGAATACATACCAAATTCGACTTCCTTCTTGAAGTTAGGTGGATTTCCAACATGTAATAAGGAAGTTAACTCACTCTCCTTGACCTAAAATGAAACCCTAGTCTATTTCCTAGAGTTATGCTTGGTAGGTAGCTAGTTGGTCAAATTTTCACCTTAAACTTAGGTGTAGGTCCTATAAAGTAGGGATGACCACCAAATAGACATGACCAACTCTCTTGACTTGACCTAACCTACATTAGGATGGGTTTCCCATGTGGCATCATGGCCTCACATGTGCGGGACCCACCCACTTGTGTACACAATTTACACTATTCTACATGGTTTTTGATCAAGCTAGATTTGCCAATTTTTGGCAATTCTTCACACAATTGTCGAAATGAATTTCTGCAATTTTTTTGACAATTTTTACCCAAAAAATCTGGCAAAAAATATCAGCCAAACGAATTGCGAAAATGGATTCCGCAATTATTATGCCCAAAAATTGCGGGTGGGTTTCTGCAATTTTTTTATTGTTAATTTAGCTATAAAAATTGCGGGATCGAAATTGCGGATTTGCCAAAAAAAATTGCGGAATCCGTTTCCACAATGTTTTTGGCAAAATATGACAAAAATTGTGGAAATTTCCACAAATTTTGCCATTTTTTTCCGCAATATTTGCCATCTTTTCTTGTAGTGTTTTGTGGACTGTTCAATAGATTTAGGAGGGGAATTAGAAACTAATTTAGAAGGGGATTTAGAAACTCTCTGAGGAGATTTGGAAGGGGACTTGGATTTGGATTTAGAACCTGATTTCTTAAGAGATTTGGAAGAGATGTGAATGGGGACTTGGATTGGGATTCCGATGGAGATTTAGAACAAGATTTCAGAGGAGATTTGGAAGGAGATTTAGAAACTATTTTTTGAAGAGATTTGGAAGGAGACTTGGATAGGGATTTAGAAATTGATTTCTGAGGTGATTTGGAAAGGGACTTTGAAGAGGAAGAGGAAGAGGAGAAAGAGGAAGAAGAGGCCACTGGCTTTAGATTAGCCCTCACTTTCTTTGGAGGGCCTGGGGATCTTTTTGTTTTTACAACAACATGTTGAACGATTGTTGGTAGCCTTTTTGGATCAACCTGCTTTCTCTTCCTCCCTAAAGTGGTGGCAGCAATAGGTGGAGCAGAACGAGTTGGCCAGAAATTCTAGACAAATGTATCGTACACATCCCTCATATGAAATATCAGCACAAAATTTTTGGGTATTATTGTTACCCTTCTTGCATATACAACAACAACCACACAATAAAAAAAAAATCATTTGAAAATCTTCATAAGCATTGTGCAATGCTTCAACTGCAGTCACAGCCCACTTCACATTTGCTGAAATCTTCTAGTCACCTACTTAATACATCTTTGCATGTGAGTTTTTGGGATCAGGAGACTCATCATTTTCTGAAGCCTCTTAATATCTTCCAGCCATATTGGGTCTCTAGGCGAACCCACTCTCCTTGGTGCTACTTGTTGTCTTTGAGATGAAGGTGGAGGTCTAGGTGGTGGTGGTGGGGGTGGTGGTGGAGGCCGTGGAGGTGGTGGAGGTGCTCTTCGTCCAAAGCATCAACGTGCATAAGCACTCTGCTTGAGCTGAGCCTTGCAGTCTACTTTATTCACACCATGTATCAATTGAATGTGCAAGAGTGCTGTCCCTCACAAGTAAAATGCCTTCTGCGCTTTGAAACGATATGAGAAGTCCAATATCGATTGAATGCATGAAAGAGCTTTAATACGAAAGAGAAAGCTCGTTATATGCGTTGAATCGATATTGACCATGAGATTGACCCATTCAACGTGGAGAAAGCAATGTGGGCGTGGAGTATCAATTGAGTGCACAGAGAGACTGATGACAGTGCGGAAAATAGCATTGGCATGCTGAATTGATATCGATCGAGAGAGTGGTAGAATGAGCGTGGAGAAAGCAGTGTGGACATGGAGTATTGATTGAGTGCGCAGAGAGACTGATGACAATGATGAAAATAGCATATTGCGTGCTGAATCGATATCAGGAGCGAGAGAGTGACCGAGCGAGGAGGTTGTAAAATTTTTTAGGACAAGAATGAGGGTTTATATACGATTGGGAGGATGGAACACATTTGCAATCATTAATGACCTTTTGAACAACTTGAAATCATGATTGGATATGTATCAGGTCATATTATCTCAAATTCGGCGTTTATAAAATCTAGGATCTCGTGGAAATCTGTAAAATTCTTTTTTAATTATATTTTTAAATCATTCATGAGAGTATTGAAATTGGCGCCCATAAATAACGATATCTCATGCCAATTTTTGTCATAATTACTATTAAATGATTGGTCCCCCGTGTACCCAAATGATTGGTCGTCATACTGTGAGCCAACCTATCCATTGCAAATCTGACAAGTGTATGGCAACAATTTAACCCACCCTCCTATATATACAAATGAAGAGGCATTTAGAGTATTTTTTCAGTTTGCAATCTATTTTTCTCGCAGCCTTGTCTCTTTTGGTGCCCATTCCTCATGTAGCGATTCAATGTGCGGCTTAGCATTCCAATGTTCACGTGCACATCATCTACATGTTGAACCGATATCCTTCTTGCATACTCGATGTAAAGTATCGACTCAACATGCCACTTTCTACAAGTATACTCGCATCATTCCCCTTTGCGCGCTGAATCGATATTTCAAATATTGTATCAACGAGATGGTCCTTATCTGCTATGAGTTGCGGCCTTGTTTTTGGACATTGAAATGATACTTGGTCTTTTTTTTTTTTTTTTTCCTTTCTTTACATTTAGTACTATGTCTACTCCGACATCTTTGGGGGATAAATTGAGGGATTTCTTAGCTAGCACTGAAATTTCCTCTGAACAAATGGATTACTTTATTTCTCTTTTCTTTTCCACCATCGATATAGATAAGTTAGTTTATGAGAATCGTTTTCAGCTTGTAGATCTTCTTGATAAATTTGGTCATGTAATTACTACCCCTAATATAGATATAGACAATTGTAGTTTTGTTCATTTTTCAGATCTTGTACATTTCCAACCATCTTCCAAACAAAAGTACGATAGAAAATTCTCGAAATTACATGACAGCTTCAACAAAATTACTCAATGTAGTATTCACAATAGAAAATGTCATCTTCTTATAAAAGACATGACATTTATTTATTTTTATCTATGTTGAAGTACCAGAAGATGAGCCTGCTGGTTCATCTTCATTAGGTTTACCTACCATCCCTTCATCTATTCTAATGGATGTAGATGAAGAAATATAGGTGCTGAAGCTGAAGTTGAAATGACTTCTGAATTTGAGTAGACTACTTGTTACTCAATAATTTTGTCTGATTGTAAATCTTCAAAAACTCTTTTTAGGGAGAAAAATTTACAAGATCTTCCTATATATATTATAAATAATGGTAGTTATAAATTGTTCAATGATATTGAAGATGTTTTTGATTTGACAGAATATGAAATCTTCTCAGTTTTTTCAAAAGAACTGTTAGAATTTTCAGATATTATTGATTATGATTATGATGATCTCGAGGCTGAGATTGATATGAAGGATGGAAAATGAAAATTTGGCAAGGAGGCATTGGATGCCATGATGGAAAAATACAAAGTTTATTTTGAAATTTTGCCGAGTGAAGATAGTGTCAAGGAAAAAAGTAAGACAAATCTAACTGTACTAGAATTTTTAGCTCTTCCACTTTATCCATCAATTATAAATTTTAATTCTAAAAGGCTTACAGTAGTTTATTTCTAAAGTGATAAGTTAGAATCATATCAACTTATTCTTCGTTGCCTAATTGAAATAGATAGGACAATAGATTTGAATTGATTTTCATTAATGCTCGTAAATTAGCGTCTACTATCTCTAATGTAAGTGGACTCCTTATTAAATAGCATATACTAAGGTAACATAGACTTAAAGAGAGTTATCATATTCTATTCCGTGTTTGAATAGAATATGATAACTCTCTTTAAGTCTAACATACTAACCTATGCATAGCTGACATTAGAGCTAGTCACATTTTTCTTACAAATACTAGAGCCAATCTCAACAACTTTTCCTTTTAAAACATGAGAAAGTTCTCCTATGTTCATCTTCTTTCACTTTTCTAGCCAGGAGAATGTTATCATTAACATTTTCTTGTTTTGATATTGAGCAACTTACCTTTTTTGGGACCTACAGATGTTCACCTTATGATCTTTCATTGTTGTCAATCCATGGGCTTGCTGCTTAAGTGGTGCCATAGCCCCATCATTCTTATTGTTTAAAGATTGTGACACACATATTCCAATTGAAAGCTTTTGAGATTTCATTCTTAGTGCTCCCAAAATGATTCCACCAAACAAAAAAAGTCCTCTAACTCCCACTTCCTGTTGACTTGTGTGAAATTGACATCCATTAACACTAAAGAGCATTCTAATAGAGTTTCTCTTTTGATTTAACAACAATAGATGCATTGCAACATTGCATTGGACAATCATAGAGGTCAACTCTTTGATTGACGTAACATTTTCTTGATTAGCCATGTCAATTGAATTTGAGAATATGATTTATATAACCAATATATATTGTATATTGCTACATTAGAATTTATATTGGTGTTAATATCATTAATTATATATAACTTACACATGTATTATATAATTCTAATCATACTACTTGATATATTAATGCAATATTTCTAGTATTGTATTAATTTTACAAATATAAATTCCAACAAGTATTCATATTAAGATTGTTGTATTGATGTTATAGAATGATTCAAATTAAGATATATTGTTACCAATATTTTTTGGCAAAAAGAAGTAGACAAAGTTGGAACACAAATTTGTGGAAAACTTATGAAAATAGTAATTAGCTTATTTTCAATATTAGTGGGATGGATGAGCTATATGCTAAATGAACCTAGCATGCTAGATCCCTACTACTACTTTAAACAACATATAACTCGTGTATATCTTGAGATTTTGGTGTTATTAGTCAATATATTGATATGATATTGATGGGTTTCAATAGTTAACGCTATATAATATCAAATTGTGCCAATTCTCATATAATTGTTCTAGCTATGTTGATATATTAAGGCTATGCAATTATTCAATTTGTAATATAAACTTGTCCAAAAAAAATATTGATGAAATGCATAATTATTATATACTAATTATTAGCTCAAATATGCTACCCTTTAGAGATGTATTAAAACAATTCTACCAATGACAAGAGGTTTCTAAGAGATTATTTTGACTATAATATTGAGAAATATTCTTAACATAAAACTTTATGCTACATTTTTCCTTGGCAATAGAAGTTAGGTGCCAATACAATAGCAATAGAGCTCAAGTGAGGGGGCCTCCCAAGATGTTGATTGGCGGTGACATCACCACTTGGAACACCCAATATCCTTGAGTGGTGTCGATGCCATTTGGAGAGTAGATGTTTAATCTTTCAAAAGGATGTTATTCCAAGTGGTGCTAGCCTACCAAGACCCCCTAGTGGTGTCTGAACCATTCAGAGAGAGGGCTGACTAAAAGTTTTTACAAAAGGATGTGGACTTATTGTCCCACTTGGGCCTTCCAAGACCTTAGAAGTAGTGCTAGTGGCATTGGAAAAAAGTGGCTAAATTTCTTCTAAGGATGTGGGACCAATGGGCATTAGCACCACTTGAGATCCCCAAGGGATGCCAGTAGATGTAATGGATGGTTTGAAATATTTTGTTGTTCTCTTTTTTTTTAATCCTTGGAGCTCGAGTGGGACCAATACCTCTTGGGAGGTGCTTTAATCGATCATTGCATTTTTTTTGGGGAGCCAAGTGCCACTAGAAAACTAACCTACTTTGACTATAGTTGCCAGACTTCTATTGCTACTAGAAAATTAACCACTTTGACTAGAGTTGTCAGACTTCTATTACTACTAGAAAATTCTCTGTGTAATCTAAAAAAAAAAATAGTTACTTTTCTAGAAGATGGAATGTAGGTTCTTTATGCTTTGCTAACTTCACAAAATCCTACAACAATGCCTTTTGTAGAGAGAGAGAGAGAGAAAGACAATGTAGAGAGAGAGAGATAGACAATTTAGAGAGATAGACAATGTAGAGAGAGAAACTTCCTTCTCTTCAATTTATCACCACAAATAAAAGATATATAAGGAGAAATTCTTAACCTATATATAGGCATAATAGGCCACATTTATAATGTTCTAGAAATAGAGTTTCATCCCAAATCATAGCCATCCATTACATCAATGGTCTAGACTCATCAACTTGACAATTAGCTAATATAATTGCATTTATGTACACTAAATAATAAATTATGATTGGAGACTCCGATTTGGCCCCTTCCTTGCTAGTTCTACATGTGTGAGGAGCACACTTTGAGCTTGGTAAAATATATACTTTGTCCTCCAAGTTGGCCTCTAAGTTAGTACATATTTAAACATTTCCCCTCAAATTCAATGTAAATTGCCCACAAGGGATTGTTTCCTTCATGGGGGTTATCATCTTTTCTTTGTCCTTATGTTTTCCATGAGACTCAAGAAATATATCCCAATTGACATGGTATTAGTTTCCATATAGAATGCTTCACTCTCACTTATATCAATTCCACAATATGTAATGTGATTACAAAAATGAAAACTTCATATGCAAAGAAGCTCTGGCACAAAAATGATACAAAATTAATCATTTGACAAAGTCCATACCTGGCTTTGCCCCTTTGTATCACACTCAAGTGACTGCATCACATAAAAAATGAGCATCATAAAAAATGAAGTTGCAATAATGATCAATCCTACTCAACACAAACCCAAGAGTAAGTAGGTGATAAAACCATCATCTTTGTACCCATTTATTCTAATATGAACTTATATGTTAGATCAATTGATGATTCTCCAAGAACCATGCCAAGAACTCTAGGTGCCAAGTTTAACCACAAAACTTCCTATCCAAGCACCAATGTCTCAAACCAGAATTTTGCATAATTTGAACATCGAAAGCGAGGATAACATTATGAATTTTACAAATCCTTATCCTTACCATATCATGAGGAAAAACATGATACTTCATTCCAAATCTTTGGCTAAGACCAAACAAGACCCTATCAAACTCCATTTCACAATGTAGAGTGAAAACGATGACATCACCATGAAGCAACCATAAGATAACATGATCTTTGTCAAACTTGAAGTAGAAAGGATGAAGATGAGTTTACAGCTAGCTCTTTGCTATATCCCTTGAGTCCATCCGACCTCTGTATTGATGGAAAATCATATCCATCAATGATGTGGACTTCAATTCATTAGAATTCTCAGTTAATTCTATTTTTATTGAGGACTTGTCAAACTTGTAGAAATACTCAAGTTTCTAATAGTCTGCAAAAGTACATGCACTTCAACACAATTCAAAAAAATACAAGAAATTTGGCAGAGTCTTCAGAAATACATGACATTTTGCACAGTTTGTAGAAATACCCTAAGTTTGGATTGTCTTTAACTTCAAAGATCCAGTTTCTAAGCTCTTGAGGAGGCTACTCTTCATTGTCTATGCCCTTACACTCAATCAGAGACACAACAACGAGATAAGACAACAAGAGATGTATTGATGAATCAGATTTAGAGTTATAAAAATTCATTCTTTGATCAATAGTTTCTTTTTGTCTAAATTGTCTTAAGTTGTCTCCACATATAATTTCCACACACATATTCAATCAGAACTAATACTGTTCTATTAATACATAGATAAGATACAATCCTGATTGAAGACACTGATATTAGTTTGATTTATTCAAACTTGAATCGTGTTCTTTGTGGAAGAATAATTACTATTTTTCCTACATAAGAAGCTTGAAGGTAGAGTGAAACCCTGGCAATGAATCAATGACCAGAATGAGGAGTAGGACAAGTTTGGCCTCAATATATAGAGCCAAAAAACAACCTGGGCACATAGCCATGCAAAGCCCTAAGTTTCCTAAACATATATTCACCTAGAATCGAGTCCTAAGCATGGACCAACTATTCATAGAATTGCTATTGATAACTCTACACATGCATACATTGTCTCATACCTTGTCTAAACTCCATTTAGTGTGTTTTGGGCCTCACAAGGATATTAGTTACTTTTGGGTCACATCCAATATGATGTGGCATAACTAACAGGTTGAATTACTAGAGTACCGTGTATCCAAAACTAGGAGTATATTGAATCCTACTTACTGGCCATGGACATAACACTCCCTATGCCTTCAATATTGCATTCTTGGTCATTTGCTGTATAGATAATCTTCTTAGCTCCTCCATAAGGCATAATAGATGTGAAGGACTCCTTGGAGCTAAACATATGTGAAGATGCTCCACTATCAATGTACCAAGATCCATCCTTCTTAAAAGGTGTAGATGAAAAACTAGAGACCATAAGAGATCCCTCTCCATCACTTGCAATAGAATCTTTTTTCTCATTTGAAAGGTTGGCTTGCTTAAATTGATTCTTCTTCTTGAAGCAATTTGTTGCATAGTGCCCCATCTTGCCACAAAAGAAGCATTTGATATTTTTCTTCTTGTTCTTTGAGGTAGAAGCATGAGAGGAATAATCCTCCTCTCCATCTTGGTCTTTGTCCTTTGAGATATGTTGGTGTTGCTTCTTACTCCTTCCTTTGTGCCTGGCAAAAAGAACTTTGCCATCACCGACATTATGGTTGATTGATATCTTTTCTATCCTTCATAGCTTGTTCTCTTGTCTTGATTCTTCAGCCATTAGCACACCTTGCAAAGCATCCAAAGTTGGTAGATCCTCCTTGATGGCATAGGATTGGACAAGATTTTCATACTCATCTTTCAAGCATTGAGTATGACTTGGACTAGCTCATTACAATTGACTATAACTTTTGATTGGGAGATCCAATCACTATGAAGTCAATTGCTACAAACTAGACTCTAATAGCTTTGAAACTAGCTATCAAACACCAAATTTGGATCACACATGGAAGACAACCCCAAAATTGAATTGGGCTGTCCTTCACACGTGTATGAGCAGGAAAAACTATACAATATCAGAAATGATTCAAATAAGACCCCTATATCTAACATAGATGATCTTTTTCAATTCTTCACACTCCTAAAAAAATATCTATGAAGATTTAAGCATTGATCTTAATATAAATCCAAGATTAGATCTATGCTTGATGAAAGCACTTTTGCTCAAAGGTTTGGTGAGTAGATCGGCAATACAAGAGGACGAGTTGACATGCTCCAAATAGATTTCTCCTCCAATAAGCTTTTCTCTCACAAATTGGTGTGCCACTTCTATGTGCTTGCTTCTTGCATGAAATATGGGATTATTGGCAAGAGCTTGGGTCGAGATGTTATCACACTTGGTCATTGGTAGATCATCTTCCTTGATGCACCTTAGCTCCATTAATAACCTCTTGATCCAAAGCACCTCTTTGGTAGTTGTAGTGAGTGCTTTGTACTCGACCTCACATGAAGAGAGAGATATAGTATCTTGCTTTTTGGAAAGCCAAGATATTAGATTGCCTCCAAGAAAGATAGTTTATGCACTAATAGATTTTCGATCCATCTCTTGTCACTTGCAAAGTCTGAATCCGAGTAGCCAACAATGGATAGATCTTCACTTTTATAGAGTAGACCATAATCACAAGATGAAGATACATATCTTAGAATCCTCTTGGCCATCTTCCAATGATGGATCTTAGGATCTTGCATAAATTGACTCAATTTGTGCACTCAAAAACTTAGATGGTAATGGTAAGCCAAATTAAGGAGCCTACAAGCCTCCTGAAAAGTGTGATGTCCTCAAAGGATCTTTCATCACCTTTATTAGGATCTTTTACAATTTGCTCCATTGGAGTATCTATGCTCTTAGAATTTTCCATATGGAATTTTTTCAGCATAGAGTGAGCATATCTAGATTGGCATATAAAGACATGATTTTCATAAAAATCAATTTCTAGGCCTAGGATGTAATGTATCTCTCCTAGATCTTGCATTTTAAACTCACATCCAAGTGCTAGCTTGGTTTCATCAACTAGCTTGATACAACTTCCACAAAGAATAATGTCATCAACATGAATTAGAAGAATGACAATATTGCTATCAACAAACTTTAGATACATGGAAGGATCATAGTCACTAAGAGTAAATCCTAGTGAGATAAGAAAAGAGTTAAGTCTTGAATACCATGATCTTGGTGCTTGCTTAAGTCCATAAAGAATTTTGAAGAGCAAGCACACTTTGGACTCATCCTTGATGAATCCTTGAGGTTGTTCCATATAGATCTCCTCCTCAAGATAACCATTTAGAAAAGCATTGGATACATATAATTGGAACACCTTCCACTTGAAAAAACAAGCAAGAGAAATAAGAATTCTTATTGTCACCATCTTTGCAACGGGTGCAAAGGTCTCCTCATAATCAAGACCATGGATTTGAGCAAATCCTTTGGCACATAATCTTGCTTTATGCTTGTTGATGGTGCCATCATGATTGAACTTGATCCGAAATACCCACTTGCAACCAATCACATGCTTGTTGGATGGAGGATCCACAAGCTCCCAAGTATTGCTGGTGATCAATGCATCATACACTTGCTTCATGGCATCATACCACTCCTTGGTATTGAGTGCCTCTTGTGCATTCTTTGGCTCTTCATGAGAGACATAAAAAATATAATTAGTGGAATCAAGATCCACTTGTTTGCCTTTGTCAACATATGAGAGCCTCTTAGGCTCGGATCTATCTCTCATGGATCTTCTTGGTGAAAAAATCCAAGGAGAGTCTTCTAAAAATCTCGACCCCATCACATCATGATTGTCAATAATTGGTGATGCATCCATAGACTTCTTGATCTCGGCCTCTTCAAAAGATGAGTGTTGATCTTCATGAAAGACAACATCTCTACTTTCAATAACTTAATAAGTAGAGAGTATAAAGACTCTATAGGCCTTCTTGGTGGATGAGTATCCAACCATGATCCCTTTGCATGCACTAGGATCTTCCTTCTTCCTTGTTTCCAAGGGAATATGGACAAAGCATATGCATCCAAAAACTCTAAGGTGATCAACCTTAGGCTTCTTCAAATATAAGATTTCATATGGTGACTTTCCTCCAAGAGCTATATGTGGGAGCCTATTGCAAAGATAATTTGCACAATTAATGGCTTCTCCCCAAAAATCTTTGGGCAAAGATGCCTCAATTCTCATAGATTTTGCACATTCACATAGAGATCTATTCTTTCTCTCGGCTACTCCATTTTGAGATGGAGAGTAGGCACAAGAGAACTCTCTTTTGATGCCTTCAAGCTCACAAAAATCATGAAATTTATTGGAGATATCTTCACCACCTCCATCACTTCTAAGAGCTTTAATCTTGAATGAGAATTGCTTCTCTACATAAGCTTTGAAAATAAGGAAATGATCAAACACCATAGATTTAGAAGCAAGAAGATATATCCAAGTGAATCTTGTGAAATCATCAATGAAAGTAACAAAACAAGTGGCTCCTCCCTTGCTTGTAGTTGATGAGAAATGCACATCCAAGTGGATTAACTCCAAAGGATGCTTGCTTTTGATAGAAGATCTTGTAAATGGCTTTTTGTGAGATTTAGCAATAGCACAAGCCTCACAAGGCTTGATCTTCTTGGAGAATGACTTTGGCAAGCCAATAGCTTTGGCTTCTTTGATCATAGAGAGCATGGATTTTTAGTTGGGATGTCCCAACCTCCTATGCCATAATTCCTCCATAGAGAGCTTGTTCACAAGAGCAACATATCTTCTTCTTCTTGAGCTTGGATGATGAAGCATTAGAGGAATCATCTTCCTCCTCATCTTTGTCTTTGGATTTGACTTTGTCCTCGCTTGAGGATTGTTTTTGGTTCTTGCTCCTCCCTTTGTGCTTATCCTTGGCAAAGAGAGCTTTGCCATCATTATGAGTGAGAGAGAGCTTGTCCATCCTCAAGAGCTTGTACTCTTGTCTTGAATCTTCTGATTCACTTCTCAAGCCATTGAGAATGACTTGAACTAGCTCATTTTGATTGATGGAATCACCAATACAAGCAAGTTCTCTATGAATATCTTTTACTCTCAAAACATAACTAGATGCACTCTCATCACTCTTTTGGCTACTTTGAAAGATTTGATTCCTTAGAGTGATAAGCCTAGAGGTATTCTTTGCCTCATAGATAGTCTTGAGACAATCCCAAGCTTCTTTGGCTATTGTACAAGTGCCTATCTCCCTCAATATCTCATTAGAGACATTCATCTTAATGTAGTGGAGAGCCATCCTAGCTCTTTTTTTGTTATTTTTGAACCTCTTGAAGAGCTTGTGGTTCTTCTTCAAGGCCAAGAACTATGTCCATCACGTCTTGAAGGATCAAGATGGACTCCATCCTCATTTTCCAAATTGAATAGTTTGAAGTGGACAATCTTTCACTTGGTTCCAACAAGGATGAACCCATTGAAGACATTTGAAGTGAAGAAAACTCAAATGATGAACAATAAATGTTGCTACACTCTCTCAATAGGATCCAATAATAGAGTACTATCTCCTCCTATGAAAGATCTTGCAACTATTTGTGAATTCATTCTCACTAGCTACACAAATCTCTCTAAAACAAGATCTATTTCACATCAAATGATGGAGTACGGGCAAAGTTAGGATCAAACACTCTTAGCACGTGTGAAATACACTAAGAAACCAAATTTTACTCAAATACAATGATATGGCATAAAACAAAATGGCTAAGATCTCAAAACAGTGCCTAGATCACATATAGATGAGATTGGTAAGCATACAACTATGATTTTGGATCAACCAAGAAATCTCTTGACCAAACCAAATGTGTCCACCCAGGTCTAGGTGCCCTACCTAACCCTCTTCAAAAGCTTATAACTTCTGATTGGCTCAACCAAATGGAATGAAATGATTGCATCAGAAACTAGACAAAAATAGCGTCCAAACAAGCTATCAAGCAAGATAAATAAGTCAAGCATGAGAGAGAACTTCCAAACTGAAATTGGATGTTTCTCACACGTGTCTGAGCACCTGATTTTGTACAGTACCAGGTAAGACCCAATCAATGTCCTTTTGATCTCTTTTGATCCAAAATTGAGCAAGATAGCTAGGAAAATGGACCTTGACAATATCTAGCTCAAGATTGATGAATAGTTTTCACTTAAATGGATCAAAATGCATGGTAACCTTAGGTAGGCTCTGATACCATGTTGATTTTTCACGTGTGTATTGTCCACAACATGTACTTGTGATCTCCTAAGGTGTGTAGATGCACCAAGATCAAGACTAGATTGAGATTCAAGATCTATCTTTGATCCTATGGCAAAAACACACTACTACATGCATTCAATCACTTCCAACTCTCACTCACACGTGTGGGAAGTATTAAAAAATTATTCTAAGTAAAAACAAGCTGCTCTCCTTGAGTAGAGAGAGAAAAAACATCATGAGCTCTTGGGTAGAGAGAGAAAGCTAGAAATTCAATGACACTCAAAATCCACACAATCACCAAATCAATTAGATCCAAAATGAGGAGTACAATGGTACTAGTAGATCCACAAGCTACCACTATGCTTAACTATGATTGGACCACACTTTGTCACCTCTTAATCTTATTGGACCATTGATCCATGCACCTCTTAATTCTACTAGACTATATTCAAGCACACCTCAAATTCCCATTGGACCTCACATGGTTCCACCTCTAAATCCTATTGGACCTCTTAGAATTCATCAAACAAAAATATTACACTTGTCTACACTCTGATTGGCACAAGTTTTAGCCTCTTGCTCTATTTTGGCTCAATAGTGGCATTACAAGTGGAAATGCATGATTTGCCATCTATGCCAAATTTATTCCTATCAACATCCTACACCTAGATGCTTGATGTAAAAAAAATAAGACCCTCATATCTAACATAGATAATCTTTTTCAATTGTTCACAATTTGTAGAATACTAAAAGCTTGTTCTTTTCAATAAAGATCACATTGATCTTTCTATCTGTGTCAAAGTGAGACAATTAAGTTTCAAAAGATTGCAAGTTCT
Organism: Diphasiastrum complanatum; assembly: GCA_029204225.1. NCBI lineage: Eukaryota > Viridiplantae > Streptophyta > Lycopodiopsida > Lycopodiales > Lycopodiaceae > Diphasiastrum > Diphasiastrum complanatum. Next base: position 8,784,316 of record CM055097.1, on the reverse strand, counting down.
AAGAAATACTAAGCTTGAGGGCTGATAATCACTTTCAAATACAAATCATAGAATCAATATGGGATCAATTGGAGCATTCCTCTTGGAGTCTAGTGAGAGGCTTAACTCTACTCAATATGGAAGGTGATAATGGAGTCATTATTGGTACTTCAAGATCTTTTTGACCGAGTCTTGACATTCTGCGAGTATATTTTTTACGAGTTTTGTGAGTTTCTTCTATCCATGATCCCACAAAATGGTAGCACATGGTGTGCTACTCTTATTATGCCACTACATGATTTTTGAAGAATAAGAATTGTGGTATGATGCATACTTAAAACTTTGACTATCCATCAAATTTTTAAATAGGTCTATCACAAAAGACTTTGTTACTCTATAAATATAGGTTTACTTTTATAAAAAAAAATGTTATTGAAGTTGTAAAAGCTAGCACGCCGGCGTGCTAGCTTGCAAATTTTTTTATCAAAAAAATGAAATTTTTTTGAAAAAATAATTTTTTTTTTTGGAGCTGATTTGACTAGCATGCCGGTGTGCTAAGCCGAGTAAATTATAAAATAGAAAAGTTATTTTGACACATTTGAGAATGAAATTTTGAGTAGAAATATTATTTCAAAATATGTTTTCAACCTCCAAACATAGTAAGTCGACCTGCTAAGTTAAACAACTTAAAAAAAAAATTTGCAACTTTAAAAGATAGCATGTTTGCGTGCTATATGAGATGAGAAAAAAATATGTGCTATCTTTTTGTTGAATCATGGCAAAAAAGAAACTCGCAAAACATTTACTCGCAGAATGCCAAGGCCCTTTTTGACCTTGTCCTTGGTGAAGAGGAGGGACTTCAAGATGGACAAGGGTAGACAAAATTTAAGAAGAGAGCAGACTTGCATTACATTGCATAAAAATGAATGTAAGTAATGATCTTCTTTAGGAGGTTGCAACTTGCACCTTGGCCAAAGAAGCTTGGGACTCTTTAAAAGCTATACATATGCCCGATAACACCCTCAAGGGTTCTTATGCTAATAAATCAAGTTCTTCAAAGCATGAGAAGAGGAGATGAGAGTGCACAAGAACACGTGCTAAGGCTCAAATCACTTAAGAAAGAGCTTGCTTCAATAGTAGGTGATAAGAAGATAGAGAACTTGTCCAAGTCATTCTTAATGAACTAGGAGATGAGTTTTCCAACTAAGTCCAAAGTTTTGCCATCCAAAATACACTTCCTTCCATTGACAAACTCCATAGTGTCCTTGTGGTCGAGGAGTGTAGAGTGCAACATGTCAGAATATGATGGGTTTTCTATCATTGCACATCGGTGATAAGGAGGCCGATTTCTCCAAGAAGAAAAAAAGAAATGGAAATTACTCTCTTATAAAGGTGATAAAAAGTATATTTTTACCAAAAAGTGATGAATAATGTAATATTGAAGGTGTTTGTGCCATTTCTTTGCATCTAGAATCTTCAAGGAAGCTAAATCTCAGATTTGTCCTTCTGCATCTTTCCTACCTTTTAACTTCTTGATAGATCTCCTCTTTTTATCACCATTATAAGAGAGTATATTTGAGAAATATTCCTCTTGGAATGTCATGTGGGTAGATTTAGTGTGAGTAGTGTTAGGGGAGGTAGAGTTAGACAAAAAGTAGAGAACTAACTAAAAGTAGCATCTATGCATAGTTAGGTGCCTATCCAGTGAACTAACCCTTGTTGACAGGCGGGAGGGCTATTACAATGTTGGAGCGAAGTCCCTACAGTGGCGCCGTTGCCAGGGATAGGTTTCCACTAACTAGTGTAGCTGCATTTTAGCTATTTCTTGCTTTTTAGAGTAGTTTTGTAGAGAGAGAATGAGTCCAAAACATGAAAATCTCAATATTCACAATATGGCAAAACATGCCAAGCTTTTCCTACATGAGAGAGACTCGAATTCCTACAGTGGAGTTGCATGGAATGTCCACTTAACTGAACTAATTCACCTACCAGAGATCCACATATGTAACTGCATGCATGGATGTTGCATGTACTATATGTCAACTTATAAATCTGCCTAGACATGTGTAGATCACAAAAACCACTTTGCATGTTGCATGCACTGATTGCATGTGGCTTGCATGCATACAGTATGACATTGCATGCTATCTAAACATCTGCATGTCATCAAAATTGAACCTATCTAACTCAAATCCGAGCTAAACTAGAAGGATATGTGCTCAATTCACATACCTTTTATGTACAACATGAAATTTAGTGGAAATCACCATGGACATGGCCCCAAACTCGAGATAGGAAGATAATATTTTAATAATCTTCACACTCCTCCTTAAAATTTATATTCCTATCAACATAGACTTTGAAATTAGGCCAAGGATATACCTCATCTTCATATATACATTCTTGAGTAGAGGCTTGGTGAGAAGATCTGCAACACAATCTGAAGATGCAACATGTTCCAATGAGATCTCTTTCCCAATGACTTTTTCTCTTACAAAATGATGAGCCACGTCGATATGTTTGCTCCTTGCATGAAACACTGGATTATTTGCAAGAGCTTGAGCAGAAATCCCAAAAGTAGCCTTTTGATCCATAAAATCTCCTTTGTTGTGGTTGTAAGAGATTTGTATTCAGAGGTGATCAAGGAGAAATTAAAATTCACAGGCGAAGGTCCTTATCGGATCAAGGAAATTCTTAATCATGGAGCCATGAGTTTAGAGAAGCTAGATGGGACACCGTTTGATACACCCATCAACGGTAGCCGGTTGCACAAGTACTGGCCACCGCAGTGAGATAGATCCAGATTGGTGGTGGAACGTTACAAAAAGTTATTCTGCTAGGCCATCACCAATAGATCTAGGAAGATCAAGCCAAATCAAGCTAGATCCATCAAGATTCGGCCAGATATGGCAAGATCGGAAAAATCCATCAGAATCCAAAAGGGATTTAGATCCAGATGGGATCAAGAAGGAAGTTGATTATCAGATTATGCCAATAAGTCCCCTAAATTTGCAGATTAGAGACCTCGATCTCAGTAACTATGGCAAATTAAGGACAAAATTCACCCAAAACTGATGGATCTATACCTGATGTCCATCAAAACTTTCAGAGAACTACCAACAGTCAGATCGAACATGGATGAAGCTGATTACCAATCTGCAAAAGTTAAAAATTAGAGAATCTCAAGATCTCATAAAAAAACACTCTAAAAGAGTATATTTTTCATGATTTTTGGAGATCCCTTGGGAGATAGCTCTTGAAACTTGGACAGTTACTAGATATGACCCAGATGCATCCATAAAAATATCTACAAGAGTTCTTGATGGAGGAATCATCATTTTTTAGTGTGTGCGAGGGTTCCGCAGAGCATCAAGATCATCCTACCAACCCTCACAAGGTGCCTAAATGGAATCAGAGTAGTGAAATTAGCCTGCCTACATGGTCTGATCTTGAAAATCCATTCACAGGAACATGTTGTGTGAGAGATGACTTCTTGGGAGAGTTGAACCCTCGTAGACAGTATGAACCCTCGCAGAACCTTCGCAAGGCAGTCAAATCACCTTCTGAACTCTCGTAGACTTCCCTGAGGTCTTAGAATTTTGTGAAGAAGGTCCCTGCCAAAATTTGGGTGGAACTGAACAAGGAAAAGTGGATTTCACCTAATACGCACTCTAAATTCCTCTATATAAGGGCTGATTTTGAGTCATTTGTCACCTTTGCTGGAGATGCTCTGCTCAAATTTTCACTAAAATTTCCAAGTTCTCTGTTTGCGACCAAACTTTCTACAAGCTATCACAGTTTTTTGATGTTTCCACACCTTTTTATCTATTCCTATTTTTTTGCCCTTTAACTATCACACATGGCCTCTTCACCTTTTGAAGACTCTGACACCAAGCAAGTGATCTAGCGTGAAATCCCCTTAGCCACACAGATTTGGCCCTTACCCTCTAACGCTCTGATTCAACCATGACTTCAGACAGCCGGCCCACTTCTTGAGACAATGGGTTTTTTCCTAGCACTTTTCCATTCTGAGATTAACATGGGCCTCGCCCTTCACACTTACGTCACCTGGGACGCGTCGAAGATACGCTTCCACTTCCTGTACCGAGGTATCACGTACAAGGTCAGGATTAACGCAAACTCGATGGTCACATTGGCATTATGTCTGGTGACCATCAGCCCATCTCCTATTGTCATACAAAAATTTTGATCAAACCTTTCGTCACCCAAACTGCACCAGAATTTTCAATCCAGACTAACAATGGTTACCTGATAGATGCTATCACGGAACCCGTCATTCAGATGGTTGCGCATCTATTGAACAACTTTCTGGTTGTTCCAGTCCAAGCTGTTGAGTGATAGTGGAATCCTTTCTGACATTCCCTGGCCCCTGCCATACAACTGACATAGCTTTCTTATTTGCGAACTAATCATATGTATCAAACCCGACAACCGTGAGCATATCCCAACAGGCCTCCTGTTGTGTAATTTTGTCTGCGCACTTCTTGAGTCGACAGTGCACGGTTTCCACCGCTCAACCTTTTTTTCTTCCATCGTGCCGTACACTAACCTCTATCTGCCATATGTAGCATCCACCTCCTCCCAACCTGTAGTTACTGACACAACAGCCAGCAAACGAATGCGTGGCACTACCTCTTCATCCTCATCTCCACCTACTACCCGAAGACGCACCACCACCATCGCACTAACCACACTTTTTCTTCCATGCAACCCTCTACTCCTGTCTCTATAGTCACTACCCCTCTTTCTGTTCCATCCACGACTGTTTTTGTTCCCATCCCTATTTCCTCTGTTGATACCACTCCCATTTCCGTTCCATTATCCACTACTCCTTCCATCACCATCACATCCTCCATCACTCCTTCCACCACTATCGCTCCTCTCCAATTTAATCCCTCTGATTCTCAGTTGTCTCTTGATACTTTGGCATGGATGCAAGTCATCAACTTTTCACCCCCACACTAGACCATTTTTGCTCCATCCTCGTCTTCTATGCACCACACTCCACTTCAGTTCTCCTCTGTTCCACCCATCCTCTCATTTGGACAAACCGTCCCCACCCCTGTTTCCACTACTGCTTCTCTCACCCCACCCCTTTTGCCACCAAAGGTTGTCGAGGGCAACCAACCGTTGTCTGATGACACATTTGTTCAGACAATATTTATACCATCGCCAGATCGGACTGATTCCATCGCCCCAGATGACATCAAGTCCCCAAAGAACCTGATTGAAGACAATGACGACGGAACTCCACAAGTTGTTGGGGCCACTACCACACAAGCTCCTATCAATGCCAGCGTACCGACTACCCCAAGCGACTTAACGACGACATACCAGACTCTGGGCAAATACATCCTGGAGGCGGTAGCAGCCAAGGTTATTTTGAAAAGTAGGGTACTCCACTTGGCAACAATCAATACACAGCTGCAAGCGAAACTCACAAAGTTGCAACACGAGCTGATTCTAGCTCAACAACATGAACAAGAAGGGCACCGGAAAATTGCCAAGCTGCAGCAGAAGGAAGATGACCTCAATCTATACATCCAAAGCCTCTCCAAAGCGCTGACAGAGGCCTCCACAAAGGTGCAAGAGTTTAATCCGAAGCGTTCCAACGACTTGCTCCCCTCCAGGTGCTACAAATCTATGAAGCAGAGAATACGTGCCTGGGGGCGGAAGTCAAAGCCCTACAAAGTGAAAAGCTCTTCTGGCTAGCTCAACCTGCACCAGACTCAAGGCCGCTATCTGAATCAAAGATGAATCTCTTTAGGCATCAGGTGTAGAAATATAACCAAACATTAAACAACTACTAGACAGAGTTCGATAAATATAGGGCAAGCGCAACTCACGAGTTCGCCCAGGCCAAATAAGCCCTCAAGGCTTGCCAACAGTACATGGAGAAGAAGGCCCAGCCCACCCTCGTGGTGATTCCACTGCCACCCATTTTTGACGCTGCATGGGCTAGTACCAGCCAGGACCAAAGCTAGCAAGCAGCAAGGGGATTCAATCAAGATCAAGGGTCCGAAGGCCAAGACCAAGGACCAACAAATACGGGTGCTGAGATGCAAGACCAAGGCCACGGTGCAGGTCCCAGCCAAAGCCAAGAGGAAGGACAGACAACATCATCCAGAGGTTCGTGCACCATATCTGTCAGTCGGGCCTTCCGAAGACCGAAGTCCGTGGAGGAAAAAATAAACGAAGAGGCGGCTGACAAATATCTTTTTCAGCTCAGACAATAAAGGGCAAAGAGCTACAAGCATTACCCACCCTCCAACCACAACCAGAGTGGCGTCAGCAGCTTTTTGAAAGAGACCCTATAGCCAGAAGGGCCTACGTGACAAGTCCGCAACAACTACGGGTGAACGCGCACTTCCTGCTATGCACATGATGATTCAAATGGGCAGAATGCGGCACCCCTCTGGACAAGATCACAGTTCAAAATTTCAATTGGTTAAAAATTCCATCAAAGTACAGTTGGGATACGGATGTAGATGTCAGAAGGGCTCTCACCATATTCGCCAATCAATATTTCAATTGCCCTAATCCAATAGTCCGCGTAGCAGCCACTTATGCCTGGGACTTAGAACATTTAATGGGGATTGAAACTAAATGGGACAATTCCCCCCCCCCCCCCCCCATATTCTTTGATCCTAATAAGGTGCTAGCTTCCGACAAAGTCAAAGATTAGCTACCAGTCGCTCGTGTGTATTACCGAGCTGCCTTCCTTGGCGATCCCTGGGCAAGCAGATTCCAAGCGTGGGTTGACCAAGACTGGTTGACAGGAGTCCACAAGTCCCTTCACACGTCAAAGGACTTGATGAAACTAGACCACATCAATTTTATGGAAGATGTCACGGGCTACCTGATCCACCAAAGGCGGGCAAAGAAGACGCTTTACTGAACCGGCAGAGTGCCGAGGGACCGGCAGTATTTCAGGCCGTGGGTCTTGTTGGGGGTATTCCCGACAAATTGTGAATAAATAAAATCGACCAATAAAATGTGTTGCGAGGGCATGGCATCCTGTGCGTATAAGCCCATGGCCCAATGAGCATGCAAGCTAAGTTGCAATAAAAATAATAGGCTTGGGACCTTTGTAAGTAAAATAAAACTTGAGGCCCAAAGTCAATTTTAAACTTAGAGATTACTTTTATAAAGTTGGGTCCAATTTGGGACTCACATGAATCTTGTGAATTTCAATGTACTTTTTGTGGACCCTTGGATCAAGTTGGGTCCAAGATGAATGGAAAGGATCAATGTTAATATTAGCCAATAGGATTTTGGGGCAAGAGCCTTCCTCATTTTATAAAAAGACACCATTTGTACTCTATTTCCATGCTTAATAGAGAGGAGGAGACTCTATCATTTTAAGAGCTCAAGCATCCTCATTTGCTAATCACTCTTGCTTATGCTATTGTTGTGGTTTGCTTGTTATTTCCATTTTCCATGCTTTTTGTTTTATGCTAGTTAAGGTTTTTCCATAAGCAATAAAGTTGAGCATTTGAGCTAACCTCCATCTCATATCTCTCTCTCTCTCTCTCTCTCTCTCTCTCTCTCTCTCTCTCTCTCTCTCTCCTCCTTCTTCTTCCTCTTCTATTCTATCCTTTCTCTTCACCAACAATCATGATGAAGTTTGTTAGGGGAGTAGAGTTAGTGTGAGTAGTGTTAGGGGAGGTAGAGTTAGACAAAAAGTAGAGAACTAACTAAAAGTAGCATCTATACATAAATAGGTGCCTATCCAGTGAACTAACCCTTGTTGACAGGCGGGAGGGCTATTACAACATCGGATCGAAGTCCCTACACCTCTTCAATCCTCAAGAATGATGAGTGCATGGCAAGTGGTTCTCTTGATGCAAATGCTTCTCATGTGGGTTTGATGATTGCCAAAGGAGGAGTTGACACAACTAGAGAACATGTGCAACAAAGAGGTAGAACTCGGCCTACCAAGGTTCCTTTCCAAGAGTGGGAAGATGCATGAGGCTTTTAGTCTCTCAAAGACTTATAAGATTGCTCTTCAAAGGTCTATGATTGGATATTTCATTCCTTTTGGAAGTTTTTCATTTGGATGTGCATTGGTTGTGCAAACTTTATATGTCACTTTCATTGATGATCATTCTAGTTACACTTGGATTTATCTCTTGTATGCTTCTTTTGTGAAAAGAAGGGGCATTTTGCATTCGAATGCTACAAGAGGCAAAGAGCACAAGAGGAGGATAACAAACAAGAAAACCTTGGACACGAATAGGATGATGATGAACGAGATCTATTCTTGATGGCATCTACATCCTCACCAACAAGCAGTAGCAATTCAAGAGACACTTGGTGGATTGATAGTAGGGAAAGTTCCCACATGAATTATGAAAAGGACTTCTTCTCAACTTTACACTCTTTTAATGATGCTAAAAAGTTTGTCTTTATTGCAAGTGATGAAGAGTGTAGGATAGATGGTGTTGGTACCATCTCTTTGTGTCTAGAATCCTCAAAAAGTATGGATCTAGAAAATGTTCTTTATGTACCAATAATCACCAGAAATATGCTAAGTGTTGATGAACTTGTGGAAAGTGGTTTGGATGTCCACTTCAAGCATGGTGTTTGTTCCATTTTGAAGAATGATAATTGCATAACAAAAGGATTTAAACTTGGAAGCTTGTTTAAATTGGATGCTTGTGTTTCTATTGAGAATGCAACTAACAATCTTGGTGACAAGAAGCTTGCAAGGATTGAGGAGGAGCATCAAAGAGAAGAAAATTTTGAGGATCAACCTCAAAACCCAAGAGCTCCAAGGAGTAGAAAAAGGCCAAGTCATCAAATTGCATGCAATTTTCAAGTGTGCATGTTGCAAGGGTGAAGAGCATTTGAGAGTCTACTATCTTTGAATACTTCTTGGATAGTATTAGTAGACATGAAATGACTTGCCTCATATCTCTAAGATTGATGGTGTTTAGTACTTTATATGACAAGACAATGAAGTTGGATGCTTTCCAATCTATATTTGTTGTTGATAAAGCAATTTCATTGGATAACTATTTTTGTAATACTTTGAATAGTTTCATGAAACATGAAACATCATTTGTGTTGGAAATATATGTGTCCACATGCTTTGTGCATGATCATTCCGAAATAAGGACCAAAGAATATCCTACATCAATGATAGGAGTAAAGGTAATTTGTTGCTCTTCAAGTAGAGATTGTAGAATCCATATGTATTCCACCAAAGAAATTGTCAATGGTGGAAATATGGTCTTTCATGAGTGGAAGACTTACAAACTTGAAGGATCATGTATGTATCAACATCTTATCCAAATCATTGATGGATTGGAATCAGGTCAAGAGGATGAGCAAGCTCAAGACCCGAGGACTCCAAGAAAAACCTTGAGTAACAAGATGGAGCCATCAAGGCTCAATGATGTCGTAATATACCAAATAGAATTGCTAGATTTGTGTAGTATTTATGTCATTTCCCAAGAAGATAGCACTTAATCTCTGCTATAAAAAGGGAACAACTCGGGTTTCCTACACATATACATATCTTCATCTCAATAAAGCAAATTGGTTCTCTTGTGAAATGGATTTATGAATGTCCTTGCTCTCTATCACTTTTCCTCCATCTCTCATGCTTTTATTGTGTTTGCTAATTGTTGGATCTGATTGTTATTGGAATCACATGTTTTTATATTTTTTATGAGGGAGAAAGGGAGAGAGAGAAAGAGTAATCTATCTTCATTGTGGATCTAGTGTTAATGGATGTAGTGTTAATGCTTAGGGTTAATGGATGTTAGAGTTAGATGTGGATCTTCCATTCATGCTCAAATCTGAACTATGCTATTGCTCTCATGGGAACGAATCTACGTGTGACAACTAGCTTCATCTCCTCGATGCTAGATTGATTAGATCTTGGGTTGAGGATAGGCAAGGAAAGAAACCCACTACAAAATACAAGAAATAATAGTTTTTGTCCACGAGTTCACTAGAGCTATCTTTCATGAGAGGGAATGTTTCACCTCAATACCAAGCTTGTGACTAGTTGAGTTCGATAAGTAGGCTCACAAAATCACTATTGGTATGATACCATGTAAAGAAAGCATACACACATACACTATTGATAGTAGAGAGAAGCACACATCATAGCCACCAAATGTAGTCACATTGCTATGATTGTAGAGAGAGAAAAATAGTAGATCATTAAACCCCACCTAATAGGCTTAATATAACCTGAATCATGCTACTGCTACTTAATCCATTACTTAGGCTTAAGGTACATATGTCAAACTATAAAACATAAACAATAATAGACCATGTAGAGTGATCATTATATTTCTAACATTCTATTGTATGAAAAGTGCGCTCAAAAGAATGTGGTGGCATTAGGAGGATTCTACTTCTACAAGTTGGGCATAATGAGGATTTGACCTTTAGTTATTGGTGTATGCACCACATTGATAGTTAAAATCCCTTATCAAACGAAACTATATATATCATTTCTTACAAATTTTTAACTAAAATATAAAATCATGATATATGCATTGCAATAGTTAAAAAGCATGGTCTACAACTAATCTAAGAAGTACTTTATACACATTTCCTATGTTAATCATGCCGTTGAGGTTATCAATGTACAACCTTCTTTTTTATTACAAAAAGATGTTTACATTATTTTGTTGTTGAAATTGATGAACTATATTTTGGTTGAAATATTGGAAGTGCATCAAAGAAAAATAGTATAAATCTCATGAGTACTTTTTGATTTCAATGTTGATTGCTTTGTACCTTCTAGTTGTGATAAACAAAACAAAAAATGTCAAATATTATATTAAGTAGATCTTTGGGAAAATTTTATATATGATTGTATGATCATAAAATATGCAAAAAGGACTAACAAAAATGATTGAATCATATCCTTGTCAATGTTAGAATATTGTCCACAACTTTGTTTGCATTCTTATATAAGATTGGATTGACTTATTACTTGTACTCTATTATCACCGTAATCTAGACCATGAAGTCAAAGAAAACAACTCACATAGAATTAAAAAACTTACCTTGCTCTTTTTGAAAGCAAACAAAGATTTTATGCTACTAAATTTATAAATTGTATATGAGTTCATTGAATTATTGATTATTTGCACAATACGAAATTAGTTATTTTTGGTAGATAGATCAAAGCTCGTAGGACTGACAATGGTGGTTAATATATATCCAATGCATTTAAGAAGTATTGTTCGACCAATGGGATCAAACAACTTCTTGTTGCTTCCTATTCTCCTTAGTCCAACAGACTTGCAGGAAGAATAGAACCTTAGTTGAATTTGCCAAATGCATGCTCACTCATGCATCATTGCCCAAATCCTTTTGGGAGCAAGATGTTGCTACAACGCTTATATGTGCCTATCTAGTATGGAACAAAGCCCTAGAAAGGTTAGATGTTGTATATTATGTAAGCATATTATGAACATAAACTAACTAGAAGTACTCAATTCATAATGCAAAAGAGATGTAGTTGTAAGCATATCTAAATTTTTATTGGAAAATATTAGCTCCCCTATATTATGTGCACATAGTGCAATCAAATTAGATAGTGGAAGCATCAAGCAACTATCATTCAACATCTTCAATACAGACTACTTTCATTACTTTGATCTTATTTTAATGCTTCTGTTATTCCTGCTTATTATGATCTAAATTTTTGATTTTAGATATTGGCATAATGATCTAATTGTCATTCATTGTTTTCACTTCTGAATAATAATATAACTATACTTGTGATATTAGTGAATCAGTTTTGTTATCACATTAACTATCGCTACTATTATCAACTATCATAGTATTCAGTCGACAAATCACTATCAAATAGTTATTTGACTACTTCACAGCTTATTTTCCAACATGGTATTAGAGTTGGTTATCTACCTATCAATGCGTATTGCTAAATTTAACATCTAACTTAGATTTTGTCTACAATGGATGCGTCATCTTCAAATTATATTGAGAAGTTGGATGACACAACTATCACTTATGGAAATTTGAAATGAGGGTGATCCTATAGGTGAAAGAGCTTTGGGAAATTGTCGAAATTATTGAAATTAGGCCTATTGCAGATCCGATGGCCATTATCAAATGCAAGCAGAAGGATGAAAAGGCCTTCACTCCAATATTAGGTTGACCGTTGATTGGTGACCACCCAAAACTTTGATTGAGAATATCTCTTTAACCGTATCTTGAAACTGGGTCATGTTGATGCCGTTGAAAAGCTCTTGTCGAGGGCTTTCTAATGTCATTGTAATCATCTCAATCCAAGATGTCTTTTAAAAGTTACTATTTTTCAATATCGATTCAGCGCATCCCGACCCAATCGTAATATTCCTATTTCGGACTCCCACGCGCCCATCCGATAATGCCTAGTTTTCGACTTTTCTATCTGATATCGGTTCGGCGCGCCCGACCTACATTCTGCAGCTGCTGACTTTCTACGTGCGCGCTGATCCGATATTGGGTCCGTGAATGGCTCGCATGAAGCAAACAACACAGAGGTGTCCCAATGCAAGGAGGCCACCATGGCAATCCACCACCACCTCATCCTCCACCACGCCTCCTAGGCCAAGGGGCATGCCACGTGACCCGCCATGGCTGAAGGATATCAGAATGATCTGTGCGCGTGCTGAACCGATATTCAGGCGTGAAATTCAAACGTAAAATTTTCTTTATTGTCATGTTTGTGCTTATGTAGAGCGTAGCTTTAGAAATGATTGCCCTCGTAAGTTTCCGTGAACGTATCGTATCTCTAGGTATGGAATTCAGTGCCCATTATTCTTTACTAATAGACCATTCATTACTTTTAGGCGCAAGTACCATGCTATAATATTATTATTGGTGGACGTTTACAGCCCCGGATTATATGACAAATGTATGGCTGTTATTACAAGCACACTTAACTAATTAATGCCTGAAGTTAGAGCTAGTTTTAAGCACAATAGTTAGAATGTGAGCAGTACCGAAAACTCAAAAAATGGCAACCAAACGGTACCGGTTTCCATTCTCTCTCTACCCAACCTCTCTCTAAAGTCAAATTTCTTAACGGGCCCATTTTGAGTTCAAATTTTCCCTAATGCAAAGCAAAAAATTCTCCAAAATTTACAATTGCATCTGAGTCTGTCATTTGAACTTACGCCTTCCACTCTAATTTCCTTATGCATGTAGATATGTTGAACCAAGACCTCTGAAATGGATCGACCACCAGGTGAAACTTTGAAGTCTAAAATTCTGCCTTTCCAAAAGCTCCTATAATCCATATTTGATTTTCTCTTTTTACCAAAAACACCTCTTGATGCGGGATGCATGAGAACCCACTGAAATTTTCTATAAATACGTGGTATCCAAGAGCCATCAGAGTCTTTTTCATTACAAACAGAAACTGAGACAATATTGCTTCGTGGTCTACGGCTTCCGAAAGCCATTTCAAAGCTAAAAGAAGATGAACAATAGAGTCTGAAACAAAATGTAGATAAATCAGTATGAAAATAAAAAACCAAATTTGTAATCAATGTTGGCGGTCTTTCATAAATCATATATGTTATTCTAACTACGGTTAGATCAAAATAGACTTACTTTAACCACAAGTGTTAGGGCCCGGACACTCAAGAAACTCATGGACAACAATTACGGTCCAATCACAAGTCAAGCTAATGGCTTCCACTCATTATTGTATTTTATCCATCTTCTATAATACAGTAACAAAGTGAGCATCTTCTTTTCTATGTGATATCTAAATGTCATTGACGACTTTCAAATCCTACACTCAACTTGTCCATTTTGTTTTCTATCCCAATGGTCATCCAACAATTGGGCAAGCATCTCATCACTCAAGTCCTTACAAATAAACATTGTTTTCATTCATCGAACATCACATTCAGAAAAAAAAATCAACAAAGATAGTAAAAGAAAATAGCAACTTAATCTATTGTTCTTTGATTGAGTGCTACTGAAATTGTTGAGTCTTGAGAAATTCATTCCTCATTCAAAAAATTTGGTAGTGAGTATGGCTCTAATCTTCCCACTAAACCATTTTTATCTGAAAAATAGGTGGAGTCATAAAAATATATACCGACTCCAAGAGGCATTTTGGAGAACGTCCCTTGTATTGGAGTAAACCGATATCAGAATGTATGACATCAATTATTTTTACAATAGATTGAACTGATTGTCATTCAATGATATTCGATGGATATAAATCTGCAAAACCAACAAAAAAATGGTTAATTTTTCAGATAAAAAAATTAATCTGAGTACATAAATATTAATCACATACTTACAATTGCATTTCTTCCAATTAATGTTGAGTTCTTTATGAAGATAAACGTGTTGAAGTAAAACATCTGTGATATTTTGACCAACAGCTGAAACTTTGAAGTCCATTATCCTTTCTTTCTTAGAACTTCTATATATGTTATCTGATCTTTTTCTTTTTTGAAACACGCCTTTTGAAGATGGATGCATCAGTATCCACTGAGACTTTTGATATATTCTAGGTATCCATTGATCTTTTGCATTCTTTTCATTGCAAATGTTAATAGCTTCAATGGTTCATCTTGGTATCCGATTACATGTTGCCATTATGCCAGAAAATAAGAAGCTGAGCACAAATGAAAACGAAGATTAAGAGAACATGATTTAAAGCTCTACAAGGTTTAGCCTTGTCTTCCAAACCCTGAGTCCTACTAAAAGAGGTGGTTAATCTAATATATACATTTGCAACAAAGTCAAATTGAACTTATGCCACATCATCAAATATTCGAACATATAGGAATCACTGGAGAATAGACAAGTTTTCTTACCAAAAATGTAGATCCTCGCATGATAGCAATAAGTCACCTCAACAATTATCTATACATTTTACTACCAACATAAAGTAAAATATATGAGTTTGCTTGTTTTTGAAAATTTAGAGTACTCAGCTATCACTTGAATCCCATATTACAATCCGACAAAGTAAAGAGATTAAATTATTACTTATAATTTCACACTTGAACATCTTACTCAACCAAGAGGCTGGAAACAACAACTACATTATCTACAACAATAGCATCCATTAATCCAAGGGAGAATAGAATGCCAATAAGCCTGAACTCTGCGAAAAGAAATCAGCGCCTACAAGAACAAGACATACAACATCAATGAAAAACTACAAAAGGAGTCCACATTGCCAAAACTTCCTCACAAAACTCTTCAAAGTCATTCTCAAAAGGATTCACAAGTATTTGAGACGGTGCAATGCAAATTAGTGTGACAACATGATTGAAAAAATCTAAAAGACTAGAGGTTCTATTTATGAAAAAATTTGATTCACAAATGTTGATCATGGGTTTTAGGAGTTCTGTACTTCTTTACACATAAAATTTTGGAAAGAATTTTCTCCCGCTTGTGGCACGTGCTGTGTTTCTTGGCAGTGTGCTTTGTGTCATGCGTATTGTTAAGATACTTCAAAGAATGAGCCAACCACACAAGTTAGATGGCAGGCAGCACCGAAAACTAAAAATATGACAAAAAAATTCTGGTCATTTTATTATTCTCTCTCTAACATTCTCTTACTATGACACAATTTCTTATACAGCTAGGTTTTAGAATCAAAATCTCCTCTAATGCGTAAAATCCAAAACTCCATTACAATGGTTGCCTAAAACTTCCACCATTGTCTTTTTTGTTTTCCATGGACTCTCCATGAACTCATAGTTCATCTTTGCCGAGAAAATGTGTGGTGTCCTCACTACAATGGTTGACAATATGGCAATAGATGTCAGGTCGAAATAAGTGTTGGGTCAAAATAGGTGTCCAGTTGAAATTGATGCCAAGTCGAGATAGGTGTTGGGTCGATTCGATCCGCTCGACCTAGGCTAGGATCAAAATCAATTTCTGATTCTCAAGGGTCACTAAAATGACTTTCCTTGGAGTAGGTATTGTGCAATATGCAATATGGAAAATCATAATATATCATGATGCGTCTATAATTTGTGAGTTCAAGTTGCATGATAATTCCAGCCCCAACAAATATAAGTGGAGGATGCAATTAGCCAGAAAACAATACCAAAATGCCAAATTCCAATAACATTTAGCATTGATAGGCACCACCACTCAACGGACCTAGACAAATGGTAATCCATCTATAAATCCAAAAGGTCCACATAGCAATATTTGAGTTTGATCAATGTGACCAATTATCCTAGTATGAGACCTATGTAGTTGACTCACAAGCTACTAGTGTATTTTAATGATGATCCAAATATGTAATTTGAGAGAGAGAGAGAGAGAGAGAGAGAGAGAGAGAGAGAGAGAGAGAGAGAGAGAGAGAGAGAGAGAGAGAGAGAGAGAGAGAGAGAGAGAGAGAGAGAGAGAGAGAGAGAGAGAGAGACATTTGAATACATAGATGAGTTAGATTGTTAGAAAGTTAAATTTGTAATTTATTAACAAAACTAAAATAGAATGAAAGATTTAATAGAGAGAGAGAGAGAGAGAGAGAGAGAGAGAGAGAGAGAGAGAGAGAGAGAGAGAGAGAGAGAGAGAGAGAGAGAGAGAGAGAGAGAGAGAGAGAGAGAGAGAGAGAGAGAGAGAGAGGTGCTCGGGCCTCCTCTTGCCTCCTCATTGGTTTGTATTGTGGCATGTATTTTGTTGATTGATTATTACTTAGTTGCAATCTTCCATTCTAATTTTCTTTGGGTGTTAATTTAGGATTTAGCTTAATCACCTTGCTAGTTGGGTAAGCCTTAGTAAGGTTTAGTTTTTTGTCCTCTTAGTTAGATTCATTTCTATTTCGAGCACTAGTTGGGTAAGCCTTAGTGCTTCCGTCATTGGTTTCTAATTTCGCATTTTCGTTTGAAGCTTGATCGAAACTTAGAAAGTGGATGATCCTCTCTATACTACACCACATCTTGAGTAGATCTAGCCAAAAACATTCGCAAATCAGACTTACTTCCAACAGTTGATCAAGCGACAAGTATTTGCAATGATTTTTGTTGACCACTTTTTTGACATATTTTGTACAATGTCGACCCTCCAAGTGTGGCCCACAAATGTAACATGTTTTTTAATCTGATGTAGTTGAACTAGTTCAAAAACTAAATGTGAGATACGCTTAGTCAAATGTACTCAAACGCTAAACCCTAAAACCGATTCATATGACTATATATATATAATATATATCTTAACATTCAAACCGGGGTATTCATGCTTTGTCCACATTAAAATTTCATGAACAATGAAGTTCCTTTGTTGTAGTAGGTCGCAAAATGTTGTAAGCATGAACACCATTCTAAAGAATGCACAATTCCTCGACCAGAGGTGCAAGATACACATACATGTTCTTGGCCTTGCACTTTCTTAGAATCAGTAAAATTAATAACAAGTGTCCAGTTTTTATATTCAACCATGGAGGTATATTATAATTAACGAGCACAATTGGCCATTTGGAGAAAGTTGACACTTGAACCCTAAAAGGATTTACGCTATCCATAACAAGGCCAAATCTTAAATTACAAGGTTCATTTTTTAATTCGAACTATTGGTCTTCAATATGTTTTCATGCAGGTGAGTCACTTAATACTCACATCACATCATCTGTATATCGATTTTTGACATGCCAATCCATTAGTTGTGCCAATATTTGCATCGAAAGAAACGTTGCAATCATGGGATAATTGGAAAATGTCGTGACACTTTTCATGGCACTTTATCTCCTTGTACATCATCTGTGAACCATTACATGTTGGACATTGAAGCTTTTCTAAATGCTCATCTCTATATAAAACATGGTCTTCTAGACATGCATGTATCATGTCGCAATCCATCCCAAGCACGTTCATCATCTTTCGTGTTTCTTTTCATGTTTTAGGTATCTTGTTTTCTTTCGGAAGTATCCTACGCAATAACTTGAAAAAAAAATGACAATGTGTGTAAGTTAGAAAAGAAAAAAATATCAACTTGTAAATAAGTTAAAATAAATAAGTTGTGTTATGCGTTAAGTACCTGAATAATGATGTGACACTACGGTCACTCCATTTGTATGTTGCTTGAAGGTTTAGAATAAGAATTGACGTAGCTACTCTCGAAATGGATGCTCCTGGATACAAAGGGGTGTCTGCCTCCTTGTGCAATAGAATCTTGTCCTCATCCATGTCAAATTGTTTGTGATCTCCATTTTCCTTTGTTGTTGCCTATGTAGCATCATTCACGTTTGTTTCAAAATAAGATTAGACATATTGTGCATTGCTTCATGTGTTGGACCTCATCATCATCATCGTTAGAATCTAGTGCATTACTCTTTTCTACAACTGTCTTTGCCTCTTGAATTTGTTTCATTATTTGTTCTCTCATGTCTATCAAAACTTGATGTTGATTGTAACTAAACACAGATGGATCAACTCCATGAAATGGCATTCGATTTATTGGCTACACACATTAAACAAATTCAATAAGTAACATACATAGAGTGATGAGCATTATAATAAAAAACAATCATATAGAGTTAACAAACCTCAACATGTTAGACATCGTCATGATTCAGTATGACGAGCTTATCTAGGAATGGTTTTTATGTAGATTGCATTTTACAATTTCAATGATGTAAAATGTGGTTTAGATAATGTAGTTTGTATTGAATTTTTGTATGTGCAATGTTGCACCAAAAAGCGCAATGTTGGAATCCGAAATATATATCTTTGAATATCGGATTCCAAAATGTGCAATGTAATAACGTAGGAATTCCGAAATGTGCAATGTGCAAATATGTCATATTCTAAAAAGCAATGTCGTATATACAAATCAATATGCAATACAAAGTAATGTAGGAATACAAAGTACCTCATGCTAGTTATTTGATCCACATGTCAAATGCCATCCAAAAATGTTGCCTCAAAAGCAATCCAAGAACTGCACTCCAAGAACATCTCAATTAAATTTAGTGCGCTGTTTTTTACGCATTTTTTTTTTAATTTACTTAAACACGTCGAAATTCGACACTATTTAATCCATCACATTTCGACAGATATTTATCTGTTAGACATATGTCGGATATTTGTCATCCATCGGATGGCTCTAAACACTATTATGCTAACAGACATCGGAATTCAACATTTACATCCACGTCGCATTCTAACGGATATTTATCCATTGGACATACGTTGGATAATCCATCGGAGGGTCCAAAGACTATTTGGTTAACATATGTCGGACTCCGACGAATTAAAACGTGTCGTATTTTGACGTCTATGTCAACTAGAACGTGGAATTGGACGTTGGAATCCGACATCTAGCGTGGACGTTGATTTGCAACATCCATGTTAGATGTTGGATTTCAACGTCCAGCTGGCTGCCGACCTCTGTCATCCGGATAAGTTGTCCGACAAATGAATTTTGAAAAACTGTTGGATTACAACGGATGCTTGCATTTGTCAAAATTTGATGGCCTCATTCTGACATATTTTGCGACGCCAACAACGAATGAAAAAAAAATTAAACCTGTGTTTATCTGTCATAGATCACATTGGAAATCATGATGGGTGTTGTAGTGCAGTTTCCTTTGTTGATCAAGATCAAGGGGTGATAAAGCAATTTTGAATAGTTTCAAGGGTCAATGTGTCTCCTCTACATTAGAACAATAAGAGACAAGAGATTATGCCTCCCTTCCCATTTAAACATGTGTGTTAAGTGTGGGAAACCAAAATATTAGCAACTAGAACTTGGCCTACCATAGCAAGGCTCAAATAGTCAAGTTGACATTTACTCTATTTTTCACATTCCTTCATCAATGTAACCTACTATTTGAACAACATAACTTTGCTCTATCTTAGGAATTAACTCCGTATTAAAAACATACCTTTCATGTTTGATCATATAAGAGGAAAAACTAAAGACTTTAAAATTGATGTAGAGAATAGTGTCCAAATTGGATGCTTCAGTGTTGCTTATATAAATTCTACATAATAAGATGTAAATATAACATGAAAGAAAATGTAGAATCATAATGAATGGGTTCCTCCTTGCTTCCATCTATGATATCTCTATAAAACAACAACATACATGTGTTAAGTCAAACATATAGATGACTCTTTTCTTGCTTTATCCATATTGCATTCCACGTGAGATGAATGCAACATGAAACACCGTGTATGATAATTCATTGCCATCTTTCCACTGGAGATCTCCAACCCTTAAAAACTTGTGAGTGAATGAGTGTCAAATTTGAAGCTTCTTCTTGTTGAAAATTAGTGTGAAGCAAATAATTTAAGAATCATGATTTCCTTCAAGGTCTTGTAACTCAATATCAGTTTAGTCAAACGAATTCATAGTATCATTGGCAAACATCTATGATATCCATGCTTACACTTCGTATGGGTGTCTAAGTCTGTTGGAAAGAGGTGTGTAAAAGATAGGTCGAAAATAATCGAATAAAAAGAATTCAAATGACAAGAAAGAAAACTTATCGTGCATAGCGGAATATACTATCTTCCTCTTTGTTTAGGCATGACTATGCCTATCAATTTCAAACAAAACAATAGTGATGGAAATCACGTTCGATCTTATAGTAACTAACTTTGAAATCATTAGTACTACAGTGATTACGTAGCCAAACATTATGCATTGAATAATCAGACAAATAATCAGTCATGAATAACTATAGAAATGCACACATTTTGAAACGAAGCTGAATGCAATAATAGTATTGATTCAGTATGAAAACGAAATAGATGTAAATGAGTACAACAAGTTTGCAAATCAAAGTCGTGTACTCTAAGATATCTCTAAGAGACTAAAAATAAGTCTAAATTAAGTGAAACTACTGATAAGCAGTAAGTACAATAGCAATCTCTAATCAACTCTAAAGAACCTAAGCTAGAATGCTCAAGAGTGTTCAAGCTTGAAAGCTTGAGAGAGAAAATGCTAACTTTTCAATACTTGATCTAAGATCATTGATTGTGCTCTAAGATGAAAAATGAAGAAATATAAGCAGCTATTTATACTAAAGAAAATGCGGCAATGTCCAATAGTAGGACAACTAATTAGGTCATCAATCATAATGGATAGTGAGCTGACATCCATCCAAAGTGAGTTGGCATCCATCCGGTTGAATCTTATTAGAAATTATGTAGCTTCAATTTAAGGCGAACAATAAATTGTCTTTCACCCAACAAGATATTCATCCCGAACATCGATATGTCGGATGATGTCCGATAAGTTGGATCCACCTATGAGCAATTCCCGAGTACTTCTGTAGACTGTGTAGAAACACGAAGAAAACTGTAGGTCTGGATAATGAGTTGGATGAAGATTAAAATGTCGATTAGTCGATTAGTAGGAGAATAATCAAACAAAGACAGCCATGGAATTGTAGCTAATGATATGTTGTTAATTTTTGCAAGAAATAGTGAAAGTAGAACTATGTTTCATGTATTAATGGATACAATATACAATACTTCATCAACAATGTGATGTTAGAACATGCAAGGATCATTTTGATAGTTATTGTTGGGCATTTGGCAGTATATATGGATTGGTTAGATCTTAGATCTCAGTTAAATAAGTGTGTGGGCTCTAGAACCCTACATGTCAGAAGGATGTGTTGGGGGACTAGAGGCCACCTCAAGCACACCATCATCATTGCAACTTGCACAACAAGAGAGACTCTAGTGGCTCCTCCTACGGTCTTCTCTAATGTCGAGAAGAGACATTGGGAGTCGTATCATAGGGGGGAGATCATAGAAAAATTGTTGACGTATCCATGAGAGTGCCTCTCATTGTAAGGAGTCCCTACGATGAGGCCTGCTAGAAGGATGTATTGGACTAGAGGCCATTTCCAAGTGCACCATCATCGTCGCAACCTCCACGACAAGAGACACTCATGTGGCTCATGCAAAAAGAAAGTGCAACCACTAGCAAAAGATGCTTTCATCCAATTTAAATACATATTAGAAACTACATTTGATGTTGATTCATGGCAAAATGGTGCAAGTTTAGCATGTATAAAAACAACATTTTGCCCAAGATGACAAAAGTTGATCATCACATTAAAAAATTGAACAATAAATGAAGCTTAGCAAATTAGAGTGCACCTCATGATACATCCTACAATTAATGATAACAGCCATTAAAAGCTTACAAACTATAAATTTTGTCTATTGTCATTGATAAAAAAAACTGTACAATATGGTTCACCATTCTAGATTCACTTTACATACATGCAAAAGATTGAATCCTTGATATAATCTAAAAATCCCCATCCATGAATGGTTTGGCACTCCCATGAGTTGCCTTGTAAAAGCATACAAAATTATACTAGTGTCTAAATACCAAAACGTGGAGTCATATGCATCTAGTCAAGTCTTGATCATCATAAGTTATAACCAAACAACAACTAGGGATGGCTTTCACTTTACTTCGCATATACAATCAACATTATGCAATCCTTCATAATTGACTTTCTCCTCTTCCCATCAAGCTGAAACATTGACTTTACAATTTGCACATTGAACCACAATATAGAAATTTTATTTGATGTATTTATATCAAAAGAAACTAACTTGAACAGAAAAAAATAGCAACAACATTAAACTCACTCATTTCTCAACTCGCTAAAGATTTTCAAACTTTTGCAAAAACAACCAACTGTCCACAAAAGCATGGCATCCAAAGTAGCAAATTCAGGCAAGTTCAGGATTTTTAGCTTTAGAAAAAACTACATTTGAAAAATAGAATTTGATTTTTTTAAGCCTTAAATTACATGTCAAACAAACCAAAAAATCTAGCATGTTAAACTTTTCCTTAAGTCATATAGAACTAATAGCAAAAAACTATCACAAAAGTTAACTCTTTTTTCAGCTTGATGCCTCCTTATATTGTCGAATGCTTCAATGTTTAGTCTTGCAAACTTGTGACATCCTCAACGTCTCAAAATAAATGTGTCACAAGGATTTTGAGACATACCTTGATATAGATAACAAGTAGTGATTGGAGCAACAAAACTTGAATAAAAGACTACAGAAGTAAAACAATAAAATGTCAATATTATGAATAAACTTTGACAAGTCAACAACAAGTCAGCAACAATCAATGCTGCAAAACATGAGAATCTGCAACTACACTAATATAAAATGAAAGTTAAGATGAAATGTACAAGTTTATAAAAAGACTACTACAACACTTTTTCGCTAGTGTTATAAAAGATATGTCTATATTTAGTTGACATAACCCAAGAACGAATAGCAACATAAAAATCAATGGATTCCACATCAGTACTTCCCTCGATAGAAATACACATTAATGCGTCCATTGCCTCCAAACCATTTTTTTTATTTCCTTGATGAGATTCAACTTGTTGAAGCCTCTTTCACAAGTTGTTGAATTTGTGCCTGCACGAGAGCAATACATGCTAGTGTATACAAACTCTTATACTTTTTCTTTGATTTTTCGTTGGACCCAATCATTGACCATGTATCTCGAAATTTCAAAAAAGGTATTGACCACCAAGGATTCATCATAAACTAGTGAGAACTGAAGAGTCTAGTGGTGGCCACGACATTACAATAGAAAATATAGTCGGTTTCAATGAAGATGATCTTGTAAGTTGAGATCTTATATTCTAGTTATTGTTCTATTTTTTGTAGTTGTGATTTTCACCTTTCAATCTAAATATATCTCTTACTACTCGTCTTTACAGAATACCATCAAAGTAGTTTCCTTTGCTATAAGATGTGGAGGTCTTTGCGAGGGATCTTGGGGCACGAGGATGCATCTCTTTCCCATTATTTGAAGAATTTTGTGAATAACAAAATTTGTATATATCATACGAGTTATAGTACATCCGTTGCAACCATTATAACCACAATTAGAGCATTGTCTGTTTGCTTAGGAGGCCACAATTATGCCAAGGGAAAATTCAAAATTGTCTTTGCTAAGAGGGATCTAGCTATTAAAACACTCGGTTATATCTTTGAAGATACCAGAAAAAGATCATCTTCAATGGTCCTTTATTCGGGATATATAGGCATGAGCAAAAAAAACAATATACAATTTTTAGATCCATATGAAAGGAGATTGTTCCTTCATGATAATACCATGCATTTCAAACTTGGAGATGATGAAAATTGAGCTTAAAATAGATTATATATATACATGTTTTCTATTGTATCACGAGGATCTCTTTTTTCTTATGAATTTGAATGCTTTATAAAAGATTATAACACTGTTTGGCGAGTTCTTAGCTTGATATCTAAATTAGAGTCATCTGTAAAACCACTGGAATAGTTGTACTAAATATTTATTTTTTGAATTATGTCCACCATGATTTGTAGCTCTATGAGATGTTCCTCTTGCTTGCCAATGAGATTTTTTCATGCTTTGTGATGACCAAATACCTAAGCTCTCATATTCCTTTGCAAAATAAGTTGCATGATGAAGAAAGATGTGCTGCAAACAAAAGTTGAAATAAGTAACATCAGTAGAAATAAATATAATCATGAATGAGATTAGTACCATATAATGATATAGAACAGTACCATATAAATGTGTAATGTTATCTTTTTCCCAACAATCTCGTACAGATTTTACAAATGTGGAGCAATGATTTTGCAAAGTACTCATGATATCTTCTGATGATAGGTTTTCCTTCCTGATAATACCTATGAGTGTGTCAAAGTTCTTCCACACTTGTGTCTTTTCCATTCGATTATTTCCTTTGATTACTCGTGTGGATGAAATTTGTTTCCAAATTTCATATCTGACACTAGATTCTTTGCATGTGTGATTGGATACGTATCTTCTTGCTCTAGCACCTCCAATTGATGGTTTACTAGAAACATTTCTTTTTTGTCCGGAGAGTCTGTCATTTTTTCTCAATGGTGACATTCCCTTTATGTAGTCCTGCCATTGAAAGAACTTCTTTCAGCCTCTTAATTGATGCTTTAGCCACAGACTCCGTTTTTGTATTCCATGCAAGGAGAATATGCAGATAAATAATTTTTTCAATAATACCAACCTCAACATGCAATGTGCATATGTGAACATGTTTTAATGGAATTGGCAGCACACTTTTCATATTTGGATCTTCTGCTTCTCGTATTGGTCGTCCCAAATTCATATTATAGGAATCCTTCTTGCAATAAGGACATAGATGTTTTGATGCTGCACCATGAGAGACATTATACATACATTTCAATGTTTTCAAATCGCCTGCAAGGTGCCATTGAATTTGAAAACTTCCATGGTTTTCGATTGTAAGTTTTTTACCCTCCAAATGTCTAATTATAATCTCGCCATAAATTGTACATGAAAATTATATTCATGAAAGTTTTTTATGATCCTCTTTCAAGACTTGTAGAGAAGCAAGTAATGCATGACTAATAAAAAAGGACAATGTATTCAATGTTGATAACGATGCAGAGAAGTTATTACATCTCATGCTTAACTAACTAATGTTTGAAGTTAACCATAGCAGTTAAATGTCGGGCAAGGCTGAAAACTTGAAAAACGGCAACCAAAAGGTACTGTTTCGCATTCTATCTCTACGTAGTTTCTCTCTAAAGTCAAATCGCTTAAAGGGCCCATTTTAAGCCCATATTTCCCTAATGATTTTGACCTTTTACAGATTTCATAATAGTTTTGTGATTTTATAAGGTTAGTTTGACCTTTGTTGGAGAGCAATGTTGGACTCTTGGAGTGACTAGTAGTTAGACTAGCTTGTAGGCCAACAAAAATCAAATAAGAGGAACGTGATGCAAAGGGAGGTACAAATGGGGAACCGAGATTGAGTACTTTGGGATTAGTAGGACAAACTTAGTAACCAATATATTGATTCCGGTACTAATGTAGCTGGACGGGAGGATGGACTCCTGAAGGAGGATTTTCTGATTTGATGGTGACTCACAATAAAGAGCTAACAGAAAATATTTTCTGGTATCAAATGCTGGGCAGAGCCATTAAAAAATCGCATAAGAAAATAAGTGCAAAGGAATAAAAGAGATCCAATATCTAATAAAGAGAAGCATCATATAACGCTTTTGAGGATGAGCACAGTGTACTAAAGCGACCTTCGAAATTGCCTGAGCATCTGAAGTTGTAGACAGGCAGCTTTTGGGTGTTGCTTGTGATTGAATTGATAGATGATAGGAGAGTTTAATAAACAACTTCTTACGGATTTGGCGTGTAGTTGGATGGCTTAACTGAATAAAGTACTGATTGTTTACTACTTGAAGAAGAAACAAGGCCTTGACCCACTAGACAAGGTAATCTTTCAGCAAGGAGACGACACAAATCAAAACTGCCACGCACCCGCTGATCAGCTAAAAAGCGGGAGCGTGCAGCTGTTAGTAGCGTATCATAATGGCTTTCCTTAGTTGCAGTGATGGTAATTGTCGGGGTAAATGAGTTTTGTTATGGGTTGCTTTGGGAAGTAAACGCGGTTGGTTTGTATTTAAAAGAGAAAACGATCGATTACGGGATGACTGCACTACTGAACTTTGAAGCCTCTCAGCTATCATGCCCATTGCCATCGACAAAGCAAATTTACCGTCAAGCTGCAGCCTATATGCATTCACACATATGTACATATACATGTGCGCGTGTGTCTATATACATGTATATATATATTTCTATATATGATATATCCTTGCTGACTTTTGATTTCAAGCTATCGGTGCTGATTTGAGAATCAAGATTCCAACACAAGTTCCGAAGCTAGCAGCACGTACCCATCACTTAAGCGCATGATAGCGGAATCATGGCGAGGATAAGCCAATTTAACAATCATGCCACCAGTGGCGGGTGCCACGGTGCCACTGCCCATGAGACTGGAAAGAGAAGTGTGAAGCTGAATCTTCAAGCTGTCAGAGCTGTTGAGCTTATGGGTTGAGTGAGTTGTGAACAGTGTGAAGGAAGCTGTTAGCTGAAGCATCGAATTTCGAACCAACCCATGTGTACCTTCTTCACCGACACCGCCTTAAATAATCCATAACAGACGCACAACAAACTCTTGTGTGAATGTCGCAACATTCAACACTCCATTGCAGTCAAGCCTCCAACAGCATACGAGCACTCACACAATAATAACACTATATCTATGACAGTATAATAGTAAATACATATCTCCGCAGACAGCTCTGGCCAGCGTGTATCACAGGAAACAGCTATGGAGTACATAATTCACAGAAACTTCCCAATCCGGACATAGGATCAATTATACTAAACAGACTAGTCAGTAGAGCACTCTCTGCTAGAGGCAGGCGACCGTAAATTAATAAAATCTTTAAAAACGGAACTGACACGTCTTTCTTCAAAAAAAACAAAAATCCGAACAAAAATTTAAAAGATGTTGATTTTCGAAAAATAAACTTATTTTTTTCCACAAAAAAATGTCATGTCGTCCTAAAGAAATGGATAAAGTTTGTTTGGAGTCTGGACCTTGAAATTCCTGATATTTGAGCTTAGTAAAATTATTATTGCATTATAGAATGTCTTAATAAGCCCAAATTTCTGCCGAGTCGCTAGTTGAGCAAAAATTGTACTCATTTTGTCAAGGAGGGCTGAAGGTCATAACTGATCCATAAATGACAAGACCTAGTGATCAAATATATTCTTGATAGGGAGAGCCTAGAGGGAAAGGCTCTAGGATTTGATTGAGACTATAAAGTGTTTTAGAATTGTGACATTCTTAAAGCATATTAAAAATAAGTAGATAAATGTTTAGCCATGGTTTTCAAGTCATTTCTAGAAATAATATAATTAATAAAAAAACTTAGCATGAAAGGAATTCAATGGCAAATTTAATTGTGGGTCTGAAAAGTCTAGATGACAACAAATCTTAAAACATACAACCTTTAAAAAAATGGAGATTATTATCAGCCAAGTGTGGAAAGTCCAGATGACAACAAATCTTAAAACATACAACCTTAGAAAAATGGAGAAAAGTCTAGATGACAACAAATCTTAAAACATACAACCTTAGAAAAATGGAGATTATTATCAGGCCAAGTGGGCTGTGATGGTAGAGGGTTAAAAAATGAAGATTATTGTGATGGTACAGGGTTAAAAAAATGAAGATTATTATGGGGCCAAGTGTGCTCGAAGGTAGAGGGTTCTTGGTGTGGATTGACCACCAAAGGTGAAACCCACCAATGACACATGAAATTATTGTAGCATTCCTCCCCAAAGCCCTATAATTCTTATAAAGTAGACTCCAGACTTTTTAAAAAAAAATTTACCCAAAAGAATTTGTAACCATCATGGGCCTGTTAAAGGCTACAAGGCTATTAAATATGAAACTTTAAGTCTTTAGTTTTATATAAATTGTTTATTGAATGTTTTCAATAAAATTGGAGTCTATACCTTTATTGAATAACCATGTGGGATGTGAATTATAGCAGTTTTTTAAGCATGTCCTATTATGGAATTGAGACACGGTGCATATATAGGCCATTCGAGTTTTATGTGTGATCATAAAGATCATAGAAATATTTCAAAGAAGTCAATTATAAATAAGTCTGATTATTCATCAAGATACACACACTTAAAAGGTTGCTATTGGTTATTCATTCACCTAAAATAAATATTCACATGATAATTGGAAAAGCAAATGATCTAATGATTAGATGTACTGCTTATAAGACATTGTATCAAAATTCATGAAATAAAATAAGCAATGAGTATTTTATTTCATATATTTCAAATTGCTCTAAAAATTGAGTTTTATGCACGGTTGGGGAAACCTTTTTGGGGTTTTCCTCCAAAAACCTGTATTTCAGGAACTTTTCCGATTTTTTCAAGGATGACCCTCAATGCATGCCGATTATACATTCTTTTATGACCTAAGAAAAGCTGCAAATTTTTTAGCATGTTTATTTTTGACAAAAGTTGCCATTCTTTTATGACCTAAGAAAAGCTGCAATTTTTTTAGCATGTTTATTTTTAACAAAAGTTGCCAATTCCATTCTTGGACTTTTCCGACTTTCCCCAACATTGGACTTTTCCGACTTTCCCCAACATTGGTTTTGTGGTTTCGGCAGGCAGATCGTCTGTAAGAAAGTTTGCCAAGCAATCTGGTACGAAGGTTCACAGCCCCATTACTCAATTTTCTTTGGCTGTGGAGGGCGCCAGTCAGCGTCAAGTTACAACTTTTCAGCTCACTCACTGCACACTGCTCAGTAACGACTTTAGGACCTCCACAGCACAAAAGCTGTGCAGCCGGAATCAAACCGTCAGGCTCAGACACTATATCAAAGCTCAAGGCTGGCTGGCTGGCTAAAGCAGTTGAGCTTTCGGATTCCCACTTGGGCCTTGATGTACCTACTAGTGCTGAAAATGCATCAATCAATGCTCAAAGATTTTGGTACTGTAACATGTGGCCAGCCCAGATTAAACAGCCCACCAAACTTATTTACTTTCCTTCCACATCTCCCATTCCATCAATCTAAATTTCAGGTGAGACAGGAAGCCTGAAGGCGAAAGGCATCTTCAGTCTTGGAGAAAGAGGCTGTGGGGCAGTGTGGGGATTGGAAGCGCATTTGGAAGCAGAACGAGATATGGTGAGAGAGAGTTGGAAGCGCCGCCGGTGGCTAGGGTGACGCCGCGGTCGGTGGTGTACATGTGACGTATATGGCAGCCGGAGAGGCTACGGCGGCGGCGGCCCAGGTTGCGGTTCCTGCTAAGAGGCCTTCACGAATCACGTGTGTGATGCCCGTTGATACGGCCTCCAAACTTGAAACCTTCAACCTGCATTGGCCTTCAAAGGCCCCTTTTCATTCACGAAAAAACCACAAAAATGTATTAAACTTCACATGAAAGCCAGCCTCCATAAAATCTCTGACATGTCTTGAAGAGTTCCGAAACCCTTGGCACATCACTTTTGAAAGGTAAAATATTAATCAGGGCTTCAGATTGAATGTTCATAGAAAATGCAACCCTTCATCTAAAAAGGATAGTAAGTAATAGGATCTTTTTGGCATTGCCTTGCAAAGTCAATACTATGTATTGAGATAGGTCAATGGAATTTAGAAAAAAAAATGTCAACGGTAAAAGATACTCTATGGTGACAACCTAAACTTATATGGTGACAACCTAAACTTATAAGGCATCAACGTTGACTAACATGCATGTGTTTCCATTAAAAAACTCTTATAAACGCATGCAAACAACGCATGATGCATAAGGCCGAAAAAGTAAAGACATGCCAATGTGGTGCTTAACTATGCATGAATAGTGCTTTAAAGCAAAAGCTAAAAAAAGGTGTATTTTTTATTATGAAAGAAAGTGATGCAATGTGTACGGATTCAACATCTTCCACAGATTCAGAATCTTAAGAGCTACTTTCAAGGTTTTGACTAAGTTGAAGCAGAGAGTCCCTTTGGGGGTTATCCTGCTGCATTGAAAGAAAGTGATCTTGTCACTATAGACTTCAGTTAGCATGAAAATAAATGATAAAAAAAAACTGAAAATGAAAAAGACTACTCCCTCTCTACTATTGTTGGAGATGGTGAACTCAACCAACCTTTTTTCCGACACATTTCTCGAATAGCCGATAGTTCGGCACACCATCAACACCGACATCTGCAGATCCGATAGTTCGGACAGCTTCCGAACTATCAAATGCCTACAAGTGCTGAGACGAACTATGAACAAACGAACTGTCAAGTGACTCGAATTATCGAATTTGAAGAGTTGCGAGACACAAAATTGTCATGCTCAACCGTAAAGCAACATTACAAGAAGAGATACATAGTTAGCTGATAGTTTAGCGTAAATCTCTCTTGTAATGATTAGTTAAACTATCTTTTAATCCCATCTAGCAGAACATAAGTATAGACCAGAAATATAAAAAAAGTATGATGACAACGTTGTCAGTGAAGAACAAAAAAAAAAAAGAGGAGCGTCAGGCCGGTGTGTTGCATTGCATTGCCGACTCACTCTAAAAGAAGAAAATACAAAAAGATATTATGTTCTTCCAATAGTGTTTTTGCGTTGTATTCATTCTTGTTTGATTGATTGTTACATTTCTTGTGATTCGTATTAACGTATCTAGTTCCAATAATCTTGCACATTGTGTAGCATACTTCCGCAATAGATAGCGCACTTTTGTAGCATGGTATCAAAGCGAGTTCATTAGATACAATATGGCTACTACAATTCAAGCAAGGATCACGATCAATCTTTGATCGCATACGGAAATTCAAAGATAAAGACACTTCTAAAAGACAAGGGGATATGGTCAGCGACCAATCTCATAGAGCCAAAACCTCTAGAGGGAGATCCAAGGAGGCGGAATTGATAAGGAAGGATGAACGCACAATGGCGATCATCGTATCATCCATAAACGAAGAAATTCTCAAACAGATTGAAGATTGTCAAAGCAGCCTTAAGCATGGGAAAAACTAAAGCAAAAGTATGAAATGAGGACAACTGCATCGGTCATGCACCTCTACAATCAGCTACAGAGCTTGTGATGGGATGGAAATGAGTTGGATCAACATGTGAAGAACATCAAAATGATCTTCGCTCAGCTCTCTGCATTTGGACAAGAGCATCAAATCCAAGCACCACAATAGCTGATGTATTATGAAATCACTACCCTCTGAGTCATCTTATCAGCCACTGAGAATGCTTATCTTAAGTTAACCTGAGATGACATTCGATAGAGCAGTCAATCTCATAGCAGATGAAAGATTGATGAGAGATGAAGGAGAATCAAATGGCGACCAAGAAAAGGCTCTTTTTGCAAGGGGAAAGAAGGAGAACAAAAACAAGCCCAACATCTATAAGACTCACATGAAGTCTTCAACGAAGGGTAACAACAACAAAGATACTTCTACTTGTAATCATCGTCAAGAGTCAGGGCATACAGTAGATAGATGCTGGTTTAATCCGACCACACCTTGCACTCACTACAAGAAAAAGGGACATTCAGCAGATAATTGCTAGCACAATCCCAAAGGAAATCACAAAGGAGAAAAAAAAAATGTCACAAAATCATCCAAAGATGGTGAGAAGAATGCCAATGTGTTCACAGTTGTCGATGAGGAGTCCATGACCTACACGCAACATGATTATGACATAGTAATTGATTCAGGAGCCACATCTCATATAGCTTGAAAAAAAATGTTCTGGTGAACCACAAGGCACTTGGACAACACAAGAATGGTGATACTAGGTGATGGGAGTAAACACGATGTCGAAGGCATCAGAACTCTTCAGTTCCGTACATTGTCGGGACATGCAGAGCTTCAAGGAGCCCTCTATGTACCAACAATTGAGAAGAGATATACTCTCTATATCGAGAATAGCAGATCTTGGAATGCGAGTCCTAATGGAAACGCATGCCAAATGGTCGAGCACAAATCGAATAAGCTGCTGACTATAGGATCAAGACAAGGTAATTTGTATCAAGCAAAAATTATCAGCAGCTACGATAGTATACTAAATGCATCCGAAAGAAAGAATTATTTTTGGCATAGACACACATATCATTTGATTATGAGTAGTCTCTATGACATGAGCAAGAAAGAACTTGTGAATGGTCTTAAAATTACAAGTCCAGACTCTGACTTCTACGAAGTCTGTCAGAAAGGTAAGCAACATCACATGAAGGAAGGAGACCTAAGACTTAGAATTTGCTTTGCACAGGAACACAGATCATGCTACACAGTAACACAAACAAAAAACACTCTCCACAGCAAGCTCACATAGCAACTGTATTTCTCAAAATGAAATTACACTGTACATATAGTTGTTCACTCAGGCAACCCATGCATGACCCAGGTTGCCGTTGGCGGGACGCGTGTCCCGTCGACTTGCCTCGTGGCGAGGCCAACTGATCCTTATCCACTTATATGACCCACAGTACAGTAGCACAATGATTCTACTTTAGTTCTAACTCTCTCCCTTAAAGTAGAGTCTACTTTATACACAGTAATATACATAGCTTTAAAGTCAACAAACTTTAAGTACATAAAGCTTTGATCTAAACTTATCAAACTTTTCTCCAACAAGTAACTTAGTGAAAATATCAGCTAGTTGTTCTTCTGTGCTACAATGAACAACATGAATTTCACGACTCAACAGCCTCTCACGTATAAAGTGATACTGAATCTCAATGTGTTTAGTTCTCGCATTGAACACTGGATTCTTTGCTAGCTAAATGCCACTCTGACTGTCGCTATGTAAAGTCGTGGGATTTTTCTGCTACATGCCAACTTCTTCCAAAATTTGTCTCAACCATATAGCTTCCCGTGCTGCACTACACATTGCCTTATACTCTACCTCTATGGTGGAAAGAGCAATTGTACTTTTCTTCTTACTAGACCAGGAAAAGCAACTACCACAAAACTGGAATACATACACTGTGGTAGATCTACAATCATCATAGTCACCTCCCCAATCCGCATCCACATAACCACACAACTCAGGTAAACCATCATGCTTCCTGTAAATCAAGCCATACTCTGAAGTGCCTTTTACATAATGCAAAATGCGTTTAGCTGTCTTCCAATGCGTTTCCGTAGGTGCTGCCATAAACTGACTTACAATGCCAACAACATAGCATATATCTAGTCTAGTCGTGGTAAGGTAAATCAAGCTCCCTACTAACTGCCTATACAGCGTAGCATCAAATGACCGTGACTCATCAAGCTTAGAAAGCTTTTTACCTAGTTCAATAGGAGTATTTACTGGTTTGCAATCTTGCAACCTAAACTTGTGCAGCAACTCTTTGACATACTTCACTTGTGTTAAACCCACTTTGTGTCCTTTTTGCCACACCTCTACTCCAAGGCAATAATGCATCAGACTGAGATCTGTCATCTCGAATTATTCCATGAGGTCTTTCTTGATCATATCTATTATTTCTTGATTATTTCCCGTAATAATCAATTCATTAACATAAAGAGCAATCAAAGCAACCATACCATCAAAGCATAAGACATATAGATTTGGATCAGAGTGTGTTCTCACCATACCCTTTGAACGAAAGTAGGCATCAATCCTGCTATACCACGCACGTGGTGCCTGTTTAAGACCATAAAGCGCTTTTTTCAAGCGACATACTTTATTTTCCTGTCCCTTTGCTACAAAGCCTTCAGGTTCATCCATGAGCACCTCTTCTTCCAACTCACCATTCAGAAAAGCAGATTTCACATCCATCTGATGCAAAGGCCAGCCAAAATGTGAAGCTAAAGCAACAAGTAGACGTAGAGTATTCCACTTACATACCGGCACAAAGGTCTCCTCATAGTTGATGTCTTTGCTTTGTGCATACCCTTTGATCACCAATCTTGCCTTGTGCTTTGCTATACTTCCATCTGCATGGTACTTAGTTCTGTATACCCATTTGCAGCCAATGGGTTTCTTGCCAACTGGTGGTTCTACTAAGTCCCATGTGCTATGCTTAGCAATTGACTCCATCTCCTCTCCCATGGCCTTGACCCAAATGTCATCATCCTTCGCTTCACCATAAGTCGAAGGTCCTTTTCTTTGAATAATGCTAGATAAGAGAGCATAATTTGCTTCATACCTCTCAGGTTGTGTCTTCTCTCTTGTTGATCTTCGTAGCTCTCCCTAGCTAGATGATCCTGGAAAGTCATTCATGTCGTGACTCTCCAACAATCTCTCAAACCACTTAGGGAGCTTCCTGTTAGGTGATCGGCCTCTTGGTGAAAATGTATCCCACGGTACATCCTTTTCCTTGCGTTTGTCACCTGCAATTTCAATCATTCTTGCACCAAAAGGTTTGTCCCTACCTCTCCAACCTATCTCTTGAGGTTGAGAGTAGTATCTTGAGATGTATCCTCATGTTCATCACTTAGAAGGTCAATGAATGGATCATCACTCGGAAGGTCAATGAATAGATCATTGGGAGTTGGGGAGGCCTTGGGAGTGGTGTGGGCAAGCAAATAAACAATATTGTTTTATCTATTTTGATATTTTTGTATATCCTACATGGCATTCCTTAAAGGGTCTTTTTGATATTGAGAACTCCTCTAATGACAGGCGGTATCCTCACTATACCATCTTTCCCACTGGATGTCTCTATCTTCTCATCATCCTCATCTTCATACATCTTGGACTCATCAAAGATAATATCACGGCTAATATGGACTTTGTTTTCCACTGGATCAAAACATCTATAGCCCTTCACACGATCATCATATCCTAGGAATATACACTTGATAGCTTTTACATCAAGTTTACGTCTCTCTTCCTTAGGAACATGTACAAAGGCCTTACGTCCAAAGATTCGCAAGTGGTTCACCTTTGGCTTCTACTTCGTGAATGCTTCCTCAGGTGTTATCTTTGATATGGCAATGGTAGTACTTCTATTTTGAAGATAGACTGCCGTACTGCATGCTTTTGACCAAAAATCCTTTGGTAGTTTCATCTCAACTAGCATAGATCTGGCACTTTCCACAATCGTACGATTCTTGCGCTCAACTACACCATTGAGAGCAGGAGTATGAGCTTGCGTAAATTGTCTTTTAATCCCACATTTATCACAAAGATCATTGAAGTCATTAAACTTGTACTCACCTCCACTATCTGATCTTAGGACTTTGATCTTCCTACCTGTCTGATTTTCGACCAATGCTTTGAAGCTCTTGAAGTTGTCAAATGCATCTGATTTCTTCTTCAAGAAGTAGATCCACATCTTACTTGACATATCATCAATAAAGGTCATGAAATAGAAGGCTTTACCTAAGGACATGGTCCTCATAGGCCCGCATAAATCTGTGTGGATTAAATCCAAGATGTTCTTTACTCTTGCAACACCCCCTTTATTGAACTTCTCTCGATGCTGCTTCCCATATACACATGATTTGCACATCGATTTTAAGTGGTCTTCAATGGTAGGCAATCCTGTTACC
Organism: Diphasiastrum complanatum; assembly: GCA_029204225.1. Classification (NCBI taxonomy): domain Eukaryota; kingdom Viridiplantae; phylum Streptophyta; class Lycopodiopsida; order Lycopodiales; family Lycopodiaceae; genus Diphasiastrum; species Diphasiastrum complanatum. The sequence goes on along the minus strand of CM055097.1, from coordinate 8,748,446 downwards.
ATCTCCAATTTTCTCATCACACTGAGACTTCCCAAGTTCAAGTGACCAAGCCTCTTATGCCACAACTCCGTTTGCGATGGAATGGACGATACAAGTCCATGTTGCCCCTTGATTGTAGCATTCAACCTGTACAATTTTGTATTGGGCTCCCTTACTCCATCCTCAATAACTTTGAGCTTTTGGTTCACATCCTTCATAAAGCAACGATCATGGGCGAATTCTACTTTCAACTTTTGATCAGTAATGACTCCAACAGAAAGTAGATTTTTTTTCAAACTTGGTACGTAAAGTACCTCCCTGATCATTCTGCTTTTGCCATCAGGTAGTTGGATTGAAACAGTGCCTATCCCCTTGATCTTGCACACCTCACCATTTGCTTGTGAAACGGACGTTCCATTATCCAACACTTTCATGCTACTGAACCAATTCTTGTTACATGTCATGTGTCTTGTGGCTCCCGAGTCAATATACCACGCTTGATCATTTTGATTAGATGACAATGCAGATATGAAGATGCTAGAGTCTTCAATCTCACCCTCATCGACAAGGTTACCTGCTTGCTTTGGTTTCCCCTTGCCTTGTTCGGCCAAGAATTTGTGACATTCACTCTTCCAATGGCCCTCTTTACCACAATGGAAGCACTTGTCTTTCTTCTTAGTCTTACTAGAATATCCCTCATCCTTATGAGACTTGGCAAATTGCTGCTTAGACATCTTCTTGCCCTTGCCCTTGCCTTGTTTCTGGCATGTCGCAAGTGCCTGATCGTTAGTATTTTGACGTCTAGCTTTCACCATTTCTCGTCGTTGCTCTTCATGCATCAAGATTCCTATGAGCTCGTCAAAGGTTGGCAATCTTTCTCTTGATGCTATTCCGCTCACAAACATCTGATAGGGTTCTGCAATGCTGCACAATGCATTGTGCACCAGCTCCACATCACGTATGCGCTCACCAATAGAATGCAGTTCATCCCTCATTGTCTTGATTCTGGTCATATACGTCTGAATGTGTTCTTCTTGCTCCATGCGAGCACTATTCAACTTTGACTTCAGAAACATGATTCTTGACGGATTTGACGTCTCGAACTGCTCCTTTAGCACATCCCATGCCTATTTGGGTGTAACAGCATCACAAATGTGGTAATGATGTGATCCTTCACTGACAAGTTAATGAAGGTCAAAGCTTTCCTCAACTTTTTGTCGAACACTTTGATATCCGCTTCATTTGGCGGCCTTCTCTCATCGCTTGTGATGACTTCCCACACGTCTTTCTCCATTAGTATGTTTTTCATTTTGAATTTCCACACTGCATAGTTAGAAATCCCGTCCAATTTGCTACTTTCACTCAAAATGGACTCTCCCATGTTTGTCATCGCAAAACTGCTTGAAACTTCTGTTGTAGGCTAAAAACAGTATGCCAAGGCTAACAGTGATGTCAGAAGTTGAAAATAATGACCTGCACTTTTTCCCTTACCAGGCCACTCGTCACTTTTCCACCAATTTGAAAGCCAAATCGGCGTCGCCTTCCAAAATGCACTCAATCGTCAACTCCCAACTACGTGCCCAGTGGAATGGTGAAATCACTTTTGGCACACTCCAAACACTTTCTCCGCTGCAATCACTCTATTTTGATGTACCGTACTTGCAGGTACAGTCCGGGTGCCCTTCGTTTGGAGGTTATAGCCTTTCGTTTGGGTCAAAACGGACAAAGGACCCAAAAATAAGAACTTTTCTTGCTTTTGAACTGTTTCTTCAGAGTGAAGAAACTTCACACTTCATGAATTTGGGACGCAACTCAACCTTCAATGAATTTTTTTTTATTGAAGTTGAATGGCTATAATTACTTCAACTACCCTTCAGACTCCATCTAAAGGTCGATTTTGATCCAACTGTGGATATTCATCTTAAGTAGCACGATCTCAACCGTCGATCCGTATCTACTCTCAATCCTACAGCTGTGATCTTTCCAAAACGTTGAAACAGGGTACTCCAGCCGCTGGAGACTTCGGAGCACTACAGCTCTACTCTCTTCACCGTGCACGACAACCTCTTCGCGGCCTCCTTCTCCTTCACGAGCTTCAAGCTATGGCTGCAGGGTTTTGGCCACCCAGCTCTCGTAGATCCAGCACGTTGTACTGCTTACGGCTGTCCACGGCCACTTCAAGTCTAATTTGTACTGCTAAGGTGCCCTTCTCTAAGATTTCACAACAACCAAAACAGTTCAAAATAGAGAGAAAACCAAGTATTTAGGCTTCCAAACCCTTGACCAGGGTTTTGCTTGCAACTTTTGATCTTGGCTTGCTTTTCACAGCTCTCTGGCTAGCCAAATCAATTGCTCTGAGGTCGCCCTACCATTGAAAAGCTGATGCTTCAATCTGTTTGTCAAACGGTGTCCGATTGATCGCACACTGACTGCAAACACTGAATAGTCTGTTACAAAATTTCAAACTTCCGTTTGTCGAGGTTCTGATTCAGCCGACAACCCTTGTCTCTGAATCCTCACATAGTCTCAAGCTTATCAAGCTTCTGTGTGCTAAACTCTCTGCACCAGTGTTTCTCCTTCCATCTTCAATCCCCCGTAAACCCCGAACTCTCAGAAGACAGTTCTCCCAAAGCTCTCTTCAACGATGATGCTGTACTGTGTACACTCCTTGTACCGCACTGATACCAACTTAGAATTTGCTTTGCACAGGAACATAGATCATGCTACACAATAACAAAGACAGAAAACACTCTCCACAACAAGCTCCCATAGCAACTGTATTTCTCAAAATGAAATTACACTGTACATATAGTTGTTCACTCAAGCAACCCATGCATGACCCAGGTTGCCGTTGGCGGGACATGTGTCCCGTTGACTTGCCTCGTGGTGAGGCGAACTGATTCTTATCACTGATAGGACCCACAATACAGTAGCACAGTGATTCTACTTTAATTCTAACTCTAAGGACATCCTAGAATTGGTATATTCAGATGTTTGTGGACCTACGAAGGTCGACTCCCTTTTTGGATCGAGATACTTCCTCACATTCATAGATGATTTCAGCAGGATGACAACTATATACTATCTAAAGAAGAAGTCTAAAGTGTTTGATGCATTCAAAAAATTTGTAGCGTTTGTAGAATGACACACCTCCAAGAAATTACAGATCCTTACATCCGACAATGGAGGTAAGGAGTTTCTGAGCTTCTGTCAAGAAAGAGAAATTGAACATCAGTTTACGCCCGCATATACGCCACAATACAATGGCATAGCAGAAAGATGAAATAGAACCCTTGTGGAAGGAGCAAAGTGCATGATGGCTCAAGCACAATTGCCAAGTCAGTTTTGGGCTGAAGCAATCGCAACTGTAGTTCATCTACAAAACTGATCGATAACGACAACATTGGAAAACAAGACGTTCGTACAAAATATGGACAGGTGAGAAGCCTGATCTATGGTATGTATGAGTGTTCAGATGTCTCAGCAGTCGTATCCGTTTGTCCTTGGTCTTGGCCTTCGGACCCTTGATCTTGGGTGAATCCCCGTGCTGTCTACTGGCTTTGGTCTTGATTGGTACTGGCCTGTGCAGTGTCAAAATTAGGGGGTAGTGGAACTACCACAGGGGCGGGCTGGGCCTTCGTTTCCATGAATTTTTGGCAAGCCTTGAGGGCTTGTTTGGCCTGGGCGAGCTCGTGAGTTGCGCTTGTCCGATATTTGTTGAACTTTGCCTGGTAGCTATTTAAGGTTTGGCTATAAACCTACACCTGACGCCAAAGAAGATTCATTTCTGATTGAGAGAGCGGCCTTGAGTCTGGTGCATGTTGAGCTAACCAGACGAGCTTTTCATCTTGTAGGGCTTTGACCTCCGTCCCCAGACGCGTATTCTCTGCTTCCAAAAGGTTTAGTTGCGTCTGGATCGGTGTATTGAATCCAATAGGGTCTTTTCACATCGGCCACTTGTAGATCTTTACGAGCTGCGGAGTTGTCTTTTATGACAATGATGTGGTTATATAAGGATTCACCGACGTTTTTGAATATGTGCATAGGATCCAATACTTGGTTTATCAGTAAATTCCTCCAATAGGGTAATTTATGAGAAATAGACAACCGTTTCATACCATCAATGGATTCATTCCATGAAGAATTAACATCATGATGTTTAAGCCATTCACCATGCCATTCCGCTACTCCCATGCGTGGGGGTGGTGGTGTATTAGAGGATTATCTCATCGCCCTCCAAAAAATCGCCTATTCAACCTTTGAAAAGGATGATCAGACGACAAGTATTTGCGATGATTTTCGTACACCACTTTTTTTTAACATATTTGTGCTATGTCGAGCCTCCAAAAGTGGTCCACAAATATAACATGCATTGTAACCCGATGTGGTTAAACTTGCATAGTTCATAAACCAAATTAAACATGATCTTAGTTAAATATACTCAAACGATAACCCTAAAATGGATTAGATTCATTATATAGATACTTGAACATTCGCTTAAACCGGGGTAGTCATGCATCGTCCACATTAGAATTCCACAAACAACGATGTTTCGTTGTTGTAAAGGTCTCAAGATGTCGTAAGCGTGAATACCATTCCAAAGAATGCACAATTTATCGATCAAAAGTGCAAGATACGCATCCATGTTCTTGGCCTTGTACTTTCCTGGAATCAATAAAGCCAATAACAAGTGTCTCATTTTAATACTCAACCATGGAGGTATGTTGTAATTAACGAGCACAACTGGCCATGTGGACCAAGTTGACGCTTGAACGCTAAAAGGATTTACGCCATCCATAGCAAGGCCAAATCTCAAATTACGAGGTTCGTTTTTAAACGTGGGCCATTGGTCTTCAATATGTTTCCATGCAGGTGAATCACTTGGTACTCGCATCACATCATCCGTACATCAATTTTTGACATGCATTGTCCATTAGTTGTGCCAAAGATTTTCATCAAAATAAACGTTGCAATCGTGGGATAATTGGAAAATGTCGTAACACTTTTTGTGGCACTTTATCCCCTTGTACGTCATCTCGAAAATGTGAAGCGTTACACACTGGACATTGAAGCTTTTCTGAATGCTCACCTCTATATAGAACATGGTCTTCTGGACATGCATGTATTGTGTCGTAATCCATTCCAAGCACGGTCATCATCTTTCATGCTTCTTTACGTGTTTTAGATATCACATTTTCTTTCAAAAGCATTTGATGCAACAACCTAAAAAAAGAGCAATGTGAGCTGTTAGAAAAGAAAAAAAATTAACTTAATGTAAATATGCTATAAAGTATAATAGTTGTGTTATGCGTTAAGTACCCGAATAAAGATGTCATGCTACAATCACTCCATTTGTATGTTGCTTGAAGGTTTAGAATAAGAATTGACGTAGCTAGTCTCAAAATGGATGCTCCAGGATATAGAGGAGTGTCTGCCTCCTTGCGCAATAGAATCTCGTCTTCATCCATCTCAAATTGTTCATGATCTCTGTTTTCACTAGAAGATGCATGCATATCATCATTCTCATTTGTTTCAAAGTAAGATTCAAACATGTTGTGCATTGCTGCATCGTGTTGCACCTCATCATCATAATCATTAGAATCAAGTTGATTATTCTCTTTTCCAATTGTGTTTGCCTCTTCAATTTGTTTCATTCTTTGTTTTCTCATGTCTATCAAAACTTTATAGATTGATGAAGATTATAATAAAAAACAATCATATAAAATTAACAAACCTCAACGCCTTCCAAATTCGATGGTTGACTTTCTTCTTTTCATCCAAACTTCCACAAATGATTTTGAACAATGCATCTTTCATGCATCTTTTGTCCATCACACTTGAGGCATGTGCACCATATTTTATTTTGAAAATAATTTCTCTACGAGAAACAAAAATCAAGTACATGTCACTTTAGCACAATATTTTAACTTATAATAACAAAGTTTTTATAAACAAGAACACATGCATGTTTATTACTTACCCTGTTAACTTGAGTACTGTCTTCATCACTAGACTGATCTAAATGTAATTCATCTCGTTGTGATAAACTGCATATATGCACAAGTACAAAACACAAATAACATAAAATTATTGTATGATTCTAATGTTTTAATTTTTAAATATACTTATTCTTATACATTGTCGCTTACATGATTCTTATGCCAATCTTGGTGCAGGTTCAAGCTCTACACGCATATCTCTCTTCTTTTGTTAACACATTATGAAAGTCCCACTCCAATATGCATTAAAGTTCTGTAATCCATTTTCTTTTCTACTTCATTTCAACATACTCGTGATATGGCACGACGAGCTTATAGGTACGGGCAATTTAAGCCTTCATGGTATTCAAGAAATGATTGGAACCGTGTAAAAGTGGATGAACGAACACCAGATAAATACAAGATTCAGAAAGATGTTGCGGCCGCTAGGATGCATGGGATAGGCAATCCTAGGTTGGGCTCGAGCGAAAAGGCGGGATTGCAAGCAAGCATGGTAAGTGAACTTACACTACTCTTATAGTTTATCTTTGATTTTATATGCTTTTATTTTTTAATATGCATTATGACTAGCTGCTTCAACATAGCCCTAAATTAATTTCAACTTCAATTGAATGCATGGATACTTGGCAGACTATGGACGTCTGCCAACTAAGGAAGAGTACGAATTTGCCTTCAGGGAATTGTACAATGCATTAGTCGACAAACTAAAGAGCGAGGGTCATCCTCCAAATGTAAGTACTAGTTTTTGTATTTATACTAATGTGGTTTGTATTTCACCGTCAATTTTATTTAATTTAATACGATCAAGCATTAAATATTAATGTAGTTTGTTTTCTTGTGTTCATAAGCATCGAGAGAGAAGAGTTTATGCATATGTAAGAGATTGAAGAAGTGATTAGAGTTTTGTGAGTTATTCTCTCTTATCTCTGTTCTCCGCATTGTTGAGTGTGAGTGATCTTGAGTCTACTAACATTCTCTAACGCATTACATGAATTACTCTCTGATCAGACAGACTCTCTAGTGCATCACAGTCATTTGTTGTGTATACGTAAAGCATGCTCTAAAGAACTGTCTTAAAATCATCTTATTCGTCTGTCGCGAATACTTTCTTTTTAGCACTCGAATAATGACTATCTTTGGTATAGTCTAGCACGATCACTGAATAAAGCTGTATGTATACATATGAAATGACAGTCCTTGTCTGAAGAATTGAGTCTTTGATCTGTTTTCCTGATTGTCACGGACATAAGTTTCTAACGTGCTCTGAAACCATTCGTGTTCTTTAACCATTAATTTGGACTTTAGTTGTTGAGGACTTCTGTCTAGAAACAAACAGTTCGCGAACGCGATTAATTAATTGTCTGTACAATTGCGAATACATTGAACATTTCTTGACTCTCTATTGACACCTTAATCAACTAGAGTGTAGTATTGTTATACTACTCTGATAACATCTCATCTGTAGAACGTGTTTCATTCGATTTGATAGAGGCCAGATTGTTGTTCTGAAAATTATCAACACAACACACCCAAATATAAGTAATACTGGTTACTTTTTAATGTCTGTCGACAACTAGAATAACACTCGAAACCATTTGTCATAAATTGTACCAAAAACATAACTTTCTAACGTTGTCCTCTATGGGAACAACACTATTTGCTACAAAATCTATATTAGCCTTGTTGGTATAGTACGACATATACCAATTTTTGGCACCGTTGCCAAGGATAGTTTAGGAAAGTTATAAGAAATTTGACAAATCCATCTCCATCTCTAGTGTATCTCAGATAGAGAATCCAGATTAGAACGATACTATAAGCTTAGAGAGGAATTTTTATGAAGACGACGTGAGAGTACTAGTCGAAGAAATCTAGACGAAATCACTACTTAGTTACTTGAACTCCTAATTAGCATCGGTATGGAGGATCCTACTGCACATTTCACTTCTATATCAAAAATTAAATACGATTATTTTAAAGGGAGTTCTTTCGACGATGCAGATGGCTATGTCTCACAATTTGAGTCAATAGCTAATGCAAATAACGAAGGTACTGACGTAGATAAATTACAAATCTTCCCTGGTCTGCTAAGAAAGCAGACGCGCATTTGGTATAGTCAAGTTGAACCAGGCCATGTAGGAACTTGGTACCTGCTGAAAGATGCGTTTCTGAACCAGTTCAGATAAATCGGTTACAAATTGACTCGAACGTCTGAACAATGCTCAGAAGAAGAGTAAAGAATCCTTTCGCAAATATACACAAAAGGTTAAAAAAATCATAGGAAAACTAACTGATGTATATCCCGTTGATATGCAGATCGAATGGTTTTTGGCTGGTTTACCACCAAAGCTTAATCGATATTGCAGACAAGGGGACATGACCTCCTTAGCAGCAGTAATAGCTAGTGCCAAAAATTTTGAGACCTCAAAACTAGCACGAAAGCGATGATCAACTAAGAAATCTTGAAAGCCGAAGACTGATTCTAGTGACAACAATGATGATTCAAATTCTGATTCAAGTACCAGTTCTTCAAGCTCGAAATCTGAAAGCAGTGATTTCTTGAATTTGTTGGACCAGCGAAGTCTCAAACCGCGACTAAACTAGTGTCGGGCAACTGCTATAACTGTGGAGAGCCGGGACATTTTTCACCTGACTGTCCTCAGCTACGAAAGTCGATTGGTTATGTACCGTTATGCTCGAATTGCAGAGAGCCTGGTCACAAGTATCATGACTGCCCTCAACCGAAGAAGCTGCAACCCAAATATCAGTATGTAGCAACACTAGCTGCTGTAGACTCGAAAGCGAATGCTTCGACTAATGCTGTTGTGTAGAGAATTGACGTTATTGAAGAAAAATTGACGAAGACAGAAGATCAGCCCTGGCCAAGTGATGTGGAGAAATTATTCAAAGTCACAACGAGAAACAAAAGCTTCTCGAAACCTGACCAGAAATCTTCAACGAAACGCAGAAAGTCCTCGAAGAAGAAATCTTCTAGTAAAACGACAAACAAATCTACGACTAAGGAAGATCTTAAAGATGACCCTGACTATGACTGCGATGCTGCAAAGTTATTTGCAAAAGATATCTCAGCAGAGGTGAAAGAAATTATCAACGCTGAACTTCAATCAACTGCTACAGAGAAGGTGGTCACTTTCGAGGAAGGGGACGATGAAATCACGAAAACGAAATTGTCTAGTGCTGCTATTGATAAGACAATCTCAAAATCGAAGACAAAGGACTATGACATCGTGACTGATATTGGATCTCTTCGTCCGAACATTACGTTTGAGTAGTTGTTGGCAAATAACACTTATTACAGAAAGCAACTGAAAGGTCTTTCTGCACCAAAAAAAAAAAAAGGTTTCTTTGCCAGATGCTGGTGTTTTGTCTATTGATTTAGGTGATCTTGGTGCACCTAAGATTGATATCACCATTGCAAAATGCTTGATTGAAAAAGTGCCAATCGACTCTGGTTCCAGTGTGAACATAATAACAGAAGACGCAACTCATGCTTTGGGGCTAACTGACATTCAACCGACACAACAAAACATCAAGTTAGCTGATTCGACACGACAAAAACTTGTTGGAGAACTGAAGGATTCACTGATTACATTCAATCCAAGCCATTCAAAATGAATTTCATAGTTATCAAACCACTCGGTTTGTCATCCTATTCTATGCTGATTGGACGACCCTGGCTTTATCAATCAAACACAAGTGTTCATTGGAAATCCAGAGAGTTGAGATTTCAGACTGGTGAGACCAATAATCGAGGTAAGCCAACAGAACAAATAATTACTTGGAGTCGTGACAAATAAGGTTAAACTCCTTTGTCTGACACCAATTTTACCTCAAAAGAATGTTCTTATGCCTTACATGTTTTTTCTAATGAATCTGACATTGAAATGCAATATTTCGAATGTTATGAGAATGCTGACGAAGAAGAATTCTTCGATGCCTACAACGCTGAAGTGGATGTTTCGTATGAAGAAATTATAGGTGCAGACACGAACTCGAAAGAGTCCTGTGATTACATGCTTTCCTGCACTCATTCTCTTTGCGATCAAAGCAATCTCATACGAACTTTTGCGATCTATGGAACTGTCGTCAAACATTCGACGAATGGCTTCCGGATCAAGTTCTAGTTCTACTATCATTTGGAAAGCACGCACAGGAATCCGCCTGGCATCCATCCAGTCTTATTTGGATTAATGCAGGTTGGGTGATCTGAAAGTGGATTCTTCTATAATCTTATCTGAAGTACTGAATTTGTGAACTCATCCACTCAATCTCTGAGGTGGACTTCAAAGTTCATGTGCGAGGAATGCAACTAATTATTAGCCCTCTTTTATTTTTTCATCCAAGCATGGATCCTATGATCTCTATCCCATGTAATAAAATTTTAATTTGATAGGTCATTCCATTCATCACTTCTAAGAACTTCTTCAAATTTATCGATCACCCATCATATAGTCATTCATTGTAAATCCATACCTCAAATGTGAAATATTCTTTTGGACTATTTGTATTGACTCACTGACAAACTAGCATTGGTGAAGGTGAGGTACTCCTGCAAACAAGGAATAAAGTAATTACATCTTGCACAATATTTGTCTAAATGACTTTTCCATAAGGTTGCATCCCATGATGTGATCTAGTGGGTTCAATGTCATTTATTCCAATCTTTTTAGAGATGCGTAAGGAATTAAACTCCTCAACAATAACGGCCACATCATTAGTTTATGGAATTGTTTTTGTCATATGAGAGGTATCCACATCATCATGGGTCTTAGATGACATTCAAGAGTCTCCTACCCTTTACATATGACATAGGTAGGCCCTCTCCACAAGTCCATGTCTGATCCATGACACATGACAATTTTGATTGGCACCACATGGCACCAAAACTATTGATAGCTAGCTCCAAGTTAGCATTTGCTTATTCTACAAGCCAACATGTTAGGTTGGTTTATATATGCACCTAATTTGGTATGCTTGATCTCTCTCGATATTTAGTAGTGTATGCACATTCAAATATTCAATTTAAATCAAGAGCAAAACTTGATGGAAGGGAAAAAAAAAAAGCCATTTTGAAAATATATGCTAAAATGTTATTCAATCAAATTGAAAGAAAGGCTGACGTTGTGCTGAAGTATATTTTCACTCCCCTTAAGGAGAACAACTTGTTTTAGTCATGATAGTATATAGTTTTGAGTAGCTGAGATTTTCATACATAAAAATATAACTTAGAGAGGGGCACATGCACTATCAATGAGCCATTGTGAGGGAGAGGAAGGAGGCGCATTTGTGAGCCACCAACAATAAGGGAGAGAATGGTTGTCTCTAGTGGCAGTTTTGTTGCCACCACCATCTTTGATGGCTCGTGCTGCATCCCATTCCAACTCCTCCACCAACATTAGGCACTTTCCCACCAAAAATAAACTCCATGGCATAATCTATCCCTATAAAATACCATAGTTTCATAAGAACTTGTAATGCTTTTCAAAACTAAATCACATCCACATTGAGTATATATGATATTGATGATTAAAAGCTCAAGAATCATATTTTTTAAAATCACATCAATTTGTTTATACTACATAAGAAAACATAACTGAAAAGCCAAAGTAGGAATGATACAAAGAATGGTGGCTTTGATATAAAGTATAACTACATCAGAATAACTACCTTCCTAAGGTGATGGAATGTTAGAAACCACACTTCAAGTGAGGGAATGTCAGTAACTGCCCATTCATGGAATTTTTCTAGACTTACTCCCATGCAATGGTCTAGTGGGGTATACATCCACAAGCACAATCAAGACTATGATATTAATGTCCCATATCAATTATAATCACCCTCATCTCTCTCATGCACAATCATGAGGCTATAGTCTTGTCTTGGCCATGCCCATTTGCTTGTACCATCCAACACTTATGAATTAGATAGAATACGTGGCACTCAAGGTCTCCTACCATTTATGTATGATAGGAAAAGAACCCTCATAGCATAGTCCATGTCACCTAAATTATTAATAGCTAGCCCCATTTTATTCTTTTGTCTTGCGTGTAGAGACCAACACCTTAGGTTAGCCTTTATGTACCTAATTTGGTACATAACAATAGATATCTCAATTTCTAATGGTGTATGCACATTCATATCTTCATAACCAATCAAGAGCAAAACTTGATAGCATAAAGAAAACCCATATTGAAATTTTTTATAAAAAAAAGAACAATTTACTCGGTCAGATTCAAAATAAAGACTAACATTTGTTGGTGTGTAATCTCACTCTCTTAAGAAGAAGAACTTGTTTTAGTTATGATCCATAGAACTTGAGTAGTTGAGGATCTTTGTACATATATCAATCAAGAAATATGATATAGGTTTGAAGCTTTAGTTTATATAATGTGAGATATTTGTATCAACTATACTAGATCCACCAAGACATATCTAGACAAGAAAAGTAAAATTTAACTTACTACCATCAACTCTAATAAGTATCATATATGAAAATGATATTGTTTTTCACTTTAGTCTACTTAGTTGACCTACATGCAACTAACATGGATCTTCATCCTTTTTGTTTGATTAAAATTTTATTAGCATATAGTATTATAAAACAAATCATGCACAATGATAAGATGCATGAATTGACGTATGAGTCATGAGGCTAGATGAATTTGTTCCATTTTTTTAAGGGACAAGGTAAATGAGATATTGAGTTTTAAGATGCAATCATTTTCACAAGTTAGGAAGAGCTCACAATATAATGGGGCCAATTAAGATGTACACATACCATCTGCTTACATAGACATGTTTCTTATGCGCACTAAAATAAGTGAAAGGATGTAGTACAAGCACATCACTAAGAATATGTTGTGCATGTGAATATGAACCACAATGTATATCTTTTGTAGGTGGCGCACCATGAATGTCGACATATCGCATCTGAACTTTGGAGTTTGCACCTTGTATATTATGGTTGCTTTTCTTTCTTATAGTTAATGTCATATCGTATCCAAATATTGTAAATAGATTATAATTATGTCTACTTCCACTTACTTTTAGCTTTTACAATAAAAAGCCCTAGCTAGTTGATAGTCATAAATGATAGCTAGCAAAATTTATCTGAAAGCACGTTAAGACACTCTAAACATCAAAAGTGTTTGTTTAAAATTGATTTTGAACATCGAAGGTGGTCGTCATGTTGTGGAACCTTGAATGTGTAATAATATTTAGCATAGCATGAATAACTTATTTAGTTTTTTTTATTTATTTTACAACTTGAATTTTTCAAATTTAAAGCTTTAATATAACATATCTAGTTTCACATTTTGGACCCTTTGCTTTCTAACTCAATCAACATGTAAGTGGAGAAACTTAGTACCTACTGCATTTTTATCAAGACTCATCGATGCTTAAAGATGACAAAGCATTTAGAAGATTAAGTGACACAATGTATTTTGGCAAATTAATGTTCTTGTTGTTTATCTATGGTGTGGAACAAATAAACAGAAAGTCTTACTTATGTGCTATTGAATATTGTGCTTCCTTTATAGATGTACATATTATGTTTGGCTTCATATTTGACTAGAGTGATATCAAATGTCTAATAATGAGAATACATCAAATTACTATCATAAAAAATCACTTAGCCATACCATAGAGCTAAATTATATTCAAAAGTGCATTTAATTTGGATTACTAGAATATGTGATGGAAATATTTTTTATCTCTTGAGACATGGAACTGCTACCAATATTAATGACATATGATTGGATGGTATGTGATAAGAATAAGTTTATCAGATAATTAACATGTACTTGTGTGCTTTTTTTTAACTCACTTGAATGTATTACCAAGTAAGCATTCAATCCAAAACTTAAAAAAAGTTTCATTATATAAAGATTGGTTGGGAAGTTTTATAGCCTACTAGTGTACTTTGTGAAAGGGAACTACACTATTACACATGAAATTATTGAACTCACACAAAATTTTATGTCTATTATGTACTATATGCTTTTTATTGTATTCTTTATCCAAAAAATTTTCTTTGGTGATGTTTTCTAAAATCATGTGCTTCATAGCTTATCCCATATGGAATCAAAGTAATTTTCCAAGTTAAGTTTCATAAGATGTGACTACTAGTAGAGTTGATCTAAGTGCTGTCAATATCAAAAGGGATACATGCAATACTCACAATGACCATGACATGATCGTTACCATGCTTGAGCAACAACACCATGATAATAATAATTTGAGTCATGTGAAAGACGAATCTATGTTATTTGAGAACTATCCAAAAGTTGATACAATTTTTGAGTCCGTGATCAATGCCATTTTATCAATCCATCCCCCAATGTGGTGGCCATTTTCATGCCAAAAATATTCAAAAGCTATTACCTCAACTTCAAGGAACTTTGCACTATCTTCAATACTATATAACTACACTCCAAATCCATTTTGTCCCACTATATTGCTTGAATATTTTTTTCTCTTGGTGCAATATCCTTTGACCTTTCAACCACATTGGAGCCATCCTATTCTTCTACGCTACCTTCATCATTACAAACTCCTCCTAGCTTTAACATTCTTACAACAAAATTGTCTTTTCCTCTCAAGTTGTCCTTTAGATCTGGGTGTTGATCCTTTGTAGAATGCACATTTGTCTATGAGCTGTCTATTAGGATGAACCCAATATGTATTTTTTAAATCCCATTTTACAAAGATTGTCCCGCCAAAGATGAATCACAATGAGCTCTCTTCAATACCATTGCATTGTTGATCATTGATACAAATTCACAAATGGTCAATTTGTTGAATTTCACACGTGTGGACTGTCCACTACATGTACTTGTGATCTCCTAAGGTGTGTAGATGCACCAAGATCAAGACTAGATTGAGATTCAAGATCAATCTTGATTCCTATGGCAAAAACACACTACTACATGCATAAAATCCTTCCAACTCTCACTCACACATGTGGGAAGTATTCAAAAAATAATCTAAGTAAAAACAAGCTGCTCTCCTCGGGTAGAGAGAGAAAATACATCATGAGCTCTCGGGTAGAGAGAGAAAGCTAGAAATCCAATAACTCACAAAATCCATGAAATCACCAAATCAATTAGCTTCAAAATGAGGAGTACAATGACACTAGTAGGTCCACGAGCTACCACTATGCTTAACTATGATTGGACCATATTTTGTCACCTCTTGATCCTATTGGATCATTGATCTATGCACCTCTAAATCCTATTGGACCTCTTGGAATTCATCAAACAAAAAATTTACACTTGTCTACACTCTAATTAGCAAGTGTTTAGCCTCTTACTCTATTTTGGCTCAATAGTGGCATTACAAGTGGAAATGCATAATCTGCCATCTATGCCAAATTTATTCCTATCAACATCCTACACCTAGATGCTTGATGTAAAAAACATAAGACCCCTATATCTAACATAGATAATCTTTTTCAATTCTTCACACTCCTCCTAAAAAATTATCTATGAAGATTTGAGCATTGATCTTGATATAACTCCAAGATTAGATCTATGCTTGATGAAAGCACTTTTGCTCAAAGGCTTGGTGAGTAGATCGACAATACAAGAGGACGAGTTGACATGCTCCAAATAGATTTCTCCTCCAATAAGATTTTCTCTCACAAAATGGTGTGCCACTTCTATGTGCTTGCTTCTTGCATGAAATATGGAATTATTGGCAAGAGCTTGGGCCGAGATGTTATCACACTTGATCATTGGTAGATCATCCTCCTTGATGCACTTTAGTTCCATTAATAACCTCTTGATCCAAAGCACTTCTTTGGTAGTTGTAGTGAGTGCTTTGTACTCGGCCTCACATGAAGAGAGAGATATAGTATCTTGCTAAGATATTAGATTGCCTCCAAGAAAGATAGTGTATGCACTAATAGACGTTCGATCCATCTTGTCACTTGCAAAGTCCGAATCCGAGTAGCCAATAATGGATAGATCTTCACTTTTATAGAGTAGACCATAATCACAAGATGAAGATACATATCTTAGAATCCTCTTGGCCATCTTCCAATGATGGATCTTAGGATCTTGCATAAATTGACTCAATTTGTGCACACAAAAACTAAGATCGGGCCTAGTAATGGTAAGCCAAATCAAGGAGCCTACAAGACTCCTAAAAAGTGTGATGTCCTCAAAGAATCTCTCATCACCTTTATTAGGATCTTTTACAATTTGCTCCATTGGAGTATCTATGATCTTAGAGTTTTCCATATGGAATTTTATCAACACAGAGTGATTTCATATAGAGTTTAGATTGGCATATAAAGACATGATTTTCATAAAAATCAATTTCTAGGCCTAGGATCTAATGTATCTCTTCTAGATCTTGCATTTTAAACTCACATCCAAGTGCTAGCTTGGTTTCATCAACTAGCTTGATACAACTTCCACAAAGAATAATGTCATCAACATAAATTAGAAGAATGACAATATTGCTATCAACAAACTTTAGATACATGGAAGGATCATAGTCACTAAGAGTAAATCCTAGTGAGATAAGAAAAGAGTTAAGTCTTGAATACCATGATCTTGGTGCTTGCTTAAGTCCATAAAGACTTTTGAAGAGCAAGCACACTTTGGACTCATCCTTGATGAATCCTTGAGGTTGTTCCATATAGATCTCCTCCTCAAGATAACCATTTAGAAAAGCATTGGATACATATAGTTGGAACACCTTCCACTTGAAAAAACAAGCAAGAGAAATAAGAATTCTTTTTGTCACCATCTTCGCAACGGGTGCAAAGGTCTCCTCATAATCAAGACCATGGATTTGAGCAAATCCTTTGGCACATAATCTTGCTTTATGCTTGTTGGATGGAGGATCCACAAGCTCCCAAGTATTGTTGGTGATCAATGCATCATACTCTTGCTTCATGGCATCATACCACTCCTTGGTATTGAGTGCCTCTTGTACATTCTTTGGCTCTTCATGAGAGACATAAAAAACATAATTAGTGGAATCAAGATCCACTTGTTTGCCTTTGTCAACATATGAGAGCCTCTTAGGCTCAGATCTATCTCTCATGGATCTTCTTGGTGAAAAAATCTGAGGAGAGTCTTCTTCAAATCTCGACCCCATCACATCATGATTGTCTTCAAAATCAATAATTGATGATGCATCCATAGATTTCTTGATCTCGGCCTCTTCAAATGATGAGTGTTGATCTTCATGAAAGACAACATCTCTACTTTCAATAACTTGAGAAGTAGAGAGTATAAAGACTCTATAGGCCTTCTTGGTGGATGAGTATCCAACCATGATCCCTTTGCATGCACTAGGATCTTCCTTCTTCCTTGTTTCCAAGGGAATATGGACAAAGCATAAGCATCCAAAAACTCTAAGGTGATCAACCTTAGGCTTCTTCAAAAATAAGATTTCATATGGTGACCTTCCTCCAAGAGCTATATGTGGGAGCCTATTGCAAAGATAATTTGCACAATTAATGGCTTCTCCCCAAAAATCTTTGGGCAAAGATGCCTCAATTCTCATAGATTTTGCACATTCACATAGAGATCTATTCTTTCTCTCGGCCACTCCATTTTGAGATGGAGAGTAGGCACAAGAAAACTCTCTTTTAATGCCTTCAAGCTCACAAAAATCTTGAAATTTATTGGAGATATATTCACTTAGACTTTGCATAAGATCTACCAATCTTATTGATGCTAGGGATTGACTTTTGAAAGTTGAGAGAACCACCAACATCCATTTCATTCCTCTTGTTAGACATAACAAACGCATCAAGCTTGTAAAGTCTACCTTGTCTATTTCCCATAGCAATCAAGACATCTCCCTTAGTAATGAAGCAAACATCCCCAACAAACTTTGTCTTGTACCCTTTTTTTAACATTTGACCAACACTTAGCAAATTCCTTGAAAGTGAAGGAATGTAAAGAACACCATCAAGCCTTACATTCCTATTAGTAGAAAGGCAAATAGGAACTGAGCCAATACCTTTGATCATACACTCACCACCATTTGGCATGTGAACGACTTTCTTGGTTCCAACATAAGAGATCAAAGAAGTAAAGAACTCCTTGTGACTAGTCATGTGTGAACTAGATCCACTATCTATCCACCATGAATCCTTGTCACTTCCACTTGACATTAGACTTGAAGAACACATCATGAGATAATCACAAGAATCTAGATCCTCATTAGAAGTACAAAAGTTGTTTTGCTTGCTACCTTCATTAATTTGCTTCTTATGACATTCATTTACAAAATGACCTTTTATCCCACAATAAAAGCACTTGAGCTTTGACTTGTCTTTCTTTCTAAAAGAAGTAGAAGAGGAGGAGGAAGAGTGATCATCATGATTCGAATTACCACCTTTGGACCATTTCCCTTTGCCTTTGACTTTGCCTTTTGTGAAGAAAGCCTATTCACCTCCACCTTGCAAGGATGCACCATCAAGCTTTGATTGCAACCTATGTTCTTCAGCCAATAAGATTTCCTGCAAGTCAATAACACTTGGCAAGACTCTTTGAATTGCAAAACTTTGCACAAGGTTAGCATGTTCATCTAGCAAACCATTCACATAACCTAGACTATTTCACCATCTTTTATGCTTTCATCAATGCATGCTAGATCATCACTTAAGGACTTAACCCTCAAGACAAATGCATGAGCACTTTCACCCTCTCTTTGTCTACTAGAAAATATTTGCCTCCTTAGGGTCAATACCCTAGATATGGACTTCGATTCAAAGAGCTTCTTCAAGGCATTCCATGCCTCACTTGCACTTTGACTATTACCAACTTCCTTGAGAAGTTCATTGGTAACATTCATTTTAATGATATGAAGAGCCCTTTTGGCCTTCTTATCAAACCTTTGTTGCTCTTGAACTGTGGGTGGTCTCTCTTCAGTTCCTGCAACTATGTCCATGAGTTCATTCAACTCAAGTAAGGATTCCATCCTCACTTTCCAGGTAGAGTAGTTTGATGAACTCAACCTATCATTAGTTTATAACATGATCCCACCATTGAAAGCCATAAATATGATGATTTTTCAACTTTTAGTCTCTGTCCTAATGCACCTAGCACTCACTTTCCTCTCAAAAAATGATGGATAAGGAGATCTTAGAAGATATAGGACCCTAAAACACTTCTATCTTGAACCTGGCTGGTTTCCAAGCATAGAAAGGAAGATTGAAACACATGCAACACTTTTCACACACAGAATGGATTACAAACTCAAACCAACTTCAACACACTCTTGTTTAAGCTCTCAAACTTTCCAGAAAGTTACCAAATCAAGTTATGGTATGAAGAGTTACTTGCATTCTTAGAAAATACAAAAGACTAGGCTGCCAAGAATACCTAGAATTGAACAAACTTGATCAACATATGATCAACACACTAAGATATCAATTCAACCTATAAAACCACATGTAAACCACACATCTAAAAGTTTATAAACTCCAGCAAGTGATAGATACAAGCTTTAGAGGTGAATGAAAGAGCGCACTTAGTGAATCACAAGACTAGCTTCACTAGCTTGTCAAATCTTGGTGTTTAGATGTAGATCTAAGATCACTTCACATGAGAGTGTTCCTCAACTTGTTAAGAACCTGAAAACACATTTGCATAATGGTTAAAATCTTCCAGAAAATGCTTCAATCAAATTACATAAGGAGAGTTACTTACATGCTCAACAAAGTACACCCAAATTTATGCAAAAGATTGTTGACAATCTGTTCACCCAAAAGAGGATCTTTCATCCAAGTGGGAGCTTTGCTCAGCCTTTTGGAGAAATACAAAATCACTCAAAGAGTATTTGTCATCCACTTAAGGAGAAGGTTCATCCACGTAAGGAGAGTGTTCATCCACAGAAGTGGAGATTGTCAACAATACATTGAATAGAACATTGTTAGTATTGAATATGCACAAGCCTCACAATCAGCAAATGATTAGGTGCTATGATCCAATCCAAAATAGCTTCTTCTCAGCCTCTGATCTTCAATAGACCTGAAATATGCTTTTGATCCACAAGTTCAACACACAAAACAAAGGTTAGTAAGATTTGATCAACAATGCAATGCATAATCATGCTAGAACTTGATCAAACATCCAAATATCACCATAAATGGAAACCTTACTAAAAATAGCAGCCAACTAGCTCTGATACCATGTGAAAAAAGTGGATCTTGAATGGATCCAAACTCCCAAAATACTTGGCTAAGATCTTTGCACAACAAGCTACAAAAGCTAGAAATGGCAAAGCATCCTAATGCTACCTTTGATACACATGAACTTGACAAAGCATTCAAGAGACAAAAGAAACTAATAAAAGGTACTGATGGCAGCCAAAAACAACAGCATACCAGCCCTACAAAAGCAGCCTACCACTTTTGGAAACCTCTTAAGATCATACACAAAAGCTTGAAGACAATACACAAAGCAATGCTCTCAATGGAGGAAGAAACTGTGACAATGATCTATTGATCTCTCTCAACAATACAATAAGTTTCTCCAACCTGTTCTCCACCAATTTCAGCCTAATATACGTGAGGGATTTGACTCTCTCTCCTCTCTCTAGAACTTAGGACCCAAATTTAGGGCACCAGTAGCCTAAAATAGCCAATTTTGGCCTATATGTCCAAATAACATGATTTTGGTGTCATTTTGAAGGTCTTGAAGTTTGAGACTTCTTCAACATGAAATATATACTAAAATAAAAGTATCTAGGCCTCTTTCACAAGTGTGAAATGTTAGATCCAAAACTATGTACAAAAATTGCCAATTTAGGCCTCAAACTAGCTAGGAAATGTTGACAATTTTCACATTGAAAGCAATAACTTTCTTAGATATATCAAAAATAGTGCAGCCCTGTCTATCGAATTCGACCCTTTGACCTGAATCTGTGATTCTACTAACGGAGAGCAGGTTTTCGGTCAGATTTGGAATGTGAAGAACCTTGGACAAAAACATTACATCACCTTTCTAGAATTTGACTTTGACTGTTCCTACACCCTCGATAGTATAGGTCAAGTTGTTTCCAAGTTGCACAACAGTTGGATGGGTGTACTAACTTCTTGTCATGGAACCAGTGTCGATGGTGAGTCATGTGTTGTGATGCACCTGAGTCCAAATACCATGAATCGATATCATGTTGTTCTTCGACTTTGGTCAATAAGACAACTTCATCTTCCTCCTGTTGTTGGATCAAGTGACTGGTAGAAGCAGCATTTGCTTGTTGCTGGAACTACTGCTTGCTTTCGTTGTTGTATTGCAGTGTTTTGCAATTCTTGATAAGGTGACCAATTCTTTTACAGTACTTACATAATAGATTCTTTCTTGGCTAGAAGGATAAAGACTCTGAAGTTGATGCTTCATCTGGTGCAGGCTGTTGTATGTTGCTCTTCCTGTCAGGATAATCTGACTATGTAGGTCTCTTGGATCTAAACTTTTGATTTCTTTTGGAATATAGAGCTTGAGGTCCAATCCTATGCCTGAGGAGGATGTTGATCTTCTTATCTCCTCTTGTAGGAGCAACAAAATTACTCTTGACAGAATGAGGTGCTCTTGGGTAGAAATTGCCATTACTCAATTTTCGTAGGTTTCAAGTAGACTCGATAATAAAGTTATGAGTACATCAGAATCTTCTATGACTGAGCCAGTTAAAGTCATCTTCTCCAAAATATTTCTGAACGTGTTGAGATGACTCGAAACACTTTTTGTGTCCGCCATCCTCAGGGTGAAGAATTTCTTCTTCAAGTGTAACTTAGAAGTAACATCCCTGATATCATAGAGAGTTGCTAAGATGTCCCATGCATTCTTAGCACTCTAAGCAGCACGTATGTGGCTGATCTGAGTATCCTTTATGTTGAGGATGATCATGACAAATGCTTTGCCATCTCTCAGTCTCCACTTGGTGATGTTGGCTGCATCACCTTCTGGTTTGAGCTCTGTGCCATCAATGATGTCCACAAATCTTTGGCTAGTAGAGATGGTAGTTATCTCCATCAAGTTTGTCAATGAGAGATGAACTAAATGATGGATCCATTTTGGTTGAACGAGATCATTGGTAACAACATAATAATGACTCTCGAAAGAGTCAATTCTGGATGAGTGGTGATGATCATCACCCAGCAGTCGTACGAACTTGGCAAGCTTGTAAGCGGTTGTATCACTACATCTTGATCGTCTATGACAGATCCGACAGCGGCCATTTTCTTAGTAGGTTCTTGAATTGATTAATGTGATTCTGCAAAGAATCACCATTCGGGGAGTAGAATTTCTTCCTGAGATGTAGCTTGGAAGCTATATCTTGCACTTTGTATAGTGTGCTCAAGATGTCCCAGACTTCTTTCGATGTCTGAGCCTCGGATACATGGCCGATCTGGGTGTCTGTGATGTTGAGAATGATCAACGCGAAAGCTTTTCCATCCTTTAGCTTCCATCTAGCAATTGCCAGTTGTTCGCTTCGGGTTTCCCTTCTACACCTATAACAACGTCGTACAATTCTTTTGCCATTAGTACAATTTTCATCTTAAATTTCCACAGATGGTAATTGGCTCCATCAAGCTTGTCCATGATAGGACTGGCTTTCCCTTGGGAATCCATGTGGAAGAGTTAGTCTGAGTGATAGGAGAAACTATCAGTGACTTAAGTATGAAAATCTGATACTGAAAAATATAGAACAAGAAAACAATTACTCTATCGGCTAGTAGAGTCTTGTATTGTGGAGCTTATCAAGCTATTAAAATAGCTCTGATACCATGTTGGAGAGAGGGAGATGAACAAGTTGAGAAAAGGTGTCGTATGTCAGAAACGAAAAATAAACTCAAAGAGGTAAGATGAACACGAACGAGACACGAACTCGAACAGAAAATGTTCATGCGCAGCAGAACGAGCTATATGACTCTCTCCATAAACATGACTACGCCTATCAGAATGAACAAAATGGTAGTGATGGGAATCACAGTTGTTCTTGATTACGTAGCCAAACTTTAATAAATGAATGAAGCTCCAAAAAAATGGTTTGTTGCGAATAGTAAAACAAACTATTCGTCGCAAATGATTCGCGAAGAGCTAGATGGTGCTTGACTGATAATTAGTCACGAATGATTCGCAAAAGACAAGACTAAATGTTAGTCGTCTATTACCAGAAAGAACAACTAGAAAGATCAAACAGAATGAATGATAAGCATAGCAATATTAACATAGATCTGAATGCAGAACAAAGAACTGTATCAGATTAAGTATATCATGTATACATGTCAATAATGCAGTAGAGCACAAGACAATAGCAGACGAGACCACGTGCCCTACAAAGCTTATACAATCTGTAAAGGAATGAAACCTCATTGCTGACAATCAAAAATCAATGCGCAAGGCATCTACTTCATCTCCTTCATCAACTCATCAACTCATTCACTCATTCACCTGAATACCCAAATAGTATCTAGTATATATACATTATATTACAGGTTTGCAGATGTGGAAAGTACAGAGTGGATGTGATGTCTGTAAGAGATCATGGGTGGCTGCAGTCGTTGTCCAATCTATTAGCATAGCTGCATGGGGTGAGCGTGAAAAGGGTGTGTCGTGGGTCAGTGCTGAAGTGATTGTTGGTGATGACAATGCAAAAAGTGGGTCACTCTTACGAGTAGCCTTAGGATTAAATTTACAGGGTGCCTTTGCTTTTAGGGCACCTTTGGCATTCTGTAGGCTAGTGTCCCCTTTTTGCCTGTCACCATAACGTGTGTAAAAACACAGTATCGCAATTCTTTCGCCTTTTTTTCGTCTGTGCAAATTTGCGTGTAAATATGCAAACTGCGCGACAACGTTAGTAAATATGCAGCATGAATGGAGACAGATTAAAATGGGATTTAAGGAGAGTAGAGGGAATAAATCCAACAGTGGGAAGAGACACATTCTCTCTCTTATCTCACTTCATGCTTATACATGAGTTCTCTTGGGTTCATCTATCCATTGGTGCACTATATTGGTGATATCTTGCAATCTTGTGTGTAGAATGCTTACTATATGTTATTTTTGGATCCACACGTGTGAAATATCATAGCTTGCTATTTTTTGTATGGATAGAAACTTCATCTTATTTTATGTTTGATGTTTGATCAGGTTCTTAGTGAGTTTGCATCTCTTTCATTGAGTAGATGTTGATTTTTCTACATTGGCAGGATTGGTAAAGTTGATCTATTTCTAACCAAAGATCAGGTTATGGATTTGGATTTTAAATGATCTAAAATTCTTCACATTGTTGCTCACCAATTTTTTGCTCTTGTTGTTCTCATATTATTGCTCTTGCTCTTACCGCACATCCGCAAATGTCAATTCAAGCAAAGCTTGTAAATCTTCTAGATTCCACCCATTGTTGACATGCACTTCACGTATTTCATCATGTGGGAGATGGATATATATTCCACATCTTGCTCTCTCATGTCAATGTCCCCCAATGCATCCCATCGACCATGATCAAACTTTACCTACCTATAAACAAAACTGAAAGAGCATGTTTGACGTGAAATGTGATATCTTATTGCCATTGTTTCACGACAAAAGTTACACCTTATCATGTCCCCTTTGTGTTTCACTTGCCTTGAATGCCAAGAAGTAAGTACTCCTTGGAGCTATTGGCTTTTGAGGTTTATCCCCAAATTTTTCTTCTCTTTGATGCTCCTCCTCAGTCGTTGAAAGCTTCTTGTCACCAAGATTGTTAGTTGCATTCTCAATAGCAACACAAGCATCCAATTTAAACAATCTTCCATGTCTACATCCTTTTGATATGCAATTCTCATTCTTCAAAATGGAACAAACACATGCTTGAAGTGGACATCCAAACCACTTTCCACAAGTTGACCAACACTTAGCATATTTTTGGTGATTGATGGTATATAAAAAACATTTTCTAGATCCATAAGTTTTGAGGATTCTAGACACAAAGAGATGGTCCCAACCCCATCTATCCTACATCTTCATCACTTGCAGTAAAGACAAAAGTTCTAGCATCATTGAAAGAGTGAGAAGAAGTCCTTTTTATAAGTCATGTGGGAGCTAGCCCCACTGTCAATCCACCTGCAAGTGTCTCTTGAATTGTCATTGCTTGTTGGTGAGGATGTAGATGCCATCAAGAATAGATCTCCTTCACCCTCTTCATGTGCAAGGTTTCCTTGTTTGTTCTCCTCCTCTTGTGCTCTTTGCCTCTTGTAGCATTTGAATGCAAAATGCCCCTTCTTTCCACAAAAGAAGCATTTTTGCCTTGGCTTGTCCTTTGTCTTTGAGCTTGATGCTTGATCCTCCTCCTTGGCCTCCTTTTCTTGATCCTTCTTGGAACCATTGGTCTTCTTTTTGCCCTTGAATGAGAAATTTACTTCATCATCTCCATCTTGCAATGATAAGGAGCTCATCCTAGCTTTTGCATGGAGCATCCTACACTCTTCAGCCACTATCACACTATGGATCTTATTAATTGATGGAAAAGTGTTTGAATGGCAAAACTTTGAGCCAAATTGGAGAACTCATTTCCTAAGCCATTGAGGATCTCTTGCACAAGCTCATTATTTAGAATTTTCTCTCCAATCGAAACTAATGCTTTGTTGAGAGACTTGATTCTAAGCACATACTCTTGTGCACTTTCATGACTTCTCCTCATGCTTTGTAAGATTTGGTTTCTTAGCATAAGCACTCTTGAAGTGTTGTTGGATTCATATATAGCTTATAATGAATCCTAAGCTTCCTTGGCCGATGTTCAAGAGGCTAACTCCATCAAGAGGTCATCACTAACATTCATTTTGATGCAATGAAGTGCTAGTCTTGCCTTCTTCTTGTATCTAACCATCTCTTGTCCTCCAAGAGGCTCATCCTCTTCTTATAGGACAATATCAAAGAGGTCTTGGAGCACTAATAGTGACTCCATCCTCACTTTCCATATTGAGTAGTTATTTAATCTCTCACTAGATCCAAGAAGGAATCCATCGATGGTTCCCATCTTCCTAATGACTTGTACTAGATTGTACTTCTCGGCCCTCCCTAAGTTCTTTTCCAAAATTTGCCTCACTAGAAAATAACTTGATGTTCCCAAAGACACAAGTGGCAAGATCCCCTTGATCTTGATTCAAAAGAGCACTTAGGAAGCAAGGCTACAAAACAATGCTCAAGAAAATCGAAAGTGATTTGAATCTAGAAACTCACAAAGGTTACACTTGTCTTTATTACCTCAAATTTGAGTTCTAGCCCTCTCGTTGGACTTCTAGTCACAACCTTCACACTTGCTCACAATATAATGGAGATAAGATGAGATTCTATCAAAGAACTATCAAATTAAGTCAATTTTGACAATTTTTGGACAAAAACATGGCTAAAACTTGCTCCTTCCTCTTGATAGTTTTTCAAGGCCTGTCAAACAAAATTAAAGGGCTTGAAGTCAGTTTAAAACAATTAGCTCTCATGAAACTAAGCCAAGTCTAATTGATGGCAAACTATGAGAAATTTCAACTAGTTTAGTCAAGTTTAGTCATATTTTGGTGAATTGTCAATATTAGGCCAATATGCATTTTAGACTTAGAGATAGACTTTATGAAAGTTATTTTAGTCAAATTTTGTTTGAATTACCACTTTTGGAAAGTGTGGGAAAGTTAGGAGGTCGAGTTTGGACACATTCAAATTTGAATGTTAGATGCATTAAATCTAGTCATATTGTTGATAGGGTTTTTTGTTATGGAGGGAAACCAAAGATTCATTAAATAGACATGGACCTGCTATAAAAGGATGTAAACTTGTGGAGAGAGAGATTCTCTCTCTCTCTCTCTCTCTCTCTCTCTCTCTCTCTCTCTCTCTCTCTCTCTCTCTCTCTCTCTCTCTCTCTCTCTCTCTCTCTCTCTCTCTCTCTCTCATGGACTCTATTACGTACACATATCACTCTATTCGCTTCGCAAACCTCTATAGAATGCAAATGTCTCGTACTAACCTTATTTACTAGTAGAGACGAAAAAAATGCTTTACTATGATAGAAGACCCCACTTATAAAAAAAATAAAATTTAAAAAAATGGTGAAAAAGTTGTTAGTCTTTCCAATGGCCAAGGTCTGTGCACATTTTGAACAGTCAATCTATGGTGAGCAGCAATTTGCACTTAGTACACCTAAGTGTCCGCTGGTTTAATAAAGAGAGAAATCACAAAACCCTATTCACTTTCCCTCATACTCTCTCTCTCTCTCTCTCTCTCTCTCTCTCTCTCTCTCTCTCTCTCTCTCTCTCTCTCTCTCTCTCTCTCTCTCTCTCTCTCTCTCTCTCTCTCTCTCTCTCTCTCTCTCCTGCTCTACTGGTGCTTTACTTTATGATGATTGCAATTGAAGTAAAAAACTTGTGAATGCTACTGAAAGAGCAATCGTGTGAACAATACCGCAACCTAAGGTGAGAATGATGTGAGGAATGCTAGCTCGCTGATAATGAAGGTTGTGCACTGTGCTTTACAATTAGGAATGGATGCTTACAACTTGCTGTGATTACCGTTGTGTAGTAGCAAGTTTTGACTTGCAAAGCTGTGATTCGGTACTCTTGCAATCAAGCGCTGCCTCAAGGAGCAGTAGTGGGCACCTTTACAGGTATTTTTTCTACCTCTGATTGAGTTATGGTTGGCACTGGACAGCGATCCAGATGTAGGCAAAAAATATCACTGATTATGTTTGATGAGTAATCGATGGCCAGCGTTCTCTCTGTAGCGGAATTGGCCCTGGCCAGCGCTTCTTTTTTAGTAGAAATTCCATTATGCTACTGCGATGAAGCATAGCTTTGCATGCATGCATAACTCCACGCATTTTGCAGTATGTAATGATTGCAAAAGTGCGATGGACTACTGTCTTTACTTATTGTTTCCATTGATACCAATGATGAATGCTTATATGTCATTGATAAGAGCACTCCTGCTACTCCATTGGCTATAACTTGCTATGATTGGTTGCTCTGAAT
This sequence comes from Diphasiastrum complanatum, assembly GCA_029204225.1. Taxonomy (NCBI): domain Eukaryota; kingdom Viridiplantae; phylum Streptophyta; class Lycopodiopsida; order Lycopodiales; family Lycopodiaceae; genus Diphasiastrum; species Diphasiastrum complanatum. Next base: position 8,720,483 of record CM055097.1, on the reverse strand, counting down.
GATTGCTCTAGTAGTATGATAGAAACTATGATGATTGTTGCCTCTGATAAATAGTAGAATTGCTCTTGAAAAAGTTGAATGATAAGTTAATAATCTGCGGCAAAATGATGGATTAACTATTGTTAAAGACTATGAGGGTGGTAGAAGTACTCTACGCTTAACACAATACTCTCGGTTTGAATCATCTAGCACGTAGGAGATTTGTTAAATAGCTGAAGATGGATAATTCGCAAGAGATGACTTTGTCTATCATTCAGGTACGATGCTATACGAAATTGCACCAATACGGTGGGTAGCCTTACTCGTTACTATAGGAAATCTTATCCATGCATGATAATACTGAAATTGTTTCCTTTAATGATAGTAACTAATAAAGTTAGAAAAGTCAGATCTTACGTATTAAGTTTGCTTGCATCCTGTGTCCCAATGTTGTTTGTAAGGTCACATACTCATATAGAGCTTGACAATGGTATACTTGAATGGCATGGATTTGCCCAAGTTGTCCGGTGTTTGGACTCTCGGAAAACAGTTACGGGATATCTATGGGGGCTAGCATAGCACGGAGGTGCTCTAGTACCTAACGCTGTGACCATAGTCATATCTCTATCCATCAATTTAGTGAAGGATAGTTGCTTACATGCAAAATGTAAATGTGAATCTAATACATTTCTTTTGCTCTTGTACTGATCACTATGGCTTGTGCCCTGGCTTCATTAAAGGGCAGGTTGTATTGCTTAGTAATGAAGTAAATGATTGGGAAGATTGGACGTACTTTTATAAATGCAATTTAGCTGATAAAGTTGTGAATTTTATTTCGGACATGGATAACAATTGATGCTCAACTATGACACCTGTCTTCCTCACACGATTAACTTGTGCGGTTTTGTTGTGTGGGATGGTGGCATGTAACAGCTGGGTGTCTTAAAACTTGCTTCGCTTTATGGTACTCTGTACTGTTATACTTTATACGATTGTATTTTTACCTGTTATGCTATAAATTGAAGGGTTCAAAGGGATTATGTGAAATCTTGTTACTCTCTCTCTCTAGCATCTCTGATGCCACCCCGGCTATCCTTTGGTTGGGGCAGCACCAAACCTTTACCTTTACTTGTATTTTATGGCTAACAAGGTTTGTTGTATGATGTAGTCCATAGGATGGTTTCATGATGCGGTGATTCTTGGCTATGGGGAGCCCCTTCCTCCTCCTAGTCCTTTTGTTCAGACCATTATATGTTGCATGAAGAAGGCTGTTGAAGTTCACAATTTGATTACTGCTTATGATATGACTACTTGTAATGCTGCTGGCCCGGATGATAAAATTCTTTGCCTTGTTGATTTGATGTACATCATGAATTGGATCAATATTTATACAGATTTTATTAAAAAGAAGGAATCTCTTAGTATGATTGAAAAAAATTATATGGACCTCTCTAATCATGCTGAACGAATTGCTGCTGAGAAAAAATTCTGTAATACGCATATTCAAAAAGTATTTGCTTGCTTGAAAAAGAAAATGGTGACTCCTCTATTAATATCCATGTCCCTTCTACTGCTCCTACTTCACCGCACCCTCTGATTTTTACCGAGGACCTTGATGAAGATAGTGCTTCTCAGTTAGAGTCTTTCTCACAAGAAATCTGTGATTTGGGAAATCAATCTGCCTTTGAATTTTGTCAAGCCAATAGTTGCCGAGTACCATTGGTACCAAGTCGTATCATTGAGTTTAAGTCTGCAAAAATTGCTTATAAACTTTGGAGCCTTCCCTCTATCAACTTCCTTGCACCTATCTCTATTGAACTCTGGATCGCTCTTGCTCATCTCACTAATGTAGAAGTCCAAGCTTGCAAGCTTGCTGCTTTGCATAAGAATCCTTCTTTTGATACTCCCATTGCCTTTGATATCGTTATCAAGATGAGCATATTTGAACCTTCAAGATGTCCTTCTGAACAGACCTGGGCTAGAACTAGAGGCCATTTTGACACTGGCTTTAACAGAATGAACCTTCATCAAGCTAGAATCTGAGATTGGAAAAGACCCTTCTTTAAGTGTAGATGCAGTGATAAATGCAAAAACATTTTTTCTATCATATGGTTTGATCACGCTATCTGGTATATAATGAATAATCTTTCCATTTTCTTTCCTGGTGCGTTTCTACAAAATCAGCTTAATGCCTTCTTCCTTTGGTTGCATAAACCGGCTAGAGAGGTTGTCAAGTCTCACCTTGTCTTTATGTTTATCCGACAATACATGATTGATGCTGCCATTGAACTTTCCATAAATCCTACTGCTAAGCTCCTTGCACAACTTGGTGATGCTAAAAACGTTCAAGAAATTGAACGCCTTTTGAAAAAACCTAGCTTCTCTACCTTGCAAGAAAAATACTTCTAGAATACTAGCAAAAAAATGGGTCCCTTCAATTTGAACAATCCAAGCTCAGTTATATCATGTATTGGCAATAACAGGAAGAGGAAGTACTTTCCAAACAAAGGCAAAGAAGGGCAAAGCAGTGGTGGTAAGGGGGATCTTCCTATCAGAAAGCTGAACTTTTACCGTGATTGATCCATGTGCAAGAAGACATAGAAGAAACAAGGATATTGGAGGTCAGCAATATTGGTAGACGATGACTAGTGGTTAGAAGAGACAGAGGGAAGTTTTTTCTGCATTTACGTTATTATAATAGATGCCTTGAGAGGATTGATGTTAAACAATTATATCCTAAAATCTTACTTCAGATTTTTGGTCATATTGATGAGACTTTTGAGCTTATCGTATTTGGTTGGTCCTACTTTCCACATCTGAAGCATGAATGGTATAAACCCTTTCAAGTTTTTTGTGATTTCGATGTTAACAACATTCCACCTTGTACTTGCGCTTACTATAAACGTTTTAAAAGTTCATTTTTGAAATTTTTGGGCATGTTGTCTCGATGGATACTAGAATTATTAGAAGCAAAGTTTTAAAAAATGACTTGAACAAAGGTCTGAATCACATCCCATTGCGCCAGTCTTATATAAGTGAGGTGTCTTTAGAACTTTATCGTGGATGGTTTGAATTGGCAAGTTTTTTACCTACTTATCAAAATATTGATCATGAGACTGTTATGGAACATGCCTTTATTTGCAAAGATGCTGTAACAAACTTTTTGAAAAATACCAAGTGGCTACATGGAAAAAGAATTATGAATAACAAACTTACAAATGCCACCGATGAACGCAATTGAATTACTACCAATCTATATGTGAATGGTGTGGATAAGGCGCAACATAACCCGTGCTTTGTGTGCATCTACTTTGTAAGAAGTTTGGCTTTGGTTAGACTATCTAGTCCAGATTTTGCCCCATTTCCAAATGAAAATGGTAATACACTAGACATGGCTATGGTTAAGATTCGAGATACGTTTGCTACTAAAATACCTGATTTTCTAATAGGGAAAGAAGAATTACCTTTCTTACTATGTACTTTCAAAGCACACAAAAATGCTGGATTACAAATGCACATGACTGTTATTTTTCTAAGGTGGCCACGTTTATTTCTGGAGCTCTCGGTATACTGACTCCTCTCCTTATGGAGAGAGCATGCCTTAAGGCAACTTCATATAGGGGTATCCTAAATGTGGATGCTAACCTATTCTGGCAGTGCGACTCATCCACTGAATTTTATTTTAATGTGCCTAACAAAATCACTTCGATGTGGTCCACTGACATTGCAAAATGCTATGAAAATATTCCTCTTAATAGTCTTGATGGGCTAAAAATAATAATACGAAAAATGATAAGGTATGCATTCAAGTCTTGTAAAAACAAAAAACTTGCCTATCAGTGGAAATCAAGCCTTAAGCAATTTAAATGGGTTACCAATGAGACTGATAATTGGACTATGATTGACATAGAACCTTTTTGCCAATATAATGATATACTGATTGACAATTGCATAGTAAGATTAGGAAATAGGACTTGAAAACAAGTCTGTGGTATTCCTATGGGTTTTGCATGTTCCCCTACATGGTGTAACTGGAATCTGTCATTGTTTGAGATACATTTATGAAAAAGACTTGCCAGACTTGGAAAGGTGGAATACCTACGTGCCTTCAAGCATACTTTCCGTTATATTGATGATATTTGTTTCATAAATGACACAAATGCTCTTGTATTTTTAGACAAGGAGCAACCTTGTGTTGATGATAATGCCTTATGGATCTATCCCTTGGAGTACCTCACTATAGAAAATGAAGACGCTTCGGATGACACGGTTAATTTTTTGAATATTACCACTACCTTTGATTCTTTATCAGGAAAGTTTCATATGAAAAAAATTGACAAGAGACGAGAGCTTCCGTTTTTGTTTTTTCAGTATATACACTTAACTGCCAATAGGCCGATTATGAACTCGTATAAAGTTATTGTCGCTCAAGTTATTGCTGCCACTGTTGTAGCGAACATGATACCTTTATGGATGAGGTCAAAAAAATTGTTCTTGCTTTTCAAAATAATGGCTTCATGAGAGGAAGATTGTATGAGATTTTAAACAGCGTGTTACTACACGATTTGTTCCGTGGGCTCAAGTTTACTTTACCAAAAAATGCTAAATTTCTTTTGGTGGACAGTTAGCACTCCATCTCAAGGGTGCTAACTGCCCCCCGAGAGACTTTGCTAGTTGTGGGTATGGTTGGTGGGTTCTCTCTCTCTCTCTCTCTCTCTCTCTCTCTCTCTCTCTCTCTCTCTCTCTCTCTCTCTCTCTCTCTCTCTCTCTCTCTCTCTCTCTCTCTCTCTCTCTCTCTCTCTCTCTCTCTCTCTCTCTCTCTCATGGGCTTTGTTATGTATACATATCACTCTATTCGCTTCGCAAACCTCTGTAGAATGCAAATGTCGCGTACTAACCTTATTTACTAGTAGGGGCGGAAAAAATGCCTTACTATGATAGAAGACCCCACTTATTAAAAAAGTTTTTGTAAAAAAAATGTTGGGAAAGTTGTTAGTCTTTCCAATGGCCAAGATCTGTGCACATTTTGAACAGTCAATCTAACGGTGAGCAGCAATTTGCACTTAGTACACCTAAGTGTCCTCTGGTTCTATAAAGAGGGAAATCACAAAACCCTATTCACTTTCCCTCATACTCTCTCTCTCTCTTTCTCTCTCTCTCTCTCTCTCTCTCTCTCTCTCTCTCTCTCTCTCTCTCTCTCTCTCTCTCTCTCTCTCTCTCTCTCTCTCTCTCTCTCTCTCTCTCTCTCTCTCTCTCTCTCTCTCTCTCTCTCTCTCTCTCTCTCTCTCTCTCTCTCTCTCTCTCTCTCTCTCTCTCTCTCTCTCCTGCTCTACTGGTGCTTTACTTTATGATGATTGCAATTGAAGTGGAAAACTCGTGAATGCTACTGGAAGAGAAATTGTGTGAACGATACTGCAACCTAAGGTGAGAATGATGTGAGGAATGCTAGCTCGCTAATAATGAAGGTTGTGTACTGTGCTTTACGATTAGAAATAGATGCTTACAACTTGCTATGATTACCGTTGTGTAGTAGCAAGTTTTGGCTTGCAAAACTATGATTCGGTACTCTTACAATCAAGCGTTGCCTCAAGGAGCAGTAGTGGGCACCTTTACAGGTATTTTTTCTAGCTCTGATTGAAATTCCATTATGCTACCGTGATGAGGCATAACCTTGCATGCATGCATAACTCCACGCATTTTGCAATATGTAATGATTGCAAAAGTGCGATGGACCGCTGTCTTTACTTATTGTTTCCATGATACCAATGATGAATGCCTATATGTGGTTCTCCATTGGCTGTAACTTGCTATGATTGGTTGCTCTGGATGATTGCTCTGGTAGTACCTGATAAAGTAGTGAATCTTGTTTCGGACATGGATAACAACTGATGCTCAGCTATGACACCTATCTTCCTCATGTGACTAACTTGCGCGGTTTTGTTGTGTGGGATGGTGGCAGGTAACAACTGGGTGTCTTAAAACTTGCATCGCTTTATGGTACTCTAAACTGTTATACTTTATACAACTGTATTTTCACTTGTTATGCTATAAATTGAAGGGTTCAAAGGGGTCAAGAGGGACTATGTGAAATCTTGTTTCTCTCTCTCTCTCTCTCTCTCTCTCTCTCTCTCTCTCTCTCTCTCTCTCTCTCTCTCTCTCTCTCTCTCTCTCTCTCTCTCTCTCTCTCTCTCTCTCTCTCTCTCTCTCTCTCTCTCTCTCTCTCGTTTCATCCTTATACATAAGTTCTCTTGGGTTCATCTATCCATTGGTGTAGTATCTTGATGATATCTTGGAATCTTGTGTGTAAAATGCTCATATTTTGCTATTTTTAGATCCACAAGTGGGAAATACAGTAGGGTACTATTATTGTATGGAGAAAACCTTCATTTTATCATATATCTAATGTTTGATCAAGGTTGTATTTTGCATCTCTTTCATTGAGTAGATGTTGATTTTTCTACATTGGCAAGATTGTATGTTGTGTTGTCTTTCTAACCAAAGATCAAGGGACACATTTTGGATCTTAATGATCTGAAATTCTTCACATGGTATCAGAGCTCTTGTGTTTCAAGTTATAAATGGAGCAACCACATTTATCAAAGATTTGGAGGAGATACCAATGCTAGAGCATGCTAGATTGAATTCTACTCAAAAATTGAGCTCTTTGCATATGTAGATTGGATCTTTTGTAGGTCAAAACTGGTGAGCCTTCCTCTTTTGTTGGTAAGAAGAAATAAAGGTCAAAGTTAAAATGCTTCTATTGTGGAATCAAAGGGCATTTTGCTAATGAATGTTTGAAGAAGCAAAGAGATGAAGGTAGCAAGCAAATCAACTTTACTACTAATGATGAGGATCTAGGTGGTTGTGATTCTCTTTTGATGTGTTCTTCAAGTCCAATAGCAAGTGAAGGTGGCAAAGATTCACGGTGGATTGATAGTGGAGCTAGTTCACACATGACTAGTCACAAGGAGTTCTTTACTTCTTTGGTCATTTATGATGGAGCCAAGAAAGTGATACACATGGCCAATGGTGGTAAGTGTGTGATTGAAGGTATTGGTTCAATTCTTATTTGTCTTTCTACTAATAGGAAAACAAGACTTAATTGTGTTCTTTACATTCTTTCACTTTCAAAGAATATGTTAAGTGTTGGTCAAATGATAAAGGATAGATGGTAAAGTTAGGTGGTGATGCTCATTTCATTACAAAGGAAGAAATCTTGGTTGCTAGGGGAAATAGACAAGGTAGACTTTTCAAGGTTGAGGCTTTTGTTATGGCTAACAAAAAAGATGGAACGAAAAAGGAGATTGGTCTCAACTTTCCAAAGTTCCCTTTTAGCATCAATAAGATTGGTGGATCTTATGCAAAGTCTAACAAGCTTTCTTATGCTAGATCTAGGTCAAGATCTAATATGCTTCTTGGAGATGTTCACCTTTGTGCTAACTTGGCTAGTTATGAGGATAATGAAGGTTCTTCATGTTAGATTTCTTATGCTCAGCCTTAACAAATCATTCAAGTAATGAGCATCCTGAAACCCGAAGGTTAACTACATGTTTCAGACCTTCACATTTTTTACCTTTGAGATTTTTGTGCCTTAATCATTTTTAAGGCACCTTCATCTTTTTTGCATTTTTTGCACCTTCAGAAAAAATGCAACATAGTGGCCAAAATGCCTTGGAATCCATTTTAGGCCCACCTTCACCTTTTTCACATTTTTCATGCCTTCGCTCTAGAGAGTTCGGATTTTTTGCACCTTCGGGATCTACATACTTTCATTCTAAGGGCACCTTCGAGTTTTTCGGGTTTTTCAATAGTGGCGAACTGACGTTGCCAACTTATCATCAACCCTAAAACAGTTGGACAACCAAATATCCCAAGGGCGGTTACCAACTTTGTACATATACAAAGACTGACATAAATAGCATTCAATGCTCGTAAGATATTTTTTGAAGACACTTTTAAATATATGCTAGTTGAATCAAGCTATGTAAGAGTTAATCAAAGTGTTGTCTTAACACGGTTAGAGATCTTTTGTAGCCAGCGTTATCACGCTCAACAAGCTGAAGTTATTACTTCGAGCCATTGTACTCACTGTTGATATTAATCAGAGTGTAATTTTTGTCTCACTACTGTATTGTTCATTTGCGCACTTTTGTATGAATCATTCTTCTTGAATATTTTTGCTGCTAACTGTTGCGATTCCGTTCCCACACGCCTACACTCAAAGCTTAGAGCTTCCACTGCCGGTCATACCCACATTTTATGACATGGTATCAAAGCGGGCATTTCATTAATCTATCAAGATGTTTTTTATAGCAAGCGCGCAGCCAACAGTATTTTGACTTCGTTGTTTCTACAACGATCTCATTCAAACTAGAATGGATCCATCATCTAGTTCATCTCTCATTGACAAACTCGATGGAGATAACTACCATCTCAGGAAATTCAAGATGAAGGTTATACTACAAGCCAAAGAATTGTGGGACATCGTTGATGGCACAGAGCTCAAACCAAAAGGAGATGCAGCTAGCATTACCAAGTGGAGACTGAGAGATGGCAAAGCATTTGTAATGATCACCCCCAATATAAAAAATACTCAGATCAGCCACATACATGTTGCTCAGACTGCTAAGGATGCATGGGACATCCTATCAACTCTCTATGACATCAGGGATGTTTCTTCTAAGTTACACTTGAGGAAGAAATTCTTCATCTTGTGGATGTTTGACGTAGAAAGTATTTCGAGTCATCTCAACACGTTCAGAAATCTATGGAGCAGATGACTGCAATTGGCTCAGTCATAGAAGATTCCGATGCACTCATGACTCTATTATCAAGTCTACCTAAAGCCTACAAAAATTAGGTAATGGCAATTTCTACCCAAGAGCATCTCACTCTGTCAAGAGTAATTTTGCTACTCCTACAAGAAGAGATCAGAAGACTAGCATCCTCCTCAGGATCGCCGTTCAAGTTCTTCATCATTCCAACCAATACAAAAGCTATTCTACAGATATTGTAGGAGAACTTGTCACGAAATCAAAGACTTCTGAGCTTTGAAGTACAACAATGAAAAGAAGAAGTAGTTCCAACAACAAGCACATAGTGCTACAACCAATCACTCAAATCAGCAACAAGAAGAAAATGAAGCAACTTTCATGACCAAAGTAGGAGAACAACAGGATATCAATTTCTGGTATCTAGATTCCAGAACAACTCAACACATGACTCACCATCACGACTGGTTCAAGGACTACAAGTCAGTCACCCAAACAAAAGTTGTGCAATTTGGAGGCAACTCATCACATTCAATTGAAGGTGAAGGAATAGTCATAGTTGAATTCAAAAGAGGTGAAGTCAAATTGTTGTCCAACATTTTTCACATTCCAAATCTAACCAAGAATCTGCTCTCAGTTAGCAAAATCACCGATTCAGGTCAGAGGGTCGAATTCAATACAGAAGGCTGCACAATTTTTGAAAATCCTGGAAAATTCTAGCCTACGGAAGAAGAAGCGACTATCTTTACAAACTCAGCCACTGCTACTCTTCTAATAGTCAAGCTCTTCACATAGCTACTTCTAAATCAGCTGATATGTTGTGGCATTTCAGGCTTGGCCATCTTAATTTCAATAGTATTTTGCAAATGTCTGTTCAGAGTCTAGTACAAAATCTACCTTTTGTTACCAAGCCAACTTCTGCATGTGAAAGTTGTATTATCAGCAAGCATGTTAGAAGCCCCTTCACTTCAGACTCAATTCATACATCCAAGGGCTTATTTGACCTTGTCCATAGCGACATTTGTGGCCCAATGCAAACTACTTCCACAGGGGGAGCTCTCTATTTCCCGACCTTCATCGACGACTTCTCTTGAAGGACTACTACTTACTTTATAAAGAACGAAGCGTTCAAGTTTTTCAAACAGTTCAAGGTGTCTATACAAAATCAAACCTAGAGGAAGATCAAGGCTCTACGCACAGATGGAGGGAGAGAGTATCCATAGAATTCAAGGAGTTCTGTAAGGCCATTGAAATACATCAACAATAAATAACCAGCTATTCACCTCAGTCCAATGGTATAGTTGAACTGAAAAATAGGACACTCATCAAAAGTGCCAAGAGCATGCTGGCCCATGTCTCTCGTCCAAAAAAAATTTGGGTAGAAGATATTACTACAACTGCCTATTTGCAAAATTGATCCATCACTAAAACCCTGAATGGCAAGACACCTTTGAGGTGTGGACTGGATCAAAACCATCACTCAAATATATTCGAGTATTTGGATGCATCGCTTTCGCTCAGATCCCTGAAGATCTAAGAAAAAAGCTAGATGACAAAAGCAGAGAAATGATATTTATCGGCTATGTCCCATACCACAAGGCATACAAGCTCTACAATCTGGATAATGAGAAGGCACTCACCAATAGAGATGTCATTTTTGTGGAAGACCAGTTCATCGACCACAAGGGAAAAGCTGCTGATAAATCTGACTTAGGGATTGAACAACCAAATTCTGATCCAGAGATTCAACTGTAGAATATCGACACTGGCTCAGACAATGAGTCAGAATCTCAACGAGTCAATCCACATCAGAGGACTGAGGTTCAACCCAGAAGGTCGAACAGGTCCAGACAACCTCCACCCAGATTTATGGATGATCAGGATTGCTACTTTGTGCAAGAACCAACCACCATTTCTAAAGCTATGTCTATCTTGATGTTGACTAGTGGAAAGCAGCGATGGACACCGAATTCGATTCTCTGATGGAGAATCAGACATGGACAATCATTGAGCTACCAAAGGATCGAAATCTGATTTCATACAAATGGATACTCAAGGCAAAGTATGATGCTGAAGGAAAGCTCAATCGCTACAAAGCCAGGCTAGTCGCCAAAGGCTACAACCAAATTTTAGATCTGGATTATTCAGAAACCTTTAGCCCAGTTGTCAAACATGCTTCAATCCGCCTACTCCTCTCCTTTGCAGCCGCAGCAAATCTTGAAGTCCACCAGATGGATGTCCAGACTGTTGATTTCACACGTGTGGATTGTCCACAACATGTACTTGTGATCTCCTAAGGTATGTAGATGCACCAAGATCAAGACTAGATTGAGATTCAAGATCTATCTTTGATTCTATGGCAAAAACACACTACTACATGCATTCAATCACTTCCAGCTCTCACTCACACATGTGGGAAGTATTAAAAAATTATTCTAAGTAGGAATAAGTTGCTGGTAGAGAGAAAAAAATTATCATGAGCTCTCGGGTAGAGAGAGAAAGCTAGAAATTCAATGACACTCAAAATCCACACAATCACCAAATCAATTAGCCTCAAAATGAGGAGTACAATGATACTAGTAGATCCACGAGCTACCATTATGCCTAATTATGATTGGACCACACTTTGTCACCTCTTAATCCTATTGGACCATTGATCCATGCACCTCTTAATTCTATTGGACTATATTCAAGCACACCTCAAATTCCTATTGGACCTCACATGGTTCCACCTCTAAATCCTATTGGACCTCTTAGAATTCATCAAACAAAGGCATTACACTTGTCTACACTCTAATTGGCACGAGTTTAGCCTCTTACTCTATTTTGGCTCAATAGTGGCATTACAAGTGGAAATGCATAATCTGCCATCTATGCCAAATTTGTTCCTGTCAACATCCTACACCTAGATGCTTGATGTAAAAAACATAAGACCCCTATATCTAACATAGATAATCTTTTTCAATTCTTCACACTCCTCCTAAAAAATTATCTATGGATATTTAAACATTGATCTTGATATAACTCCAAGATTAGATCTATGCTTGATGAAAGCACTTTTTGTGAAAGATTTCAGATCCTTAAGATCCAATCTACTTGGATGATCTTTGGTTAGAAAGAGAAATACACTACCAATTTCACCAATGTAGAAAAATCAGCATCTACACATAATTTGAGATGCAAACACTAATAGAACTTGACCAAACTTGAATGAAATGATTATGTACTATTGCTGTCTGTACAAAACCAACAAGCTACTGTACTTCACATGTGTGGATCCAAAAATAACAAATATAGATCATTCTACACATAGAATTGCAAGCAATCACCAAGATAGTGCACCAATGGATAGTAGAACCCAAGAAAACCATGTATAAGCATGAAATGAGATAGAGAAGAGAGAATATGACTCTCTCCACGAGTTACATCCTTTTATAGCAGGTCCAAACCCTATTTGGCCACTTGGCTTTCCCACCAAAATGCTAACCCTACCAATTTTGGGTCTAGATTCAATGTACCCAACTTATTCAAATTGAATCTACTCAAACTCGCATTCTATCTTTCCCACACTTTCAAAAAGTGTTTATTTAAATGAAATTTAGACTAATGAACTTTGAAAAGTCAACCTCTAAGTCTAAAACAAGTTTTGGCTTCAATATACCAAATATGAAAATATTGCAAAATGTGATGAAACTAGTTGAATCTTTCACACTCCCTCTTCAACTAGTTTTAGCATAGACTTTGATAATACTCCAAGTGAAGTCCTATGCTTCATGACAAGTCTTTTCCCAATGATTTGGTGAAGATATCAGCTACACATTCCCTTAAAGAAACATGTTGAAGCTCCACCTCCTTTGCAATGACTCGCTCCCTCACAAAGTGATATTGTATCTCAATATGCTTGCTCCTAGCATGAAAGATAGGATTGGATGCCATTCTTTGGGCTGAGTGATTGTCACAAAAGATGATTGGGCTCTCTAAAAAATCCAGCAAGTGAAGATCCTTGATCATCCTTTTGATCCATACCATCTCCTTTGTGCAGTGTGTAAGAGCTTTGTACTCGGCCTCACTAGATGACAAAAATGAGATAGTGGCTTGTTTCTTTGACATCCATGATATAGCTCCATCACCTATGAAAATACAATAAGCACTAATGGATTTCCTATCCATTACATCTCCAGCATAGTCCGAATCTGAAAATCCAAAAAGATTAGGTGATGATCCCTCATACAATATGCCAAAATCTCGAGTTCCAATGATGTACCTCAAAACTCGCTTTCCTAGCTTCCAATGCTCCTAGCATAGTTTTTGCCAATAGAACTTTGATCCATCATAAGAATGATCTTCTTCCTAAGAATAGATCTCCTTTCAATGATCATGTAATGCTCAAAATAGAAACAACCATAATTGATATAGAGAATAGTGTCCACTTGGGATGCTTCACTATTTCTTACATCAATTTTACATGTAAAAATGTGACTAGAACATGAAGAATCAAATAGAATGTAAATGAAATGATTCCACCATGCTTCCAACTTTGAACTCTCTAGAAAAATATAGAAAACAAACAATAAATGTGAGTGATCAACTTTTGCTTGCATGTCTCCTCCTCCTTTGTCCTTTGTTGTCTTGTATCCACCATGATACTCCATGAATGAGCCTCCATCTTCATCTTGCCACAAGAAACCATAAAACCTTGGAAATCCATGAGTAGGTGAGTACATAAATGATGAAAATCCAGCACCACATGACTCCATAAACCAAGTAGTTTGCACTAGTCCATCTTCAAGATCTACTTGACACAAGAAAATGACCATGAATTCACCAAAAATTGACAATCTCCAAGTATTGGCACCAAGTAGCTCAACACTTGAGAACTTAGCCATGGATGAGTGACATAATGAACCTCAAATAGCTTCATTTCCATCAGCAAAATCATCCAATAATGCTAGTACAAATCCAACATCAAAACAATGCTCACCAACGTAGCTAGTTTTACCATATCTTGACAATTTGCACACATCCACATGAAATTGCTCAAACATGAGATAGAACAAGTAAAGTAAACTTGAACAACACTTTCTTGCTGATCCTTTGACCTTACTTGAGTCTTCAATATGCTGCAAAAACAGATCCATAACACCTTTTCCAATTACCTCTCCTTTGATGCTCTTGACTAGCTCCAAATTGCCAACTTCTCTTTTGACTAGTTGAAGCGCTTTGAGATCAATTTCTTGATCTTCAACTTGATCATCAAAGTCATTGATCAAACTTTGTTTTCCAGATCCAATACTTGATTTTACAACAAGATAACATCCATCCACTTGCATAGCTCCATGTACACAAGAAGATCCTCCAAAAGATGTTTCACTCTTCATAAGAGCTTGATACTCAAGATCCATTGCTCGGATCCACTCCTCTTCTTTCCTTGCTTGATCTACACTTGTAGGATCATCCAAAGAGGTTAGGAAAGCAACATAATTTCCAGAAACTACTTGCTTACCCTTTTGATCATATGTGAGCCTTGAAGGTACTTGTCTTTCTCTTGATGTTCTCCTTGGCTTTTGACTTGATGAAGGTCCATCATCACCACCATCCAAAGTAGGATCCTTCTCATCAACATCAAGAATGTTAGAACCATCTACTTTACCATGAATCATGATTGAAGACACCTTTGGAATGTTTCCCTCATCAAAAATGACATCTCTACCAACAATCACTTTGCTAGTAGAAGGAATGTAAACCTTGTAGGCTTTACTCACCTCACTATATCCAACAGAAATACTTCTTCTTGAAGATGGATCCTCCTTGGTCCTATCATCAAGAGTGATGTTGACATACCATGTGCATCCAGAGGTTCTTCGAAAGTTGACACTCGGCCTCCTCTTGAATAGCATCTCAAAAGGTGTCCTTCCATCCAAAATAGCACTAGGCCACCTATTGCACAAGAAATTGGCACACAACAAAGCTTGATCCCAAAATGGTTTGTCAAGATTAGCACTTAACCTCATAGCTTTAGCACTTTCACATAAAGTTCTATTCTTCCTTTTAGCCACTCCATTTTGTTGTGGGGTCCTTGATGTTGTATACTCCCTCTTGATCCCATGCTCATCACAAAAGGCCTTGAACTTGTTAGATATGTACTCACCACCATTGTCACCTCTCAAGCACTTGATCTTTGTGGAGAATTGGTTTTCCCTTGCATTCTTGAACTTGACAAAGACATCATACACTTCATCCTTGCTCTTTAGTAGATAGATCCAACAAAATCTAATAAAATCATCAATGAATTTTACATACATCTTAGATCCACTATTGCTAATTGTAGTAAATCCATGAATATCCAAATGTACAAGTTGAAAAGGCTTTGTAGATCTAGAAATAGATCTAGTATAAGGTAGTCTATGTGACTTAGACAAAGCACAAGACTCACAAACATGCTTGTCATTACTTAAGGAACTTGGAAGGCCAATCGCAACCTTCTTCCTTGCCATTACCTCCAATGACTTGAAGTTGAGGTGTCCCATCCTTTTGTGCCAAACCTCTTGAATAGAAATTTGCTCCCTTGCAACACATCCAACTTGGTTAGCAATAACACAAGCATCAAGTTTGAACAACTTCCCTTGCCTTTTACCTTTTCCAATCAAGACATCCTTCCTTTTGATCAAACAAGCATCTCCATCAAACTCCACCTTGAGGCCCTTACTTAGCATTTGACTCACACTAAGCAAATTCTTGGTAATAGATGGAATAAACAAGACATCCTCCAAATGAACATTCCTATCTGTAGAGAGAGAAATAGGAATTGTGCCAATCCCTTTGATTGCACACTCACCATCATTGGCCGTGTAGATCACCCTCTTGTCATCTCCATATGCCAACAAAGAAGTGAAGTACTCTTTGTGAAAGGTCATGTGTGAACTTGCTCCACTATCAATCCACCAAGGATCTAGATCTCCATCATTAGCAAGCATACATGAAGACATCACAAAAGCATCATCATTTGCATCTTGCACATCCAAACCATCCTCATCCAGAGTAAGATTACCTTGCTTGTCTCCTTGATCTCTCTTCTTCTTGTAGCACTCACTTGCAAAGTGTCCTTTGATGCCACAATAGAAGCACTTGAGCTTTGATCTATCCTTCTTTTTGCCACTTGAAGAAGCATCCACTTGATCTTGCCCTTTAGACCACTTGCTTTTGGCTTTGCCCTTGAATTTGCCCTTTGTGAACATAGCATCCTCTTGAAGTGTCGATGTAGATCCACCTCTTACTTGAAGCCTATATTCCTCATTGATCAAGATCTCTTGAAGATCCATCAAACTTGGCAAAGTCTTTTGAATAGCAATACTTTGAACAATGTTAGCATGAGCATCCAACAAGCCATTAAGATTCACTTGAATAAGTTCTCCTTCCTTAATGCTTTCATCTATGCAAGCTAACTCATCATTCAATGCTTTCATTCTCAAAACAAAAGTACTTGGACTTTCTTCATTCTTTTGCAAACAGGAAAAGATTTGCCTTCTTAGAGTCAACACTCTAGAAGTAGACTTGGATTCATAAAGCTTCTTTAATAAATTCCAAGCTTCCAAAGATGATGTGCACTTACCAACTTCCTTGAGAAGTTCATTGGTAACATTCATCTTTATCATGCGTAGAGCTTTCTTGGCCCTCTTGTCATACCTCAATTGATCTTGTTGTGTTGCTGGTCTCTCCTCCAAACCTACAACAATATCTAAAACATCATTCATCTCAAGAAGTGACTCCATCCTCACTTTCCATAATGAATAGTTGCTTGAGGTAAGCCTATCATTGGCTTCCAACATGACTCCAATTGAGGTTGCCATGTAGCAATGACCTGATCTTCTCTTTCAACCTGCTTCAATGCACAAAGCACTCCTTTTAACAACAACAAATGCTTTCAAAAGAAATCACCAAGATTTGAAACTATCTCACAAATTCTCTTCTAGCACTTATCCAAGCAAATCAACACATAGAATCATGGAATCTTGATCAACCTATGATCTATCCTCAATCTAATGACTTTTGCCACTTCCTAAGATTGAAACACACTCAAATGAAGTCCAGCAACCTCACTATCTAGAGATTCAATCAAAATTAGGGTTTTGACAAAATCACAAAAAATTGACTATTCCAAATCTACATGCAAATGCTGAAAATTTGATATGCAATCTATAAGCCACCACTTAGGCTGAACCAATGATCCAAAAATTGGCCAAATCCAGCATGTGAATTCAAAAAATGGAATTGAACAAGTATATTGACCTATTTAGTGTATTGATCTACAAAAGATCGAATCTACAAAAGCAAAAAATCCGATTTTGGTGTAGAATTCTCTCTAGCATGCTCTAGACTTGATATCTTCACCAAATCATTGATAGATCTGATTTCCTCCTTCATAACCTGAAACACAAGCTCTAATACCATGTGAAAGATTTTAGATTCTTAAAATCCAATCTACTTGAATTTAGAAAGAGAAATACACTACCAATTTCACCAATGTAGAAAAATCAACATCTACACATAATTTGAGATGCAAACACTAATAGAACTTGATCAAACTTGAATGAAATGATTATGTACTGTTGCTGTCTGTAAAAAACCAACAAGATACTGTATTTGACACGTGTGGATCCAAAAATAACAAATATAGATCATTCTACACATAGAATTGCAAGCAATCACCAAGATAGTGCACCAATGGATAGTAGAACCCAAGAGAACCATGTATAAGCATGAAATGAGATAGAGAAGAGAGAAGATGACTCTCTCCACGAGTTACATCCTTTTATAGCAGGTCCAAACCCTATTTGGCCACTTGGCTTTCCCACCAAAATGCTAACCCTACCAATTTTGGGTCTAGATTCAATGTACCCAACTTATTCAAATTGAATCTACTCAAACTCGCATTCTATCATTCCCACACTTTCAAAAAGTGTTTATTCAAATGAAATTTAGACTAATGAACTTTGAAAAGTCAACCTCTAAGTCTAAAACAAGTTTTGGCCTCAATATGCCAAATATGGAAATATTGCAAAATGTAATGAAACTAGTTGAATCTTTCACACTTTTGCTCAAAGGCTTGGTGAGTAGATCGGCAATACAAGAGGACGAGTTGACATGCTCCAAATAGATTTCTCCTCCAATAAGCTTTTCTCTCACAAAATGGTGTGCCACTTCTATGTGCTTGCTTCTTGCATGAAATATGGGACTATTGGCAAGAGCTTGGGCCGAGATGTTATCACACTTGATCATTGGTAGATCATCCTCCTTGATGCACTTTAGCTCCATTAATAACCTCTTGATCCAAAGCACTTATTTGGTAGTTGTAGTGAGTGCTTTGTACTCGGCCTCACATGAAGAGAGAGATATAGTATCTTGCTAAGATATTAGATTGCCTCCAAGAAAGATAGTGTATGCACTAATAGACGTTCGATCCATCTTGTCACTTGCAAAGTCCGAATCCGATAGCCAATAATGGATAGATCTTCACTTTTATAGAGTAGACCATAATCACAAGATGAAGATACATATCTTAAAGTCCTCTTGGCCATCTTCCAATGATGGATCTTAGGATCTTGCATAAATTGACTCAATTTGTGCACACAAAAACTTAGATCGGGCCTAGTAATGGTGAGCCAAATCAAGGAGCCTACAAGACTCCTAAAAAGTGTGATGTCCTCAAAGAATCTCTCATCACCTTTATTAGGATCTTTTACAATTTGCTCCATTGGAGTATCTATGCTCTTAGAATTTTCCATATGGAATTTCTTCAACATAGAGTGAGCATATCTAGATTGGCATATAAAGACATGATTTTCATAAAAATCAATTTCTAGGCCTAGGATGTAATGTATCTCTCCTAGATCTTGCATTTTAAACTCACATCCAAGTGCTAGCTTGGTTTCATCAACTAGCTTGATACAACTTCCACAAAGAATAATGTCATCAACATGAATTAGAAGAATGACAATATTGCTATCAACAAACTTTAGATACATGGAAGGATCATAGTCACTAAGAGTAAATCCTAGTGAGATAAGAAAAGAGTTAAGTCTTGAATACCATGATCTTGGTGCTTGCTTAAGTCCATAAAGACTTTTGAAGAGAAAGCACACTTTGGACTCATCCTTGATGAATCCTTGAGGTTGTTCCATATAGATCTCCTCCTCAAGATAACCATTTAGAAAAGCATTGGATACATATAATTGGAACACCTTCCACTTGAAAAAACAAGCAAGAGAAATAAGAATTCTTATTGTCACCATCTTTGCAACGGGTGCAAAGGTCTCCTCATAATCAAGACCATGGATTTGAGCAAATCCTTTGGCACATAATCTTGCTTTATGCTTGTTGATGGTGCCATCATGATTGAACTTGATCCGAAATACCCACTTGCAACCAATCACATGCTTGTTGGATGGAGGATCCACAAGCTCCCAAGTATTGTTGGTGATCAATGCATCATACCACTCCTTGGTATTGAGTGCCTCTTGTACATTCTTTGGCTCTTCATGAGAGACATAAAAAACATAATTAGTGGAATCAAGATCCACTTGTTTGCCTTTGTCAACATATGAGAGCCTCTTAGGCTCAGATCTATCTCTCATGGATCTTCTTGGTGAAAAAATCCGAGGAGAGTCTTCTTCAAATCTCGACCCCATCACATCATGATTGTCTTCAAAATCAATAATTGATGATGCATCCATAGATTTCTTGATCTCGGCCTCTTCAAATGATGAGTGTTGATCTTCATGAAAGACAACATCTCTACTTTCAATAACTTGAGAAGTAAAGAGTATAAAGACTCTATAGGCCTTCTTGGTGGATGAGTATCCAACCATGATCCCTTTGCATGCACTAGGATCTTCCTTCTTCCTTGTTTCCAAGGGAATATGGACAAAGCATAAGCATCCAAAAACTCTAAGGTGATAAACCTTAGGCTTCTTCAAAAATAAGATTTCATATGGTGACCTTCCTCCAAGAGCTATATGTGGGAGCCTATTGCAAAGATAATTTGCACAATTCATGGCTTCTCCCCAAAAATCTTTGGGCAAAGATGCCTCAATTCTCATAGATTTTGCACATTCACATAGAGATCTATTCTTTCTCTCGGCCACTCCATTTTGAGATGGAGAGTAGGCACAAGAAAACTCTCTTTTAATGCCTTCAAGCTCACAAAAATCTTGAAATTTATTGGAGATATATTCACCTCCTCCATCACTTCTAAGAGCTTTAATCTTGAATGAGAATTGCTTCTCTACATAAGCTTTGAAAATAAGGAAATGATCAAACACCATAGATTTTGAAGCGAAGATATATCCAAGTGAATCTTGTGTAATCATCAATGAAAGTAACAAAACAAGTGGCTCCTCCCTTGCTTGTAGTTGATGAGAAATGCACATCCGAGTGGATTAACTCCAAAGGATGCTTGCTTTTGATAGAAGATCTTGTAAATGGCTTTTTGTGAGATTTAGCAATAGCACAAGCCTCACAAGGCTTGATCTTCTTGGAGAATGACTTTGGCAAGCCAATAGCTTTGGATTCTTTGATCATAGAGAGCATGGATTTGTAGTTGGGATGTCCCAACCTCCTATGCCATAATTCCTCCATAGAGAGCTTGTTCACAAGAGCAACATTACAAGCATTCACATACTCATTTGGATCTAGTTTATAGATGCCACCAAATATAGATCCTAAAGCAAGTATCTCATCATTTTTCTTGATAGTGCAAGTATCAACATTGAATTTTACATCAAGGCCATTATCGAGCAATTGGCCAACACTAATAAGATTTTTGGTAAGCTTAGGTACATAAAGAACTCTAGAGAGAGAAAGAATTTTAGAGGATGCAAGCTTCAAGGGAATGTTCCCTATGCCTTCAATAGGACATTCAAAATCATTTGCAGTGTATATTGATTTCTTGACTCCATCATAAGGTGCAATAGAAGAGAAAGAGTCCTTGGAGCTACACATATGTGAAGAGGCTCCACTATCAATATACCATAGGCCGTCCTTCTTGAAAGGA
This sequence comes from Diphasiastrum complanatum, assembly GCA_029204225.1. Classification (NCBI taxonomy): domain Eukaryota; kingdom Viridiplantae; phylum Streptophyta; class Lycopodiopsida; order Lycopodiales; family Lycopodiaceae; genus Diphasiastrum; species Diphasiastrum complanatum. Next base: position 8,699,684 of record CM055097.1, on the reverse strand, counting down.
GTAGATGAGAAACTAGAGACCATAAGAGATCCCTCTCCATCACTTGCAATAGTGTCTTCCTTCTCATTGGTAATATTGGCTTGCTTGAGTTGATTCTTCTTTTTGAAGCAATTGGTGGCATAATGACCTTTCTTGCCACAATAAAAGCACTTGATCTTCTTCTTCTTCTTGAGCTTGGATGATGAAGCATTAGAGGAATCATCTTCCTCCTCATCTTTGTCTTTGGATTTGACTTTGTCCTTGTTTGAGGATTGTTGATGTTGGTTCTTGCTCCTCCCTTTGTGCTTATCCTTGGCAAAGAGAGCTTTGCCATCATTATGAGTGAGAGAAAGCTTGTCCATCCTCAAGAGCTTGTACTCTTGTCTTGATTCTTCTGAAATTAGCACACTTTGGAGAGCCTCCAAACTTGGTAGCTCCTCCTTAATGGCATAGGATTGGACAAGGTTATCAAATTCACTTCTCAAGACATTGAGAATGACTTGAACTAGCTCATTTTGATTGATGGAATCACCAATGCAAGCAAGTTCTCTATGAATATCTTTTACTCTCAAAACATAACTAGATGCACTCTCATCACTCTTTTGGCTACTTTGAAATATTTAATTCCTAAGAGTGAGAAGCCTAGAGGTATTCTTACCCTCACCTTGAGACAATCCCAAGCTTCTTTGGCTATTGTACAAGTGTCTATCTCCCTCAATATCTCATTAGAGACATTCATCTTAATGTAGTGGAGAGCCATCCTAGCTCTTTTTTTGTTATTTTTGAACCTCTTGAAGAGCTTGTGGTTCTTCTTCAAGGCCAAGAACTATGTCCATCACGTCTTGAAGGATCAAGATGGACTCCATCCTCATTTTCCAAATTGAATAGTTTGAAGTGGACAATCTTTCACTTGGTTCCAACAAGGATGAACCCATTGAAGACATTTGAAGTGAAAAAAACTCAAATGATGAACTATAAATGTTGCTACACACTCTCAATAGGATCCAATAATGAGTACTATCTCCTCCTATGAAAGATCTTGCAACTATTTGTGAATTGATTCTCACTAGCTACACAAATCTCTCTAAAACAAGATCTATTTCACATCAAATGATGGAGTATAGGCAAAGTTAGGATCAAACACTCTTAGCACTTGTGAAGTACACTAAGAAACCAAATTTGACTCAAATACAATGATATTGCTAAGATCTCAAAACAGTTCCTAGATCACATATAGATGAGATTGGTAAGCATACAACTGTGATTTTGGATCAACCAAGCAATCTCTTGACCAAACCAAATGTGTCCACCTAGGTCTAGGTGCCCTACCTAACCCTCTTCAAAAGCTTATAACTTTTGATTGGCTCAACCAAATGGAATAAAACTGATTGCATCAAAAACTAGACAAAAAAAGCTTCAAACACGCTATCAAGCAAGATAAATGGATCAAGCATGAGAGAGAACTTCCAAACTGAAATTGGATGTTCCTCACACGTGTCTGAGCACCTGATTCTGTATAGTACCAGGTCAGACCCAATTAATGTCCTTTTGATCTCTTTTGATCCAAAATTGAACAAGATAGCTAGGAAAATGGGCCTTGACAATTTCTAGCTCAAGGTTGATGAATAGTTTTCACTTAAATGGATCAAAATGCATCGTAACATTAGGTAGGCTTTGATACCATGTTCATTTCACATGTGTGGATTGTCCACAACATGTACTTGTGATCTCCTAAGGTGTTTAGATGCACCAAGATCAAGACTAGATTGAGATTCAAGATCTATCTTTGATCCTATGGCAAAAACACACTACTACATGCATTCAATCACTTCCAACTCTCACTCACACGTGTGGGAAGTATTAAAAAATTATTCTAAGTAGGAATAAGTTGCTGGTAGAGAGAGAAAAATTATCATGAGCTCTCGGGTAGAGAGAGAAAGCTAGAAATTCAATGACACTCAAAATCCACACAATCACCAAATCAATTAGCTTCAAAATGAGGAGTACAATGATACTAGTAGATCCACGAGCTACCACTATGCTTAAATATGATTGGACCACACTTTGTCACCTCTTAATCCTATTGGACCATTGATCCATGCACCTCTTAATTCTATTGGACTATATTCAAGCACACCTCAAATTCCTATTGGACCTCACATGGTTCCACCTCTAAATCCTATTGGACCTCTTCGAATCCATCAAACAAAGGCATTGCACTCGTCTACACTCTAATTGGCACGAGTTTAGCCTCTTACTCTATTTTGGCTCAATAGTGGCATTACAAGTGGAATGCATAATTTGCCATCTATGCCAAATTTGTTTCTATCAACATCCTACACCTAGATGCTTGATGTAAAAAACATAAGACCCCTATATCTAACATAGATAATCTTTTTCAATTTTTCACACAAACCATTTTCTTCAATGTAACCATCGAAGAGGAAATCTATATGACACAACTAGAGAAATATAAACTCAACGGAAAGCAACATTACCTTATATGCAAAATACACAGGGCGCTCTACGGGCTAAAATAGTCACCCAAAGACTGGTTCCAAAAAATCAATGCATTTTTTATCGAGAATGATTTTATTCCAAACTCGGTAGACTTGAATGTCTACTTCAAGTCTGTATCAGATTACTTCATCATCATCATTCTCTATGTAGATGATACACTCTTATTCAGTAACAATCTGAATCTGATGAAGGATATGAAATGCATGTTGGCCCAAGAATACAAGATGACTGACATGGGTCCCGTCCTCTATTGTCTCGAAATTCAAATCCAACAAGATCAACGTAGCAGACTGATTTTTATCAGTTAACAATGATATCTCAACAACATGCTGAAAAAGTATGGTATGGCCAACTGCAAACCAAGTCGCTTTCCACTCGACCCTGGACTAAAATTTTCAAAGGAATGGTCTCCTCAAACTGAGGCAAAAAAGGAGAAAATGAAGCACTACCTGTTTCAATCCATCATCACTCATTGATGTACGCAATGATCTGCACGCAACCAAACCTTGTATATTCGATCAGTACACTTAGCCAGTTCCTGTCAAATCCAGGCTTAACTCATTGGAAGGCGCTAACAAAGGTCATGAAGTACATCCAAGCAATGAAAACTCTCAGCATCTGCTACGGACGCAGCCAAACTACCAACATACTTGAAGCCTACACATATGCAAATTGGGCAGGAGATGTTTCAAGTCAATTTTGACCATTTTTGGACCAAAAAATAGCTAAAACTTACTCCTTCTTGATGGTTTTTCAAGACCTGTAAATCACTTTTAGAGGGCTTGATCCCAGCCTTAATTCATTAGATTTGATGACACTAATTCCAATCTAATCAATGTCATACAAACGTTGATGCTTTTCCTAGATCTAGCACCAAAAAACTCACCAAGATCAATCACTATGAAATTCTTTGGATCTAATGAAAAATGAAGATTAGTTTGAGGTATAGAGCTTCCCACGTGTGTGAATAGTACAGAATTTGACCCTGACCAAGTTTGGTCCCCTAATCTCCACCCCTTCTATCGATTTCAAGTCGGCCCTCCAATTCTAGCCTTTAGCTCCAAAACTTGCTAAAAATGGATTGTACATTTGATCTCTTCATCAACTCAAAGGATTCTATGATTGTGAATTGATCACTCATGATCAAGATGGAAAAAGGTTGGTTGGAGAAGACTACATGGAACAAATCGAGAGGCAATTTCTTCAAGGCAAGGGAGATCTCATTGGTGATCTTATTGAGGATTGTTATGGACTCAAGAGGGCTAGATTTATTTGGTTTGATACTCATCTTCACCTTCTCTACTTCATGTTGGATGGAAAGTTTGGAATCTATCTTTTGATTTATGATGGTGACATTGTTTTCACTAACCTTTGTGGAAATTCGAGATCAAGCATTGATGAGATCTTTTTGGATTTAGATCATATGTTTGAGAGGGAGTATTTCCAAAGGTTCAAGTTTATCTTTGATGATCAAGAGAAAGATAAGCAAGTGGAAGTGGCACACTTTTCTTTACTCACATGTTTTGGAGAATCTTCTTGTGTAGATGATGCTATGCAAGTGGATATTGGTTCTCATGGTTTTCATGCTGAAAAATCATCTAATGGATCTGGAAAAGAGTTCTTAGTCAATGGATTTGATGGTCAAAAGGAAGATCAAGAGGTTGATCTCAAAGGGCTTCAACAACACAAACAAGAAAGTGGCAATTTGGAGCTAGTCAAGAGCATCAAAGGAGGGTCATTTGGCAAAGATGTTTTGGATCTATTTTTGTAGGTGTATGAAGACTCGAGTAAGGTAAAAGGAGCAGCAAGGAAGTGTTGTTCAGGTCTACTTTACTTTTTCTATCTTATGTTTGAGCAATTTCATGTGGATGTGTGCAAATTGTCAAGATATGGTAAAACTAGCTACATTGTTTTTGCATCATTTTGATGTTGGAGTTGTACTAGCATTTTTGGCTGAGTTTGCTGACGGAAATGAAGCTTATGGAGATTGATTATATCACTCATTCATTTCCAAATCATCAAGTGTTGATGATATCTTGTGGCAAGATGGCAATGGAGGCTCATTCATGGAGTTTTATGGTGGAGGCATATCAAGAAAGGACAAAGTTGGAGGAGACACACAAGCAAATGGTCACTACTCGCATTTATTGTCTGGTTGCTATAATTTTCCAGAGAGTTCAAAGTTTGAAACATGGAGGAATCATTTCATTCACATTCTATTTGGTTCTTCATGTTCTAGTCACATCTTGACATGTAATATTGATGTAAGAAAAAGTGAAACATCCAAAGTGGACACTATTCTCTATATCAATTATGGAAGCTACTTTAGAGCATTAGAAAGGAGGTCTATACTTAGGATGGAGATAATTCTAAAGTTAGATCAAAGTATTATAATTAAAACTATAAGAGGGAGTGTGAGAAATCTCAACTAGTTTAGTCAAGTTTAGTCATATTTTGGTTAATTGTCAATATTAGGCCAATATGCATTTTAGACTTAGAGATAAACTTTATGAAAGCTATTTTAGTCAAATTTCATTTGAATTACGACTTTTGGAAAGTGTGGGAAAGTTAGGAGGTCGAGTTTGGACACATTCAAATTTGAATGTCAGATGCATTGAATCTAGTCATATTGTTGATAGGGCTTTTTGTTATGGAGGAAAATCAAAGTTTCATTAATGAGGCATGGACCTACTGTAAAAGGATGTAAACTCGTGGAGAAAGCGATCTTCTCTCTCTCTCTCTCTCTCTCTCTCTCTCTCTCTCTCTCTCTCTCTCTCTCTCTCTCTCTCTCTCTCTCTCTCTCTCTCTCTCTCTCTCTCTCTCTCTCTCTCTCTCTCTCTCTCTCTCTCTCTCTCTCTCTCTCTCTCTCTCTCATTTCATGCTTATACATGAGTTCTCTTGGGTTCATCTATCCATTGGTGCACTTTCTTGATGAAATATTGCAATCTTGTGTGTAGAATGCTCATATTTTGCTATTTTTGGATGCACATGTGGGAAATATAGTAGGGTACTATTATTGTAGGACATCAATTCCATTTTATCATATATCTGATGTTTGATCAAGTTCTTATTGAGTTTGCATCTCTTTCATTGAGTAGATGTTGATTTTTTACATTGGCAAGATTGTATGTTGTGTTGACTTTCTAACCAAAGATCAAGGGACACATTTTGGATTTTAATGATCTAAAATTCTTCACAAAACATACTTTGATGCTTTTCCTAGTATTAGCAAAAAAAACTCATCAAGGTGGTGTAAACTCAAACTGTTTAGATATTGTGAATATTGAATATTAAATTTGGTACAGGGGTTCCAACACATGTGGGAAGTACAACTATTGACCCTCACCAAGTTTGGATCCCAAATCTTCAAATTAAGACTTGATTTGAACTCGCCCTCCCAAGACTAGCTATCTAAACAACAAATTGCTAAAAATGGATTGTCCTTTAATCACTAATCATCCTCTTGTACTTGTCTTCGATACCATGTTGAAAGTGCAGTACAAAGGACCATAAATGAACCTACGTAAGGCTCCAAGAGTGATTGATTGATGGGTACACCTATCTATTGCAAAACTAGTCACAAGATCTTGATCTAGGAAAGCAATATTGGATCCACAATCAAGAGCAATCAAAAGCATTGGTAAAACATGGAATTCCGAGCCCACACATGTTTGGTACATCCCATTATTAGATATTAAGTGGAATCAAGTTTAGATACCAAAGCATTCACAAAAACTCAAGAAAAATGTGTGGAAAACTCAAGATTGCCAATTTGTTCCAAAAATTCTATCTTCTCACTATGGAATGATAGATTGTGTACAATAGAGCTCTTCTCCTTTCAAGTTAGGTGAAAATCCAGCATGTAATAAGGAAGATTATTGACCATTTTTACCCTAATTTGTCAATCTTACCTAGCTCTAGAGTTTTGTCAAATTGGTGGCTAGGTTAGTTATCCACCTCCATGATTCAAGGAATTTGGCCCTATAATGTAGGAATTATGACCAAATGAGATCTAAACTACATGGCAATATGGAATCACACATGTGGAACCCACCTATGTACAAATTACATGGTTTTGATCAAGCTAGATCTTATCACGAGGAATCTATGGCTTTCTACTAGGTCACGTCTAAGGCGCTTCCCTATTGATGATAGAATTCCAAAAGATTCCAAGACTATGCGTACTGGAAAGCACAGATTTCATAGACTTTTTTGGCCCTTTTTTTGCATATTTTTTTGGGGGGGGTAACTAAAAAAAAAAAATTAATCAATTAATTGATTAATCAGTACGGTTCACCACGGTTCTGGACAAAAAAATTTAAGAAGCGTACAGTTCACTGTACGGTTCTCAGAACCGTGGTGAACCGATAACGGTTTATATTACAAACATGAAGTTTTTTTTCCTAAAAATCTCAACTCTATTTGAATTTAGTGGCTTTGTGGAAATATCAACCCTTGTTTTACAATCTGACACATCATTTTCTTCATATAAAGTTACTCTCCAATGAAGTGGCACCAAATCGCGATATGTTTAGTACATGCATGAAATATAAGATTCTTTGCTAGCTTTATAGCGTGAAAAATTGTCAACTAGTTTGTTGGTTTATTGGCATTTTTGGAGGCCAAAATGAAATCTCAACTTAGAGATAGTTTCATATTTGTCGATAAAGGCCTAGATAATGTTTGTACTATTGTTGGCAATTAGAAAGTGGATGAGGTCGGATTTGGACCCATTCTAATTGGCTAATTTTGGTACATTGCATCTAGACACTAGGTTTCTGATGAAGTATCTAGAAGTTTTCAAATTAAGTCAAGTTTGGGACAAGTGGCTAAACGACATTTTGGAAGCTATAAATAGTTGTACCTGCATGGAGAAATAATCTTCAAAGTTTTTTTCTTTGTGGAGAATTCATCTCTTGTGTTTCTATGTCCATCTCATGTGTTTCTCTCTTGATATCTTGAGTTTCTATGTGTAAAATGTTGATTTTATGGTTGACCTAGATTTCACACATGTTACAGTAGTTTACTGCTTTTGTACGGAAAAGCATAGTACTAAGTCATATCTAAGTGTTTATGATCAAATCTCTATGCATTTCTAAGTTCTAGCATGCATAAAGTAGCGATTTCTATCTTCTAGCTATTTCTAGATGTGCAACCAAATTTGGCCAAAGATCATTGATGAACTAAATGTGTTTTGATATCCCATTTTTTCACATGGTATCAGATCAGGTTTCAGCCCAAAGTTGGTGTAATTTCCAAATCTAGAGGTTGATTTGAGAGCGCCATAAATTTGTGGAGTCTTATGATCTCACATTATCCCAAATTTTGTCATATATTGTAAAAATTTTCATTTTCCATATATATAAAATGTGCTATAGTGCCTAAATACATGTAAAGGCCTATTTCGCACTTTGTAAATTCATATTTTGAGTAGAAGCTGTGACGTTCTAAAGAGACACAATAGAAGTTCAAAACCGACATTTGACGGTTTGTAAGCGACATTGAGGCTGAAGAACATTCCTATAAGGATAGCACTACGTGCCATTGTGCATACGCATTTCTACGCAGAGCTGAGTATCAATAGAGAGCGAAGATCAAGTTCTTATAGCTTGAACATTCTTTCCTTCTGTTATCACTCATAGAATTACTTCTTATCATTTGTGCGAACACACTCTGTATGATCTGTGATTGATTGTGATACTGTTCTGTTTGCGTCACACACATTTCTTAAGTTATACTGAATTTTAGTTACTCTAACACGGATTTTCAAGCGACACCAACAAGTAATAATTCTGACTAATGTGCGCAGGGAATTAGCCGAAGCGGTTAAACATAACTTTTAGCATAAATTCCTTCAACTCTGAATGAGCTATATGTGTTTAGATAATGGGATTGATTGAGGCTCTGTCTTGTTTGCTTCCTGCGATAAAATCTAATTCACTGTGTTTGATTAAGAAGAACTTTTAGCTAATGTGATTCTGCTTGATGAATCTAATTGCTAGTTGCTATCAGTTCTTATTGTTTTCCTGATGCCTGAAGAGCCTGAAAGATAAAGTAATTCTTACAATTATAGACCTTGACCAAATCGTTTCATCATTGGTGTTCCTGGATGCCAATTTACCCAAATATCTTTGGATAACCAGTTATGTCGCTGTAGTATTCATTGTGAACTTTATACACTCTAGTCTGTTTATCATTATACATACATTTACCATGCAAAAGATAATCTGGCGAACCTTTTATACTACGTAATTCGTTGATTTTGTGGAGAACTATAACGACTAGGCCACCACATAATCTGGCGCCGTTGCCGTGGAGATGAATATCACATTTTGCAATATTTTTACGTGTATTACATCTACGAATCTTTCTCATGTAATGCATGCCAAGAACATACTCTCAAGCAATTATTGAACAGAAATGTTTAGAGCGTGCACAACATTTAGAAGCATATAGGAAGTCTAGAGATTTGTATTTGTAGAATTTGCAAAACTCACCAGTTAGAGCAAGATTAACACCTGAAGCATTTAATGATCTTTTACACGCTACTACAGCATTTGTAGATTCATTGGAGGAAAGATCCGTTGAAACACCAAGTTCTACAAATTCACCTGAATCAGATTTGTCTGATTCTACTTTCGAACCAAGTTCAGACTCTTTGTCCGAGCAAAATTTAGATTCAGATCCTCCAAGCTCATCTAGTTCACCACCATATGTTAATATGGCTAGTCCAGCGCCACCCACATCTACAAAAATCAGATATGATTTCTTTAAGGGATCATCATCTGAAGATGCGGATAGTTATATGTCGCAATTTGAATCCATTACCATAGCAAACAAAGAGCAAACGGACGAGGATAAAGTTAGAATTTTGCCAGGTCTTCTGCAGAAGCAGGCTAGGATTTGGTATAGTCAATTAGTATCGGAAACAGTTAATACTTGGAACGCTTTAAAAGCAGCATTCTTTAAACAGTTTAGGGGGATATGACATTCCACTAGATTGTTGGCTCGGCTTAACTCTGTTGAAAAACAGCCAAAGGAATCACTTAGGAAATATACTCATAGGGTTAAGAATTTAATAGGAAAGTTAGGAGCCCAGTATCCAGTTCCTATGCAAAATGAATGGTTCTTGGGTGGTTTGTCTAAGAAAATGGATCGTTACTGTTGACGGAATTTGATGACTTCTTTGGAAGATGTCATTGCCTATGTTGAGAATTAGAAACCTCACAAATTTTTCGCAGACGATAAAATGAAAGAAAAAGTAGTAAAAAACACAAATTTAAACAAACAGAAGAATCTGGAACATCTATTGAGTCTATATCAGAATCTGATTCAGTGGATATGGAAAAATCTTCTGAGTATTCATCTTATTCTTTTTCATCGGAAGAAGAATCTTCTTATAGGGAAACTAAGAATAGGAACTCGGAAAGAAAGAAAAGAATGGAGAAATCCGAAAAGATGGATCCATTAAGGAAAAGTGTTCAGTTGTTAACAAGAGAAATGAGTGATCTAAAGGTCCAAATATCTGATGTTAAAGCCAAGCGAAAGAAAGCGAAGCCTAACGCCAATGTTTGGTGTACCGCGTGTGGGAAGGAAGGTCATTCTAAGACCAATTGTCTCAGTTTATAGACTAATTATTTAGAAGAGGAACTATTCCTCTGTCCGATTAATAATCATGAGGAGGTAGCTTATACTGCAACTCCTACTGACCAAAAAACTATGATACCGAAACAACGTACTAGTCAACAATACACTATTTTGCGAAGGGGCGGAACACGAGATTCCACTCCACCAACATCATTGATAAACTAAATGTGTTTTGATCTTTGTTTTTTCACATATGTGTTGATCTGTTGATCTCAGATTTCTAAATAGTGTAAAATCTGTTGATCTAGATTTCACACTATTGATTGTTGTAGGCTCAAGCTATGGAATCCGATGTCTTCCACCATCCTTCATAGCCATATAGCCTCTTGTATTGTCGAGCATAACACTTTGTATTCAATTTTTGTAGTAAATAAGATACTTGCTTTTTGCTTTTTGCTTGACCAAGAGAAATTGCTATCCCCAATATGAAAAAGATAGATTGTAGTAGACCTCATGCCATATATACTTCCATCAGCAAATAATATTGTGTCTCATATACCACCCCATAAGTTGGTATGCCATTCACATAGCAAAGGATTTTCTTCGCTTTCTTCCAAATTTGTACTCTCTCAAAATTGCCATATATTGGCTTATCAGGCTAACAACATAGCTAATATCGGGTTGTCTGGTAGCTAGATGGATCAAACACTCAACCAGCCAACATAATAGGCTGGAGAGGTTCTATAGTCGGCCTCATTTACAAGTTTATGGATGTGATTGAGGAGACCTTCAATGACCATTTTTTTAAGAGTGAGGTAGACTTTTTTCTAATTTGTTTTGTACATTTATTTTATAGAAGTGTTTTAGCATTGTTGAGTTGTTTTTTCTACGATGATTTAGGAATAAGATACTCTTTGAGAGAAATGTATCTCTCCTCCCTCCAATCAACATGCTTACAAAAGATTGCTAGATGTTTGTGATGCCTTTGTTTAAAAAACAATAGACTATAACTAGAAAAGTTTTATTGCTAAAAGTAGCTCCTTGTTAAGTTGAATAAAATAGATGATTGACAAAGCCCGTAGAATCAAGAATTGTCCTTGTTTTGGAAGTCTTTCCTTTCTATGATGCACTATACTAGAAAGAAAATTTGCTTATAGTAACTAGGTTAGTGACATCCTATGTAGCAAACTTTATGTAGTTTGTTTTGTTTGATAATGTTATGTAATAGTGATAAATTACTATGAGGTAGAATTCGTGGGCTAAAGTACAAACCCTTTTACAAAAAAAAAATTCATACTATTTTCCCAATAATAATACAAGAGAGAATATAAATTAGGCCTTTAAAAACTATATGCTTAATAGTTAGACTACAAATGTTCTCAGACAAGAGGTAAAGACAATTCCAAATGCCATGGCTATTAGGAGTTGGAGTCAATTTTCATGGCCCTATGTGTCAAAACGTAAGTTTTAAAATATGAATGATTCAACTCATTGATGTGATTAAAAAATTTCTGGTTTTGATGACTCAAGACCCAATCTTGGAGACGATGTACTCCTAATTAAGTGAGATTGCCATGGAAGTTGTATGGGCCCTGCCCTCCTTGCAACTCTTGATGCCTCCACTAGCATTGGATGTGGGTGGAGTGCAAATTGTTGTGGTAGTCGCAATTGGGAAGTACACTTTCTCTAAATCTTGGGCCCGACAACATATCGTGATATGCTCTATAATGAATCTATGAAATATAGAAACTCGAAAAACTACAAAAAGCCCATTAACATAAGAATAAGTTTTTAGCCTCTTGTTTGAGACTTTACCCATTGCATTTGAGCACCAATATGTTTTTCTTATGGTTTTCTAACCCATGTTGAGAAAAAAAAAACTTTTTTGTGAGCATTTTTTTAAAGCCTTTTTAGCCCTTCACAACCAATTTCCGGTCATAAATAGCCATTTTGATTTTACTAAAGTTTTCTAATTTTATACTCTTCCAAAAGAGGATATAAAATTCATGATTGTCTTGAGATAACCACATGATGGGTAAATTTCTATAGATTGCTCGCCTATTCCATTGAAGAACTAAAAAAATCCATTAATCCATCCCATTGCAAGGCCATGCTAGGAGGGCACAAGATTCCAAAGGTCCACTTGAGCACCAATTCAAGATTCTTTCTCTACGAGGCCGCACTTCTCACTCTTGTAAATAAAAAACTAGGTAACATGTACACTTGGTATCACAAAGTAAAGCCAAAACAACATTTAGCACAAGGCTTCAAGCGTCCACTCATGCACCCAATTGGGGTTCCAACTGCGCTATGTGGACACAATTCTAACTCTTGAGCTATTGCAACTAGCTAACATGTACACTATATATTGTAATGCGCAAGGTTTTAAGCGTCCACTCATGCACCCAACTTGGATTCAAACCTATCCTACATGGACACGGGTCCAACTTTTATCCATCTAAACCATTGTCGACGACAAAATGAGATTTTTGTTGTTTTGACTCTAACCAAAAAGGACAGGAATGACTCCTACAAGACAATAGAAGCACGCAACAACTTCTTTCACGACATCCAAAGGCAAACTTCACAACTTCAATGATATGCTTGCATGGGAATAGGGGGGCTCAAACTTGGGTGGGCAAATGTACAAGCCAAGTCTTATCTATCGCACCACTAATCATCAATGAGCCTTGGAAGGGCTATATATTTTATGCGTGGCCAATTGGATATAAGATTTGCAATGGCTCGCAATGCAAATTGAGCGAAATCTCAAAACTTTTAACAATGTAGGGCATAAAACTAGATAATCTCTCTAAGTGACAACAAGGAATGATAATCAGATAGAAAGATCTCTTTGAGATCACCAACGAGATGTGTTGCTAATTCAGACTTCAAACCTTTGAGATCACTTGAGGAGATGCTTTTCTCATTCAAACTTCAAAACCTAAGGCAAGACAGCCTAAGAGGAGATTTGAGCATTCGAGAGAACACTAAAAAAAAAAGCCTTGCGAGATAGAAAAAGAAAACACTAATGATCTCACCACTAAACAGAAAAAGCCTTGCCAGATAGAAAAAGGAAAGATAATGAAAGTGCATTTTTTGGCTTAAACTTAGAAATACACGTCATCTTTGAGAGAATCCTTTGAAATCATTGAGGTGATGCTATAGTGGCAAAGCTAAAAAGACATAATCTAGTGATGAAATTATTTAATATTTTATCCTTTATAATAAAAAACCATATCTCCTGCCTTTCTACACACAGGCAAGACTGTTCCTCAGCAAAGAAGCAGCCACTTCGGAGAATCTTATCACAGCAGCCCCCCCCCCCTTCTCTCTCTCGCTTTTGCTATAGTCTCTCTTCTCTCTTTTCTCTCTCTCTCTCTCTCTCTCTCTCTCTCTCACGGGAACAGATACAAACCCATCATTCTAATTTCTCTTCTTGCCATTCCATGCCCCTCTCTCTCTTATCTTTGTCCCAGATTCCCAGACTCCCAGTGCTTTCTTCTTCTTCTTCTGTGTTTGGTCAGTCTTCTGCAAACAGACAGTCAAGCATGCAGAATGTTTTAGTACTACTAGGCTGCATGCCTGCTACCTGAGTGGACTTATTTGATCTACCTATGGATGAGCAATTCATAAAGGCAAGTAGGAAGAGAGATATCTACTATCCGCCACACTCACACAGTGGCCAGAAAGATGGAGCATAATCGCTGTTGCTGTGTGAAGTTGCAGCTGATACACTAAGTTAAGACTGAGATATGCTGAACACAGTGACATGGACGAGATGAGGGTCTGTAAAAGAATGTAGAGCAGTTTGAGAAGAAGAAGCTGAGACATGGCTTCATATCAGGGCAAGAGGAAGATGGAGGGGTTCTCTATGGAAGCTGAGGTGAAGGAGAGTATGAAAGCTGCGAGGGTTTGGGAAGCTGAGAAGGAAAAGGCGATGTCTAATGGAAATGGTTACTGGATGAGGTTGCAGCAGCAGAAACAAGAGGTAGCTGCAACACCATCTGCTGCTCCACTTAGCTATCAGCAAAGGTTCATGGCTGCAGCTGCGCTGCAGGAGATTCGAACCATTGACAGCAGTGGCAACAATAGCACCAGCGGCAGGCAAATCTTCCAGCCCCCATCTCCACGGTTGCACCACCTTCAGCAAGCTCTTCAGCATCAGCAGCAGCAACAACAGCAGGCAACCGTCTCAGATTGCCCCTCTCTTCTGGACTGCTCTTCTACTGGGAATCATTCCCTCATCAACCTTCCAAACTCAGGCAGAAGCTCAAAGATTTTCTCAGATCCGACAGAAGCACATGCTTCAGCAGCAGGAGGTTATCCTCCTGCTCAAGCTGTTTTAGGAACCAGGGAAATCAAACCCGCCAGCTCTTTGATCATGGCAGAAACCGAAGCCGATCGATATGTAAATTATTTGTTACTAAGCAAGAATGGTTTTCAGCAACAGCAGCAGCAGCAGCAAAATGGGTTGCTTTCAACTGCTGGGCTTCTTGTTCAAGACCAGCAAATATCAACAGGTGGTTGGTTCTCTCCTCCTGTGAGGGATCCAAACTCTGCAGACCCTTCCCAGCAACTGTCTCCACTAGGCCTGACTGGGTTTTCTTCTGCTGCTGCCTTAGAGTTCACTGATCAGTCTAGTATTGCGCCTCTGCCGTTACCGCAGTGTCCTCCTAGTTACAGAGATATAGTGAAGGAGCAGGAGCAAGTTCAGGCTACAGATCCACTGAATGCAATTTTTCCTGGAGGTGCAGCTGCTGCAGGAATGTCAGTTGGTGGAAAATCCAGTGGCTTTATGCAGCCGAGAATGCTCAACCAGAGCATGCAACAGAATGCAATTGCACAGGGAAAGAGACCAGCGCCAGCACAGGTGGCTAGTCCTTTTACTGCATCTAGCATGGGAGATGTGGCTACAACCTCAAATGGCATTGCCTGTAATGGGGGTTCTGAAGACATGGGCCATGGGTTTGCACAGCCCAGTACAAGTGTTGCTGCTCCAAAAAACAAAGTGCCCACAAGAACTTACACTAAGGTAGCACTCCTGAAAAACTGCTTCCTCTCGCAGTCCAGTCTGCTTTTCTTTTGTATATGCAGCTGATCAATGTGTGTAAACCAGGTGTACAAGCTTGGATCTATTGGCAGGGCACTAGATGTCACGCGTTTCAGCGATTACACCGAGCTTCGATGTGAACTAGCCCGAATGTTTGGACTAGATGGTCAACTTGATCAGAAGTCAGGCTGGCAGCTGGTTTTCGTTGATAATGAGAATGACATACTCCTTGTTGGGGATGATCCTTGGGAGTGAGTACCTATCTTTGCCTCTTTTATGCAGCTACTGTGTCTAATAATCATTTCAATCACAATTCAGTGGCTTTTTTTATTTACAGGTTGTTTTTTCGGTATGTCTGTGGTATTTTTGCAGGGTGTTCGTAAGCTCGGTGCGAGGAATTCGAATACTCTCTCCTTCTGAAGTTTCATATTACATGAACTGTGATGAAAGAACCGGAGCTCCCTATAACAGTGTAAACTCAACAGTAATGAAAAGACACTGACTCAGCCGGGAGGCCTATTTTTGCATGTAAAAAACACAAAATATGGGTGGTAGTATAAAAATCTTTGTAAGGCCACTATGTCTTAGTCATTGAGAAGTATGGAATAGAGCTGCTGTAAATTGGTAATGCCACCATGAGAGCAGGTCGTGTACAAAGCTATTTTTGACTTTGGATCCAGATTGTGAAATCTTCTTACTATTGCCAGAAATGCTTCCAGTTAAGAGCTACAGTTTCCTTTTTGGGACTTCTATTCCTTTATGTTCTGTTGAGTCATTTAATGCTGTGAGATCAAGCCCTCGTTTTCTCTTTATATTTTGGAGTTCCTCAGCCAGCTCAATACTGGGGAGTCAGTTCGATCAGCCTTCCATGTGGAAAGTTTGTGCAATTTGGTGAACCTTCCAGTGGAAGACTCCAATTTTGTGCCGGTGTTGCAGATCTCGCTAAGTTCATGTGGAAGCCTTGGATTTGATTTCACAGCCAGGAAGGAACCTTTAGCTGGTGCTTCATCAGAAAGAAGAAGAAGAAACTTCGATAAAAATCGGAAAACCCATCAGAGTACAAAGGAATGCATGTAGAAAGTATAAAAGCCATCAGGAGATAATGTACAGCAACTATAGCAGAGCCAAAATCCAACAAAGTAGCTATTGAAAACCTACTGAAATCCAGCAAAGTCACTAGTTAAGATAATTGTAGTTCTAGGTTGTGCAGGAAGCTGAGAAGCAGCCGTGCCTAGTCAGAGACCAGGAGTTTCTGCGGTATAAACACAATTGCCAAGGGTCCTACACGGTATGTAGGGCCTTAGACCAAGCCATTCTCCCTCAAAATCCCCCGTTTCTTAACGAGGCACCAGCCAAATCGCTCCGAAACCTGAAATTTGGAGAGTTCAAGCTCGTAACTTTTTCTAAAAAACGTAGAAGTTGATGTAGCCACCGAAACACTCCCAGCATGGTACGGTGACATATGTAAAACATTAATACCTCAGCTTTTGACTTAACCAGGCCTGCTATTTCTTGAGCTCCAAGTGGTTCAAAGCTAGTGTGAGAACACTAGAACGTCCCAGTCCCTTCTTAGTTATTCTTTCTGAAAATTACAATCGAGGGTGTCTCTTATTCAATGCTAATTTGTCCAAATTTTACTTACATCTCTTGAGAAAAGAAGAAGAAATATAACCATGACTAATTTCTTGAAAAGGCTCTATTTTGATTTAGTACAGTAAGTTGCTCCCTTTTTCAGTCTACTACTTAAAACTTAACAGTGAGCTACGTTAAATCATTATTGGATCCAATTTTATCACACATTAAGTCGGTCAAAATGGCTACTAAGTTATGCGCCCACACATCCAAAATTGCTTTGATTTACTGAAGCATTGTGCGAGTGCAGGTTGCTGCATTTTCCGGGTTTGAAAAATAGCCATGTTTTGATTTAAAAGGTAGCCATTTTAATCTTTTGGGCAAAAAAAGATTTGTACCAATTGATGCACTATCTGTGACAAAAAAAATTTTTTAACAGGTAGGGGTCCTTAGACTCCATTGAGATTTCATGGTTCTAATCTTGATAGCAAGATTTTCACGAGTGCTTCTTGGATCTGGATATGTTTTGCAACAGAAGGCAAATCTGTATTTTTAAGCGCAAGTCTTAGTGGAGCTTGCAAATGAATCTACCTTGTTTTGTTTTCTAATGTCTTATATTTGTTTGTGCAACTGACCTGCACCTACCTTTGATTGCTGACAAAGTGAGTCGTGAGTAGGCAAAATATTTCACGAAATTTCATGTCTGGTATGAAGAACTGTGTCTTAAGTCTGGTATGGAGACTAGCATATCCATTTTTTTTGCCTGAGCTACAGCTTCAGTGGGATCCTTATGCATAATTTTCTCTAATACTGCACCCCAGCGATAATTTTCATCCAGCCAACAACATAATTTGAAGCGACATCCTGCAAAATACATGAAGATCTTTCTTTATCAATCGCAAGTCTAAGCATTAAGATTCACTTTTAAATGAGTGTAACAGTTAACCAACTACTGACATGCACTGCAATTCAAGCTAAAGCCCTTACCTGACAAGAGATTGCAGGGTTTAAGTGGCTGAGTTTCACTGTTGGACTCTTCCAGAAAGTATACATTACATATGCAAAACAGTCTAAGTTTTACTTAATCCGACCATAAAGGCTTCTGTGTCTAGAAGAAACAAGCACAATTTCACGGTTGCTCTTGCATATCAAATGTTTGTTGCTCTCTACGGTTTCATTGCAAGTGACTTTCATACAATTGTTTTAAGAGCACTTGCAGATCCTATGGATTCTCTTCGTTATTGAGACGTGGTTTTGATTCTGAGGTTTTACGACTATCAAGAAGAAAAACCTTGATAGGCAAATGTCAAATAGCTCTATTGTTTGTTTAGAGTCTTGGACAACTTTTGTCAATCTATCAGGCTTTAAGATCCTAGATGCAGAATTGGTAAATCTAAAGGGGATTCATGGGAGTTTTACTCTATGCCTCTAATATTATCATCAATTCCTAAGCATTTCATTATTATCTTTGTCAATCTAGTAGGTCCTTGAATAATAGAAAGTTATATTATTAGTTAGATTCTCATGTATAAAAGCGAGAGTTGCATTAATATGATCAAGATTCATATTCTTGAAGTTATTTATTTAAGTAAATATACTCTAGGTCTTTCATAATCGCCATATTCAAGGTGAGCTCCACTTGCCTTCAGTGGAGATTGAAACACAGCCAAGTTGTTGTCTCATAATAAATGTATGTCCAAAAAGGTTTCTAGAGAAATAAAACAAGTTTTTGTCGAGGAATAGATATGTTTTCTTTCTCTTGTATCGAAGACTAGAAAATATATGCAAATGTATAATTGTAAATAGATTTCAATTATATGGATGAATCTTTCAAAAATATGAAGATTTGAGTTCATCCTACACAAATGAGAATTAAAAGACTGAAAATAAGACCTTTCAAAGACTAATGAGTTCCTAGATATCCAAATAGTTTAAGGAAATGAAGCCCTGGCAATATGGCATACTTGTTGATGTTTCTTAGTAGGACTAGAGAAATAACAAGTATCACCAAATAGTAGAGCAGGATAGACAATGGAGATTGAATATGTGTGCATCTTGTCCACTATAACCAAGACCAAGACAACCAATAATAGTCAAATGACATTGAAGTTATATCAATACGTGGTTATATCTTTTGCTATATGAAACGAGGGAAAAAAAAATTGCATCTTTGAAACATAGCACGTCGACGAGCCAAGCGAGACCACCCAAAAAAAAATATCGCCCTCTTCTACCACGCCGACGTGCTATCTTTGGACGCTACCAGAAAAAAAATTACTTTGATTTTTTTTTTTTACTTTGTGGGATTTTTAACTATGTACCGAACCACATTTTTTATAATAAACATTGAAGTAGTGGCATAATTGTGTGGTCGGGGGCTAGAAATTGAATCTAGGACCTAGCATTGAGCTACCCTTCCATTTGTGTTCCTAGAGTGTTGTGAAAGGGTTATAGCCTTGACACTTTCTAACCCTCCCCCTCAAGGCGTAGCCCTTTTTAGCTACCGCCCTCCACCAATAGCTTTAAGAGTAAACAATTTCTCGGGCTTAAGTATACATTACCTGATGGTGATAGGTTATTTTTGGTGGGCAGTTAGCACCCCCTCTCAAAGGTGCTAACTGACCCCTGAGACTCAATGCTAACTGCGGGATGGTTGGTGGGTTCTCTCTCTCTCTCTCTCTCTCTCTCTCTCTCTCTCTCTCTCTCTCTCTCTCTCTCTCTCTCTCTCTCTCTCTCTCTCTCTCTCTCTCTCTCTCTCTCTCTCTCTCTCTCTCTCTCTCTCTCTCTCTCATTTGACTGCTAAATCCTTATTGAAAAACTCCTGGTTCGGCTCCGTCAAGCACACCGAAATTCACTTTCGTATGTATGAAAAACCTATGTAAAAGGTGTAGACTAAATTCAAAATCGTATGATTTGGAAAGATATTTACTTGTGCCTCAAGTTTCCTAGTTCCATGACTAGGATTCATTTGATATTATTGCTCTTTAATCTAATAGTGAGCATTCATATCGTCTTATGCTTCTAAGAAGATGAAAAAACTATACATAATGGAGGATGGACTAGCGAGGGACCTCGCCACCCTCATTTCTCCCTATACTCCTCATCCTCTCATCAATTTCTACTATGCTTATGCTCTCTTGAAGAGGATTCTCCATGGAAAACAAGTAGGATTCAAGCCTATTGTGGAGCGTTGGTGGATTGCATACCCTCAAATCAATTTGGAACAATTCTTAGCAATTTGGTAAGTATTGAACTGGCCACTGGCTAGCAGACTTCATACATTCTCAGTTCTGGTTTTGCTTTATTGCAAACAATATGTACATTGTTCTTGTATTGGTACAAACAATGTTTAGCTTATGGTTTGTTGTCCATACTTGTAATAATGACTGCCACAATAGTAGGTCGCTGATTGGCAAAGGTTTACCACATTTTTTGAGCTACTTCCATTGAGCCTAGGATAGTTGTTGGCTGGAAGGATTCCACACAATTTATAAGAATATTTTTCCAGTTTTTGGTCGCTGATTACATACGAATCTTTCACATAATCATGTATACTCTGGCCTATCGTAGAACACATCTTTTTTAGATGCTTTGTGCTATACTTATGAATGTGTATCCTTCTATGCACATATTGTATGGGTGCCCTCTTTGCATAATGCTACAGCACAACTACACTCCTCTACACAATAAGGCTCTACCATTGTGTAATAAGGTGTTGCTAAAGGCGTTCTCTATAAAGGTATGATCTCTAATCAAACTCTAAATTCGCTATATGTTCTTCTTCTTAGAGTAAGATGTAGGATAAATAAAGAACATTAGGTTTATGCTTAATATGATCAATAAACACGGATTCTCGGATACCAAAATAAGTAGATCTTGAGAAATAGACACTTCGCTCTTACAAATCGATGGCTTGCCTTGAGACACTTTACTTCTAGAAGAAAGACTCATTGCTCGTTAATCATAATGCTATTAGGATATGTGTCGTAACCAAGTGGAAGAAACGATCATGTTGACCTCTCAAGAAGAATCTACTACATGCATTCAGGTATGATTTCATGAAAATTCCAAATACTTAGACAGGATTTCGAATGATGGAATAGAATGGTAAAACTCTTTATGCTCCATGATAGTTCAAGACTATGCTAAATTCTAAGTAGCATACTTTACAACATTCCTTAAAAGCATGACATAATAAACGAAGTATGAATAAACATTACAAATACGTAATTATTTAAGAAGCACTATTAATACATGTGACCAAAGTAAACCCTATTTAAACAACCATACCCACGTAAATGATAATAAGCTAGGGCTCATACGTATTCACGAGTTGTTTGTATAGTGGCACTGGAAAGCATGGATCTGCTCAATACTTACCACACTCGTAGGAGACTAAGATACTAGTCTTTGGGGTCAACATCATGGTACGGAGGTACCTTAATACATGAGAGAACTTAACACTTTACTTGTTGCACTATAACACAATAATGGACTATAGCAATTTATTAAGTTAATAGTTTTTGGCATCTTAATTTGTTGAATCAGTTTAGAATTTGGTAAGCCTGAATGGGATGGATTTGCCCAAATCAGCTTGAACGGCATGGATTTGCCCAAGCGTTTGTTCATAGATTCCATCAAGTGCCAAATGAGTCACAGGTATTGTACATGATGACATGAATATGCCCTGCTACTGACTCTTATGGCCAAACTATATCCTTTTCACTTGTTGTGATTGATTATGGCTTCATCATTTTAAGCTATGAAATTGTTATATAATAATAGGAATACTTGCCTTATATTGATCGATATGGAAGATGCCCCCACACGGTGATATTAGGGCAAGATCTATGACATGATAAAATGCATGGTAGGAAAAATTGGACTAATGAATGTACTTTCTAATTAAGCTTATAGTGATTCTTGTTTCGGACATGGATGACAACTTATGCTCAACTATGACACCTGTCTTCCTCACTAAACTAACTCGTGTGGTTGTGTTTTGTGGGATGGTGGCACATAACAGCTGGGTATCCTAAAACTTTCTTCACTTTATGGTGTTTTGTACTGTAAGTTTTTTTCAGCTTCGTTTATAAATGTTATACTTTAAGATGAAAGGATTCAAAGAATTTGGTCTTGACTTGTTCAAGGGGGACTATGTGAAATCTCTATCTCTCTCTCTCTCTCTCTCTCTCTCTCTCTCTCTCTCTCTCTCTCTCTCTCTCTCTCTCTCTCTCTCTCTCTCTCTCTCTCTCTCTCTCTCTCTCTCTCTCTCTCTCTCTCTCTCTCTCTCTCTCTCTCTCTCTCTCTCTCTCTCTCTCTCTCTCTCTCTCTCTCTCTCTCTCTCTCTCTCTCTCTCTCTCTCTCTCTCTATATATATATATATATATATATATATATATATATATATATATATATATATATGAAGAAACAAAATGTTTCTATTGCCAAATCCTTGCTAGCTCTCCACTCTGATTTTGACAGAAAAGACACAAGAAACGAAATTGTTCGCGAACAATTTTGCAACACACGACACGAAATTGTTTCGCGACACAAAATCATTCTTGATCCACAAACGGCCAAGAAGATCAGCCAAGTACCATGGGGTACAAGTATTTGATCAGATATCATGACATCAGCAGAAGTACTCTAGATCGTGACTAATTTGCCACTCTTGTAGTTCGCGATTAGCTGTAGATGTTTAATCTTTCTAATCTAGAAGTTACACGACGTGACATGAAAAAGTTCGCAAACTATATATTTCCTGTTTGATGCATATTACTATAAGACAAAAAGAAGACAAAAAAAATACAAAATACATGTCTGGACATTTTTGTAAGAGGATCAGTAGATCCAAAAGTCCGCTAGTAAGTGAGACATTATTTGTGAGACAACTATATTTCTCTCACGCCAATGCACTGTGTGGATCTGTTGCACAATGCTTGAAAAATCAGAAGATCAATAGATAATATTGTAGCTGTTACTATTGTCTTGTGCTCTACCGCATTATTGACATGTATATTTTGCTATACTTAATCTAATAACAACTGCCTTTCCTTCTACCTTTAGTGATCAGGGTACTGGTACTTGCATCAACAACGTTGCATGCTTCGTCTGAGAACGTCACACGCATCCTTGCATCAGCTATTCTTGCCATTGATAGCAAGTCCTGCTGAAGTGTAGGCATGAACAGAACATCTTCGAGTCGTCTGTCTCTACCATTCGTGTTGAGCCACAGTGAGCCAATACCATTTACTTGATGTTTGGATCCATCTCTAAGAACCATAAATCTTGATGGATCTTCACTTCAAGAATCAAACATGATTCGTCTTGATGTAACAAAGTGTGAGGTAGCTTTAGAGTCAAGGATTATCTCCTGTGTCAGGTGTTGACACTGCACACATGTCTGCATAGATGTAGGTGGTTGAACTACCACGATTCGATCTTTCTTAGCCCATTTTCGAGCTCTCTGGCTCCTCGACATAGGATGAACTATTATTGTTCTCTTGTCTGCTTTGTGCTAGTTTATTTCTTGGGTTCAGGCAGCAGTCCGTGCCTGCATGACCCTTCTTGTGGCAGTGCATACACTCAATTTTTGGATTGAGCCAACAGGAATCGACAGTGTGTCCTTCGTGTCTGCATCTCACGCAGGTCTTCTTGTCTCCACTTTGTTGTATTGACCTTTCTTTATTCTTCCATTTGTCTCTACTGGTTCCCTCTGCTTGCTAATCATGATCTTGCTTTCGATCTGACTCTCTCTTAGGCTTGAATTCTTTTCTTGTCTTTTCTTTGTTGTTGTAGAGGGCTTGGTCAGAAGCATCCTTGTGATCAAGGTGCTCTCGAGCCTCGACTTCTTCTCAAATCTCGACAATTGCCTTTTCGAGAGTCATTGCAGGATCATTTGCTAGCAGTGTTCTGGTTGTCTAGAAGGATCTTGGTAAGGCTCTCAACAAATAAGTGAGCTGCTTCTCTGCTGACATTGTATTTTCTGCTTTAGAATTGTGTTGTGAAAGGCATAGATCCTTCATCTTCCTAACAAAAGAAGTGAGATCTTTGTCATCCCACTGCAGGTTTGTCAGCTGATACAGGTGTGCAGATGAAGAAAGTACAAAGTGGATGTGTTGTCTGTAGCAGATCGTGGGTGGCATAGTAGTTGTCAAGTCTGTTAGCACAGTTGCATGGGGTGAGCGTGAAAAGGGTGTGACGTTAGCCTTTGTTGAAGTGAACGTTGGTAAAGATGTGAAAAATATGTCACTCTGACGAAATGCCTTAGGATTTGATTTATAGGGTGCCTTTGCTTCCTACTCAAAAGCTAAGGCACCTTTGGCATTTTGTAAGGCAGTGTCATCTTTTTTGCCTGTCATAAAACACGTGTAAAAACACAATGTCACGTTTTGTTTGTCTTTTCTTTGCCTGCGAGAATTTACATGTAAATATGCAGACTACGCAACAACGTGAGTAAAAATGCAGCATGAATGGAGTCAGATAAAAATGGGATTTAGGAGAGTAGAGGAGATAAATCCAACACAGAGAAGTACAAATGGATCCAAGCCATGAACAACAAGATGGAATCCATGAGGAAGAACCAAGTATGCATGTTGCAGCCATTACCAAATAAGCGAAAGGCTGTCAAATGCAAATGGGTTTACAAACTCAAGTACAGATGGGGATGTCTCAAAATACAAGGCAAGACTGGTAGCGAAGGGAGTCTCTCAGAGATATGGTATTGATTATTCTGAAGCCTTCTCTCATGTCATCAAACATTTGTCCCTACATTTGTTATTTGCATATGCAGCTGCTTATGACCTCAGGATCCACATTGTGGACGAGAAGACAACCTTCTTGCATGGTGAGTTAGATGAGGAGGTCTATATGGATCAACCCCCAAGTTATGTCTCGAATTCGCTTCCTGATTATGCATGCAAAATGCATAGGAGTATCTATGGTCTGAAACAGTCAGTTCGACAATGGTACCAAAAGAAGGATCAAGCTCTGAAATCATTGGGATTCAAGCCACTGATGGCTGATTCCAATGTCTGTGAGAATTACTGATGGAAAAATCATCATTGTGGCTGTGTATGTGGACGACACTCTGATACTCTGCAAGAGTGAGAAGCTGGTTGCTAAACTAAAGACAGACATCTTGAAACATTTCGAGATTGTGGATCTGGGAGAAGTCAGGTGTTACCTCGGCTTGCAAATTGAAAGGGACTATGAGGGAGATAAGTTGTACCTTCACCAGTCCAAATACGCCCAAAAAATCCTAGAGGATTTTGGGATGTTGAATTGCAAAGGAGCGAATACTCCAATGCTTGTAGGAACGATGCTGACGAACAAAAATTGTTCGAGGACTGTAGAAGAGAGAAAATTGATGCAGCTCACACCATACAAAAAACTGATAGGATCACTAATGTACCTTGCAGACAACACATGTCCTGACATTGCTTATGCATTGTTCAGAATGAGCCAATTCTGCATGAATCTTGGCTTGACACATTAGAAGATTGCAAAATGAATTTTGCAATATCTTCAATTAACATAGCATTATGGTTTGTGTTATGTCGTGATGCAAGGTTCCAGATGATTTCCTACAATGATGCTAGTTGGGCATCTCTCAAGGATGACTGTAAGAGTGTCAAGAGAATGCACCATTGCGTCAGGACCGGCAATTTTCTGAGTCAGCAAGAAGCAGACCATTGTAGCCCAGTCATCCTGCGAAGCAGAGTGTGTCGCAACAGCAAAGATGGACAACACATCTGCAATACATCTGACGAAAGACCTTGTGTTTCACTCAAGGATGAAACACATTGTGATCAAGTACCACTTGATCAGGGATCTAATTGGGAAGAAGATGCTACAGACCACCTTTATTGAAACGAAAGACACGGTTGTTGACTTTTTCACAAAGGCCCTAGACAAAGGTCTATTCGAGAGACAAAGGAGCAGCCTTGGAGTCATCAAGCTATCATGCTTTGAGAGGGAGCTGAAGAAACATTTTGTTTCTAATGCCAAAGCTTTGCTAGCTTTCAATTTTGAACCTTTGACAATTGGCGACACGACACGACACGACACGACACGAAATCAGTCATGCTCCACGAACAGCCAACAAGATCAGCCAACTACCATGGGGTGCAGATATCTGATCTGATACCATGATATCATTAGAAGTGTTTTAGATCATGGCTAATCTGCCACTCTTGTAATTCACGATTAATTCTAGATGTTTAATCTTTCTAATCTGTAAGTTACAAGAATGCGACACAAAATTGTTCGCAAACTATATACCTTTTGTTTGATGCACATTAAGTCTAATTCTAGTAAGCAAGACAAGAATCAGAAGACGAAAATATTCTAAATACCAGTTCGCCTACGTGCGAGACAATTTCTGATATAGGATCTGTAGATCCAAAAGTCCGCTAGTAAGCAAGACTTGAATTCATGAGAGAACTGTATTTCTCTCATGCCAATGCACTGTGTGGATCTAACATGCAGTGCTTGAAGAATCAGAAAATCAATAGATAATATTGTAGTTGTTGTGCACTTTATTATTCTAGATGATTGTATGATCTTGAATATATTTTTGTCTGCTTCTATTCGTGTGTCTGATTCGCTTGTTCATTTAATTTTGCACCTTGGTTTGATCTTGTTGAATGCTACATTAATTTGTTAATGTAGATCAGCAATGTCTGACTACTCTTTGAAGGATTGTAGGAGTGATACAACCAGTAGTGACCAGTGATCACATCTGAATTCCTGATGAACTAATTTTGTTTGCAAATCATTTCCTTCGTGCTTCGCTTCATGATCACTTAGCTATAAGGGTAAATAAATTACAGAGCTCACCTAGGTTTCGTTTCGTTTTGTTTCATTTTTTTTCGTCTGTTTCGTCTCCTCTCGTCTCGTTATAGAGCTTGATTGCTTGATTGATCTTGTCGCGAATTATTTCGCTTCATTTCATTTTGTTTTGCGATCTATGCTTCCAACATGAATCAATGTCATAGTTCGTCTAAGTTTTGCTTTTTTTCATTTTGTTTCATTTTCGTTTAGAATTCATCTCATTTCGTTTGGTTGTGTTATAGAGCCTGCTTGATCCAACTCGAACAGAAATAATTCAAGTGTCATGAAAAGTTTTGCGAATCATTCATAATCCAATTTTGTCAGTTTGTCACTAGAGTTACGGCTAGAATTTGCATTTTCTGAGTGCATTTGTTGCATTTTTCATCATCAACGGTGCGGTGCATTGTCTAGTAGCAGGAGGATTAGATGAAGATGAGGCTGCGCCATGCATGTGTTTGCTAGCCGTTGTGTCAGTAACACTTGTTGGGTGAAGGTCGATGCAACAGAAGGAGGGTACAAGTTAGCATGTGGACAGTGGCAGATAGAATGGTGGAGCGGTTAAATCCGCGAACCTTCTCTTCAAGAAGTGCACAAGCAAAGTTACAAAGCAGGGGTCCGGCGGTGATGCACTCGCGCGTGTTAGGTTTGATAGCGATGGAGAGCTCATGCATTAGGAAGGTATGCCAGTCATATGGCACCACCGAGGGGCTCGAGAATTCTATGAAGGATTCCACAATTCGGCTCAACAGCGTGGAGTGTAGGCAGTCCTTGTGAGAAGTTGAAACAACTAGGAAGTTGTTCAACAAGTAAGTGATGGCTTAAATTATGGGATCATTTATAGCCTCTATCAAATACCCATTGTTAGTTTTGACTGGGAGCTCAGGACAATTTGTGCTACGTAAGATTTTATGAGATTTTTAGCTTGGCGATGCGAGATGGGTTGGCGATCACCGGACACTATGCCGACGATGACCATGGAGTTGGCATTGATTCGTACCTTGTACATAGTACCTTGGTACAGGATATGGAAACGCAACTTCGGCGTGTCCCATGTGGTGTAAGCATGGAGAGCTAGCTCCATGTTTATGTCAGAAAATCGTCGAGAAAAAGCTTATTACTTTAAGAAGGAGGCCGGCAGCCTGAAGCCAAGGGTTATCAAGAAATCAAACGGCAGGGCCCAAATCTAGGTGGCAGAAGGTATCTCACGTTGGATCACCTTTTTCATGCCAGTATTGTCAGTAGAGAAAGAAGAAGTCATGATGCTAGATGGATGGTAAAGATTGGTATTGATGGAAATGTGAAAAGGCGAAAGGCACTCAAAAAGGTGGAAAAGACGTCAAAAAGGAGTTAAAAGACTTAAAAAATTGCGAAAATGTGGAAATTGTAAGAACGGAAGTAGAAATGGTAGAACTGGGTGTGTAGAAGGTGGATGTAATAGTAGATGAGGGCTGGTGAGAAGTTTGGTCACAATTTGATAACTTTGAAAATTTGTTGGATTTTTTGGTAGAGCTTTGCTGAATGAAGTGCCAAATGACTCGAATTTCTCCCTTATATAGTAGAAATTAGAGTGCATATTAGGAGAAGTGCACTTTCCCCAGTTCAGCTCCAACCAAATTTTTGCAGGGACCTTCATCACAATATTCTAAGACATCAGTGAAGTCTGCGAAGGTTCAACCCTTGCAGGAGGTGAACTCTCGCACAACTTGCTCCAGATATTGGATTTTCAAGATCAGACCATGTAGGCAGGCTAATTTTACTGCTCTGATTCCATTTATGCCCTCTACAAAGGTTGGTTTGCAGATCTTGATGCTC
This sequence comes from Diphasiastrum complanatum, assembly GCA_029204225.1. NCBI lineage: Eukaryota > Viridiplantae > Streptophyta > Lycopodiopsida > Lycopodiales > Lycopodiaceae > Diphasiastrum > Diphasiastrum complanatum. The sequence continues at coordinate 8,671,324 of CM055097.1, read as the reverse complement.
TACGAAGACTCCTTAGTTTCTAGTTCTATGAACCCTCGCAAACACTCAATTTTGATGACTTTTCCATCAGTAACTCTCACAAAGATTTTAATAGATGTATGTGACTCAGATTTAGTGATTGACAAAGTCTTAAGAGTTAGCTCCCAAGGGATCTCAAAAAATCATGGAAAAAGTGCTCTTTTTTAGTGTTTTTTGATGAGATCTTGAGATTCTCTGATCCATAACTGGTATACCATTGCATCCAGGTCAGATTTGACTATGGAGAGCTCTCCAAAAGTACTAATGGACAATTGGTAGCTGATCTATTTGTTAAAGTGATATTTATCCCTATTTTACTAGTTTTTTCTCAAAATCGTCATCTCTAATTTGCAAGAATGGAGACTGATTGATGTAATTTGATGATCTATTGTCCCTAGATCCTATATGGATCTAGATATCACTCGGATCTAGTTGGATCTTTTTTTATCTATCCTGATCTTGCTTGATCTTGCTGAATCTTCATGGATTCTTTTTGATCTGACTATATCTCATCCAGATCTGGTTTGGTTTTATTGGATCTAGGTGGGATGACTTCTAATGAGGCTTGATCTGATCATTGTATGTGTATTGTGTCATCCACATCCTGGATTTGTTCATTGAGGTGGCCAATACTTGTAAAGTTGGCTACCATTGATGAGAGTGTCGAATGGCGTCCCATCTAACTACGGGCTCCATGGCTGAGGATCTCCTTTACTCGGAACGGGAGTAGGTAAAATCATGTTGCCACGGGACTAAATCATCATCCACAAGGCTTTCAATAGCTTCCGTTGACAGCCATGCTACATTGATCATATTCACCCCAAAAGGGATTGGCGTGTCCAATGTATAGCACTTGGCTGAAGATGTGTTGGAATCTAGATCTAAATCTGGTTGACTAGCATGCCCAGCCATATAATCAACGGTTGCCAATGCGTCCGTCCATCTCATGATATCCGTTTCAAAGTCGTAATGACCTCCCATGGCTTTCGTTGGGTGATCAATGTTGGTGTATGATGTGAAGGGTGGTCTGCATGGTCTATGATTGATTGCGAATGCAGTGGAGCTATGACGAAAGCAGAACCCGAGAGACAATTACCATTTAAACGATGTCTCTACCAACAATAAGAAAAATGATTGTGAACACAATAATAACTGCAATTTCAGGAACGTGGATTGACTAGGGAACGAAATCAAAAGCTTGTTATCCTTTTGGGTTATCAGAGTAGGAGTCTGAGACTGCCGTAATAGTAGGATTGCGAAGCATTAGTCATCTTGGATAGCCATGCGATCCTCTGTCTCTAATAGTCATGTTTGTGTGCAAGAGAGAGTGAGAGAGACAATTGCATTCAATCAAGAACGCAATAATTGAACGGTAGCAAATTGGTATAATAGAGAGAATTAGAACACAATACAGTACCGCTGATAAGCACGTATTCCTACTTACAGATTCTAAAACAATAGCTACGGTTTTGGCTCTCTCTCTCTCTCTCTCTCTCTCTCTCTCTCTCTCTCTCTCTCTCTCTCTCTCTCTCTCTCTCTCTCTCTCTCTCTCTCTCTCTCTCTCTCTCTCTCTCTCTCTCTCTCTCTCTCTCTCTCTCTCTCTCTCTCTCTCTCTAAATCACTAACTTTAAGGAGCTAGTTATTTAAGACCTTTTGGTTGTTTGATCACTCTATGCATCTACAGATTGTTCAACTCAACAACACCTATCACTCCTTCTCTTTGTACAAATACATATTTATAGCTGTCAGAGTCTTTTGATTTATTGTAATTACAGTTTACAAGATGATTAACAGCCGTTTAAACAAGATCTGTAGCTCCGTTATAAGAGCGTCATGAAGGAGGAGAAGTATAGAGTAACGTATCTTCCGTATGCGTCATAGTGCAAGGATGTAGGCTGTGATGGCCGTAGTCTATCCGCAATCGTTTGAACAACTGCTGTTCGTTTGATTAGTTGTTGATTGTTTGCTTTGTAGGTGATCGTTTGCTTCCTTCGTTGATAACCGTAAGTGATAACTTACGGAGATAAACGATGAGATGGGTCAACCGTTGTTAGTTGACTTCATAGGAGCTCGTAAATCGTTGTCGCTGCTTGACTTCGTTGATAACCATAAGTAGGTTGCTTACATTTTCAAACGGTTGAGGAGAGTTGACTTTGATCATGGCTTTCATCATAGGAGATCGTAAGAAGGTCACTTGCAGTGGTCGAGAGATTTCGCAAGTGCTCGTAGATAGTAACCTATGGATTTTAACGACTCCCTTGTGGTTTGCTGTTTCTTGCGATTTGCGGTTTGAGTCATGCTTCTCTGTAAACATTGATTTAATGGTTCTCTTTGGTCAGACCGTAATCTGGCGATGGCTTTGCGGTTCTGCCTGATTCGACTTTGCGTGTATTTTGCAGACTGATTCAGAGAGATAGAATTATTGAGAGTAGAAGGAGGGCGAAGGAATGAGTAGGAGAAGATTAGAATTCCAACACTCCCCGTTAAGCTTGCTGCTACAAATCTAGACTCAAATTGAGATTTAACAATTCCACTAGAGTAGAATGTTTGTCTCTTGACAATGGTTTTGTCAGAATGTCAGCCAACATACTGTCTGTGTGATAGTAACTTAGTGCAACGTCTTCGTTTTGAACCCTGATTGTCGCACTAGATTATAGTTGGACCAAACTGTGGGAATCTCAGATCCTATAGTAGTCTTCTAAGCCATAAAATCTCCTTCACTATTGACGTAGCTGCGACATATTCTGATTCCGTAGAGGATAATGAAATGCATTTCTGCTTCTTGCTATTCCGTGAAATGGGTCCTCCTACAAGAAAGCAAATGTAGCTAGAGGTGGATTTTTTGGTATCTACATCTCCTGCCCAGTCTGAATCAGAATAGGTAATCAAAGAGAGTGCAGCTTCTGTATTTCCGTTGTAACTCAAGGCATAGTGCTTTGAGGATTTAATGTACTTTAGAACTCTTTGTAGAGCTTTCCAGTGTTGTAGGCCTGTATTGGACATGAATTGTGACAGCCTGCTTACAGCATATGCTAAATCAGGTCGTGTACAAATCATAGAGTACATCGGAGAACCTATGATAGACTAATAAGGGTACTTGCACATTTCTTGCTGATCTGCCTTTGTTCTAGGGCACATGTCTTTGGATAGCTTGTATCTTGGATCCATAGGAGTGTCTGTGGGCTTGCAATCCTCCTTGCAACAACTAATTTGAATTGTTGATGATTAAGGAATCATCAACGTATAGTGCTATTATAACATAGCTTGGCCCCTTTGCACATTTGAATCTGCGGTGCAGGAGGTGAAGTCATGCTGCAACAAGAAATGATTTATTCTATCATACCAGGCCCTTGGATCTTGCTTCAGACCGTATAATGCCTTATGCAATTTGCATAGTAGATGTTCCTTGCCTTGAGGGATGTAACCTTATGGCTGATAGATGTAGACATCTTCTTGTATGTATTCGTGTAGGAATGTCGTATGGATGTCCATCTGGTGAATATCCAGATCTTCTATAGTAGATATAGCCAATAAAGTATGAATAGACTGATTTTTTACTACTGAACTGAAGGTCTCAGTGTAGTCTATCCCTTATACTTGTTCAAAGCCTTTAACCACCAGTCTAGCTTTCCATTTGGATACAGATCCATCTTGCTTAAGCTTCAGCTTAAAGATCCACTTAGAATCAATTGGCTTTACACCTGTAGGAGGAATGACAAGACTCCAGGTCATGTTCTTCATTAGAGATTGATACTCAGCATCCATGGCAGCTTTCCATTTGTTTGCATTGGGCATTGACAATGCTTCTGCTATGGTGGCAGGTTCGTCATGACTAATGAAAGCCCGAGGGATGAAGCGGTGAGGCTGTTGTCGTTGTCTCACAGATCTTTGAACTGCAGGTGCTTGATCAGATGATTCTCCTTGGTGAATGACTGGGACCATCGCATTTTGCGGTTGAGCGATTGTGGGTCTAGGCCCATCGACGATAAGTGGAGTCATTGGGATGAACTCCGTTGTTTGAATAGTCGTAGGTTGTAGCCTATCGTTGGAAGGTGGAGCTGCTATGGTAGTCTCTTGTATTGGTTGCTTCTGTTTGAAATCGTAATGTTTGTCTTCAAGGAAGACAACATCACAACTGACTGAGATCTGGCCTGTAACCACATCGTAAACACGATATGCCTTGTGTGAAGTTGAAGAGCCGATAAAGATGCTTTTACAACTTATTGGGTCTAGCTTCTTTCTCAGATCAGATGGCACTTGTGCATAGTAGAGACATCCGAAAACGTGCAGGTGTTTCAGACTTGGTTTGTAACCGTAGTAGGCTTCAAACAATGTCTTGGAATCAACCGCTTTAGTGCTAGAGTAGTTTTGCAGATAGCAAGCCGTAGAGATAGCTTCTGCCCAAAAGGTTTGAGGCAAATGTGAATTTACTGTCATGGATCGTGCAGCTTCCAATAGTGTGCAGTTCTTCGGCTCTGCTACTCCGTTCTGTTGTGGAGTGCAGCTCGTAGTAAACTGGTGGTGCATGCCACATGAAGATAGGTATTCTTTCATCTCATTTGACAAGAACTCTCCCCCTGAATCAGACCGTAGGGCCTTGATCCTCTGACCAGTTTAATTTTCAGCGTATTGCTTGAAGTCTTTGAAGCAACGAAATGCTTCTGACTTGTTCTTAATGAACATTACACTGGCAAATCGGGAGTAATCATCAATGAATGTGAAAATATAGAGCTTGACCTAATGAAGGTACGCTCATAGGACCACACAAGTCACTGTGTATCAATGACAAGATGGACTTCGTCTTTTTGGCTTGTCCTCTGGAAAATCTTGTCCTAGGTTGTTTCCCTAGTAGACAATTTTCACAAATAGTCTGATTAGTTGTGGTGACAACAATAATATTCATGTCCTTGACCATTTTATTGTGATGCATATATAAGATTGAACGCATGTTTAAATGACCTAATCTTTGATGCCATAAATTTGCATCTGAACAACTCACAGAAAGTGCAACATCGTGACTCAGTATGTACAGATTTTTTTCTTTGTAAGCAGAGAGGATTTCCTTTGAGTTCTCATCTAAAATAGTACATCAGTTGGCAGTGAACAAAGCTCTATAGCCCTGATCTATGATCTTGTTAATAGATAAAAGGTTATTTGTTGATTTGGGTACATAAAGTACTCCATTAAGCTGCCTAGTGATGCCATCAGAGAACTATAGTTGAATAGACCCTTGGCCTTCAACTTGGTGTGATCTGGAGTCACCAAAGAAAATGTACGTTGATTTTGTAGCTGTGAGTGTAGAGAAGAGGCCCTTGCATGGCCTCATGTGCTGAGAAGCACCTGAATCAAGATACCAATGATGGGCATCTCTATTGGATTGATCTTGTACCATCATGCATTTCCTTCATCTTGAGATCCTTTGACTCTGTCAAAGTTCCCTTCTTGGTGCTGCTGTATCTTCTTCTTTGTTTCATTGTGCTTGAGGATGCGACAGTCCTTGATGTCGTGGTTGGTCCTTTTGCAATATCTACAAAATAGCTTGGTCTTGGACGATGAGTGACTATATTGTTCGCGGCTATTGTGGTTGTGATGTTACTGGCTGTTTTGCCTTCGTCTTCTTATCCTTGAAGCCTTTCTTCTTCTTGGATTGCTGCTTGTTTGAATAGAGTGCCATGGATTTGGTACTCGTAGATGTGGACAAGCTTTTCCTCCTAACTTCTTCCTGCAACAAACTTGCTATCAATTTTTGGAGAGACAGCGTAGGGGTACTGCTCAGAAGCAACACTAAATTATCATAGGAGGATGAAAGACTGGCAAGAAGAGACATGGTAGAGTCTTCTTCTGAGATAGGAAAACCTATTGCAGCCAGCAGATTCATCAATTGTTTGAACTCGTTCAGATGGTCAATGATTGAGGTGATTTCACTCATTCTGAGTGTTAGTACCTTCTTCCTCAAGAAGAGGCGATTCGAGACATCTGAGGTCTGTTAGATGCTAGTGAGTGTGTCCCATGCTTCTTTGGAAGTAGTGCAGTTGGATACATGAGCAATTTGAGTGTCTTTAAGGTTTAGAGATACAATGGCAAGAGCCTTTCCATCCTTGGCTTCCCAAGCTGGGAGTTGTTCGAGTTCTACTGGTTTGGCTATAGAACCGTTGACATATCCCCATAACTCCTTTTCAATCAAGATCATCCTCATTTTGATCTTCCACATCTGGAAGTCATCTCCGTTGAATTTATTGATCAAGCAGATCTTTGAGGTGCCTTTTATAGTGATCAAAATTATACACAAACAATTTAGAACAACTTTTGGAGAAAGATCTCGGACTCTAGTAATCCAGTGAACCAATGCTCTGATACCACTTCTGTTGGTGTATGATGTGAAGGGTGGTCTGCGTGGTCTATGATTGATTGCGATTGCAACGGAGCTCTGACGGAAGCAGAACACGAGAGATGATTACGATGTAAACGATGTCTCTACCAACAATAAGAAAAATGATTGTGAACACCGTAATAACTATGATTTCAGAAACATGGATTGACTAGGGAATGGAATCAAAAGCTTGTTATCCTTTTGGGTTAGCAGCGTAGGAGTCTGAGACTGTTGTAACAGTAGGATTGTAAAGCATCAGGCATCTTGGACAGCCATGCGATCCTCTATCTCTGATAGCCGTGTTTGTGTGCAAGAGAGAGTGAGAGAGACAATTGCATTCAATTAAGAACGTAATAATGCAACCGTAGCAAATCTGTATAATAGAGAAAATTGGAACACAATATAGTAGCCTGATAAGCGCGTATTCCTACTTATAGATTTTGAAACAATAGCTATAGTTCTAGCTCTCTCTCTCTCTCTCTCTCTCTCTCTCTCTCTCTCTCTCTCTCTCTCTCTCTCTCTCTCTCTCTCTCTCTCTCTCTCTCTCTCTCTCTCTCTCTCTCTCTCTCTCTCTCTCTCTCTCTCTCTCTCTCTCTCTCTCTCTCTCTCTCTCTCTCTCTCTCTCTCTCTCTCTCTCTCTCTCTCTCTCTCTCTCTCTCTCTCTCTCTATGTATAAATCACTAACTTTAAGGAGCTAGCTATTTAAGACCTTTTGGTCGTTTGATCACTCTGTGCATCTATACATTGTTCAACTCAACAACACCTATCACTCCTTCTCTTCGCTCAGATACATATTTATAGCTGTCAGAGTCTTTTGAATTATTGTAATTACAGTCTACAAGATGATTAACAACAGTTTAAACAATATATATAGATCTGTTATTGGAGCGTTGTGAAGGAGGAGAAGTATAGAGTAACGTATCCTTCATATGTGTCATAGTGCAAGGATGTAGTTCATGATGACCGTACTCTGTCTGCAATCGTTTGAACAACCGCTGGTCGTTCGATCAGCTATTGATCGTTTGCTTTCTTTGTTGATAACTGTAAGTGATAACTTATGGAGCTAAACGATGAGATGGGTCAGCCGTTGTTAGTTGACTTCGTAGGAACTCGTAAATCGTTGTCGTTGGTCGACTTCGTTGATAACCGTAAGTAGGTTGTCTATGTTTTCAAACGGTTGAGGAGAGTTGACTTTGATCATGGCTTCCATCGTAGGAGATCGTAAGAAGGTCACTTGCGGTGGTCGACAGGATTTTGCAAGTGCTCGTAGATAGTAACCTACGGATTTTAACAACTCCCTTGCGATTTGCAGTTTCTTGCGGTTTGTGATTTGAGTCGTACTTCTCCGTAAACATTGATTTAACGGTTCCCTTCAGTCATACTGTAATCTGGCGATGGCTTTGCGGTTATGCCTGATTCGACTTTGCATGTATTTTGCAGATTGATTCAAAGAGATAGAATTCTTGAGAGTAGGAGGAGGATGAAGGGATGAGTAGGAAAAGATTGGAATTCCAGCAATCAATTGTGTGATCAGTGGTGGACGATCCATCATCAGCTTTTGGTGTAATTGATTTCATCGCCCATGTGGTTGGATTGACCTTTACTACCTGTTTTCTATTTTCGAAGGTGAGTATTCTGGTTCCTCAGTTGTGAACCACTTGCGCGATCCTCAACCAAGGTCTTCTTTGTAAAATGCGTAGACAGAATGGGATTCTTGTATGTCCATCACCACAAAAGTGATTACAAACTGCATTCTCACTATTTTCACTATGATGTCATCAACTACACCTTTTGGCTTGATTGATCTGCTAATTTGATGTCAAATTTTGCTGGTTTCAATTCTTGCAGTCCCCATTTCTAATACAGAGTAGTGGAAATCAAGTTTACACCCGATCCTCCATCTACCACTGCTACTTCGTCTTCAAACCTCTTGTGGTGGATTGGCATGGAAATGTTGTGTTCTTCACTCTCCTAGGCTGTCCCAATTTGGAGGACATTGCTCGTTCCATCATAGTTCGCACAGTATAAGAGCTCTTCTGCTGCTATTTTCGGTTCCATTTTGGCCCATTCAACTAGGATGCTCTTGGCTTGAGGTGCAATCCGTAGTAACTCACCGAGAGATAAGTTGACATGACTAGATAGTAAATGGGTGCCTATCTATTAGACCTCTGGCACTTCCATATGGAATGGTGGTTCATGATTATGCAAGTAATCATTTTGATCCGTTCTCACTGGAAATGTCACTGGCAGTGCTAGTTCTTCCGTATGTTGAGGTTCTGTAGGAGCTTCTCTTGCTTGTGCAACTTCCTCTTCTTGTGCTTTCTGTATCCAATGATGAACCTTATGGTATATCCTTCTTTCTTCCCTCACATTCGGATATGGTCCTATAGTTGAGGTTGGTCGTCAGTCATTGATACTGATGGAGGTGGTGATGGGGCCACTCCCTTCCACTTCTGTGCTCACGTAACTGCTAGCACAAGAACGTGGGGATTTTGTCTTTCATGTGGCGTCCTTCCTGGAACTGCTACTAGTTGTACATTGATTAATTTCAGGTGTGCACTTTGAGTAAAGTCCCACTTCTACTTATGGAATTTCTTTGAGCGTGGTTGTGGCTCCACTTTGTCATTCCAACACTCCCTCTCAAAGTGGGGCACAGGTCACGTTGTCTGCTCTGATACCATGCAAGAATTTGGTGGGCCTTCAACGGATACAACTTAACCTTTTTGGTTCAAAGGTTGCACCAAAATCATGGAGCCTTTTGCTCCTTCCGTGAGCCACATTCTGGGATCCCGTCCCTGGACGCCTAGACGCCCACGAATCCAAGTGCTCCCCCTTGCCCGCAAAGGGACTGGTACCAGCCACAGCCACGCTCAAAGAAATCCCATGAGTAGAAGTGGGACTTTATTCAAAGTGGATATGATTCCAACAGGTTAGGGCTGCGTTGCATTCAAATCTCAAGTGTTTGACCCATTCTATGTAGTCTCTAACCCTTTCTCTTTTTCCCATTTTCACTTTGCTTAGCAGGAGAAATGGAGCTTCCAAGAATTTTTTGGGTTTAAAGCGCTTGATGAGAGGCCCTTTAACCCCTTCCCAAGTGGACTTTTCTTTGTTTGAGAGATTAAGAAACCAATTTTGTGTTACCGTAATCAATGACATCGGAAACAACATCAACTTTTTTGCCGATGTCCGCTCGTCGTAGATCTCACACGCTTGCTCGTAGATCTGGAGGAATCTGATTGGATATGATGATCCATCATGATATTTTGGCATCTCGACCGAGGTGCTCTTTAAACTACTTGCAAGGGTGCAACAGAAACAGGTGGGTCCATTGGATTCATTTCTACAGGTTCTACTTCTAGCTTGATTTGCACGGCTGCTACTCTGGGTAGGTTTGAAGCTTGATTCGCAACTCTTCTCGATACTGATCATCTGGATCTCGTATTTATTTGACAGAGATGTCCAAGGTAGTTGGTTCTTGAAAGATCTGTGAAACTCAAGCTGGATCTTAGGAATTTGATTAGTTTGGGTGGCTGAAAGTGTGATTTTAGGTCCCTTACGGTGGTTTTTTCTTAATAACTTTTTGATCCTTATTTCGGTTGGACTGAGATTTTCACAGTAGCTATATCTGGTGTAGATCTAACTATTGATCTGGTCTACAAAGGTTGCTCGTGCGAGGGTTGTCTGTGCAAAGGTTCTTCCACTGTTTTATAGTAAAAAAAACCTTGGTTTCTTCAAACCTGTTGGGAATTAACCTACCTAGGCTTGTCAGGGGCTGGATCTAGGGTGGATCTCTATTCCAAGGGTGGATGGTTCTTTCTTACAGATCAAGAAGTTATGGCTATCTGCGAAGGTCTAGAAGCACTTTTTGTTATCACAGATCAATCATCTCTGATAAATAACATTCGCAAGCTTCATCACTGATGAAAAAAGATATTTTGAAGACATTGGAATGGTCTACGATGGTTACTTCTGCAAGGATTTCATGAATCTTCTGAATTTAGTGATTTTTGTGAGAGATTTCAACTAGTTTAGTCTAGTTTAGTCATATTTTGGTAAATTGTCAATAAGAGGCCAAAACTCATTTTAGACTTAGAGATAAACTTTTTGAAGTTATATTAGTTTAAAATACATTCAATAAACACTTTTTGAAAGTGTGGAAAAGTTGGTAGTCACGTTTGAGAGAGATTCAAATTTGAACTTTGGGTACATTGAATCTAGACCCAAAAATAGTAGGGTTTACATTTTGGAGGGAAAGCCAAGTGGCCAAATAGGGTTTGGACACTCTATAAAAGGATGTAACTCGTGGAGAGACACATCTTCTCTCTTCTCTCTCTCATTTCATCATTATACATGGTTCTCTTTGGGTTCTACTACTCATTGGTGCACTCTCATGATGTTATCTTGCAATCTTGTGTGTAGAATGCTCATATTTTGCTATTTTCGGTTACACACGTGTGAAATACAGTAGGGTACTATAATTTTATGGACAGCAAACATATTTTATGTTTTGGCTCATGTTTGATCAATATCTCTTAGAGTTTGCATCTCATTTTGTATGTAGATGCTGATTTTTCTACATTGGCAAGATTGTTGGTTTGCTCCTTTTTGTAACCAAAGATCAGGGACATGGATTGGATCTTGAATGATCTGAAATCCTTCACATGGTATCAGAGCTCTTGTGTTCAGGTTATGAAAGGATCAGCCATATTTAGCAAGGATTTTGAGGAGTTACCAATGCTAGAGCATGCTAGATTGATCTCTACTAAAAAATCAGCATTTTTGCATGTGTAGAATTGATCTTTTGTAGGTCAAAACTCAATATAGGGTTATATACTTGATTAATTCCGATTTAACACTTGGATTACTGGATTTAGATGATATTTGGTGCATTAGGAAGGTCTCATTGGAGTCTACAAGAAGATATATCAAGTTTCTAGAATTTGCATGTATAATTTGAGATATTCAAGGTTTTGTGATTTTGTCAAAACCCTAATTTTGATTGGATCTCTAGTTTGTGAGGTTACTGAACTTCATTTGAGTGTGTTTCAATCTTAGTAAGTGGCAAGAATCATTAGATTGAGGATAGATCATAGGTTGATCAACATTTTACTATTCTATGTGTTGATTTTCTAGTTAGAAGTGCTAGAAGAGATTTGAGAGGTTCCATATCTTTGTGATTTCTTCTTAAGTTTATTTGTTTAAATTCAAGAGAGTGCTTTGTGCATTGGAACAGGTTGAAAGAAGAAGATCAGGTCACTTCAACATGGCTACAAGTGGAGGCTTTATGTTGGAGAGCAATGATAGGCTTACCTCAATCAACTATTCTACTTGGAAGGTGAGGATGGAATCCTTATTGGAGATGAATGAGTTGATGGAGATTGTTGCAGTTGTGGAGGAGAGGCCTCAAGCACCTCAATATCAAGTGAGGTATGACAAGAGAGCAAAGAAAGCTCTACACATGATTAAGATAAATGTTACCAATGAACGCCTCAAGGAGATTGTTAAGTGCCCATCATCTTTGGAGGCTTGGGAAGCTTTGAATAAGCTTTATGAATCCAAGTCTACATCAAGAGTGCTTACTCTTAGGAGGAAAATCTTTCAAAGTTTGCAAAAGAAGGAAGAGAGTACTCATGCTTTTGTTTCGAGGGTTAAGGCATTCAATGATGAGTTAGCATGTATGGATGAAAGCATTAAGGAGGTAGAACTTGTTCAAGTTATACTTAATGGCTTGTTGGATGATCATGCTAATCTTGTTCAAAGTTTTGCTATTCAAAAGACTTTGCCAAGTATTGTAAATTTGCAAGAGATCTTGGTGAATGAGGAGTATAGGCTTCAATCAAGAGGAGGTGGATCTACATCAACATCTTATTACGAAGAGGAGGCTATGTTCATCAAAGGCAAGTTCAAGGGCAAAGGCAAAGGCAAGTGTCTAAAGGACACGATCAAGGTGAGACTTCCTCCTTTGGCAAAAAGAAAGATAAGTCTAAGTTGAAATGCTTTTATTGTGGAATCAAAGGGCATTTTGCAAATGAATGTTTGAAGAAGCAAAGAGATGAAGGTAGCAGACAGATCAACTTTACTACTAATGATTAGGATCTAGGTGGTGGTGATTCTCTTTTGATGTGTTATTCAAGTCCAATATCAAGTGAAGGTGACACAGATTCATGGTGGATTGATAGTGGAGCTAGTTCACACATGAATAGTCACAAGGAGTTCTTTACTTCTTTGGTCACTTATGATGGGCCAATTCACATGGCCAATGGTGGTGAGTGTGTGATCGAAGGTATTGGTTCAATTCCTATTTGTCTCTATACTAATAGGAAGGCAAGACTTGATGGTGTTCTTTACATTCCTTCACTTTGAAAGAATTTGCTAAGTGTTGGTCAAATGATAGAGAAAGGATACATGGTAAAGTTTGGTGGTGATGCTTGTTTCATTACAAAGGAAGAAATCTTGGTTGCTAGGGGCAATAGACAAGGTAGACTTTTCAAGCTTGATGCTTTTGTTATGGCTAACAAAAAGGATGATATGGAAAAGGAGATTGGTCTCAACTTTCCAAAGTTCCCTTTTATCATCAATAAGATTGGTGGACCTTATGCAAAGTCTAACAGGCTTCCTTATGCTAGATCTAGGTCAAGATCTAATATGCTTCTTGGAGATGTTCATCTTTGTGCTAACTTGACTAGTCTTAAGGATAATGATCGTGTTTCAATGGTTCTTCATGGCAAGTGCAGGCATGCAGAAGGTAAGGAAAGAGCTAACTTCATCAATGGAGGTGAAGGTTCTTCCTTGGAAAAGATGGTAGTTAATGATTTCTTTGATCATATGGCAAAAGATGTTGCTAGGTGCATTCATGAAGGATATCGTTCTTCTACATTCTTTTGTGATGAGTCCAAGAAAGTCATTTTTCCAGCAAGTGGAGTCACATTTCTTCATAAAGAGAGTAGATCAAATGGTTCTATCAAGAGACTTGGTGAGGGAGATAGTCACAAGTCAAGAAGAAGAGAAGTATGTGAAGAGTTCAAAGTAGGATGTACTTTGAATGATGTCATTGTGAATGATAGTGAGGAAGAATCATTATCATATGATTCATTACCTAAAACATTGAGTATTAGTTCTTGTTTGAAAAGAGAGAGTACTTTAATCATCTTTATGTTGAAGGTACTAATCATTTTTTTTCTTGGCTTCTAATCTTTTTGAGGTTTTTACTTCTTATGATGCAATCATTAAGAGGGATTCTTATGAAGGAAAGAACAATGGAAGATTGGTTCTTGGGAAGATCCAAGGCATGGATCTCACATCTCTTCATCGACTCAAAGGATTCTATGATTATGAATTGATCACTCATGATCAAGATGGCAAAAGGTTGGTTGGAGAAGGCTACATGGAGCAAATCGAGAAGCAATTTCTTCAAGGCAAGGGAGATCTCATTGGTGAGCTTATTGAGGTTTGTTATGGACTCAAGAAGGCTGGATTTATTAGGTTTTATACTCATCTTCACCTACTCTACTTCATGTTGGATGGAAAGTTTGGAATCTATCTTTTGATTTATGATGGTGACATTGGTGACATTGTTTTCACTAACCTTTGTGGAAATTCAAGATCAAGCATTGAGATCTTGTTGGATATAGATCATATGTTTGAGAGGGAGTATTTCCAGAGGTTCAGGTCTGAAGATATTCATAATCTTTGATATCTTTGACAATCAAGAGAAAGGTAAGTAAGTGGAAGCGACTCATTTTGCTTTACTCACATGTTTTGGATAATTTTCTTGTGTAGATGATCATCTATGCAAGTGGATATTGGTTCTCTTGGTTTTCATACTAGAAAAGCAAGTAATGGATCTGGAAAACAAATTTTTTTCAATGACTTTGATGGTCAAGAGGAAGATCAAGAGGTTGGTCTCAAAGAGCTTCAACAACACAAAAGGAAAGGTGGCAATTTGGAGCTAGTCAAGAGCATCAAAGGAAGGTTATTTGGCAAAGATGTTATGGATCTGTTTTTGCAGCTTATTGAAGACTCAAGTAAGGTCAAAGGAGCATCAAGGAAGTGTTGTTCAAGTTTACTTTACTTGTTCTATCTCATGTTTGAGCTATTTCATGTGGATGTGTGCAAATTGTCAAGATATGGACAAACTAGCTACATTGTCTTGCAATATCTTATTGTTGGAGTTGTACTAGCATTTTTGGCTGGTTTTGCTGATGGAAATGAAGCTATTGGAGGTTCATTATGTCACTCATCCATGTCTAAGTTCTCAAGTGTTGAGCTACTTGGTGCCAATACTTGGAATTGTCAATTTTTGGTGAATTCATGGTCATTTTCTTGTGTCAAGTAGATCTTGAAGATGGACTAGTGCAAACTACTTGGTTCATGGAGTCATGTGGTGCTGGATTTGCATCATTTATGTACTCATCTAATCATGGATTTCCAAGGTTTGATGGTTTTTTGTAGCAAGATGGAGATGGAGGCTCATTCATGGAGTTTTATGGTGGAGACATATCAAGAAAGGACAAAGTTGGAGGAGATAAGCAAGCAAATGGTCATCACTCACATTTATTGTTTGGTTGCTATAATTTTCCAGAGAGTTCAAAGTTTGAAACATGGAGGAATCATTTTACTCACATTCTATTTGGTTCTTCATGTTCTAGTTATATCTTGATGTGTAAAATTGATGTAAGAGATAGTGAAGCATCCAATTTGGACACTATTCTCTATATCAATCATGAAAGATACTTTAGAACCTTAGAAAGGAGATCTATACTTAGGATGGAGATCATTCTAAAGTTGGATCAAAGAAGTATGGTTAAAACTATGCCAAAACTAGTTGAAGAGGGAGTGTGAGAGATTTCAACTAGTTTAGTCTAATTTAGTCATATTTTGGTAAATTGTCAATAAGAGGCCAAAACTCATTTTAGACTTAGAGATAAACTTTTTGAAGTTATATTAGTTTAAAATACATTCAAAAAACACTTTTTGAAAGTGTGGGAAAGTTGGTAGTCGAGTTTGAGAGAGATTCAAATTTGAACTTTGGGTACATTGAATCTAGACCCAAAAATAGTAGGGTTTACATTTTGGAGGGAAAGCCAAGTGGCCAAATAGGGTTTGGACACTCTATAAAGGGATGTAACTCGTGGAGAGACACATCTTCTCTCTCCTCTCTCTCATTTCATCATTATACATGGTTCTCTTTGGGTTCTACTACTCACTGGTGCACTCTCATGGTGTTATCTTGCAATCTTGTGTGTAGAATGCTCATATTTTGCTATTTTCGGTTCCACACGTGTGAAATACAGTAGAGTACTATAATTGTATGGACAGCAAACATATTTCATATTTTGGTTCATTTTTTATTAGTATCTCTTAGAGTTTGCATCTCATTTTGTATGTAGATGTTGATTTTTCTACATTGGCAGGATTGTTGGTTTGCTCCTTTTTGTAACCAAAGATCAGGGACATGGATTGGATCTTGAATGATCTGAAATCCTCCACAATTTTTAGGCACTCAAATCCAATTTTCTACTCATAGAATCAAACTAACCTTCGCAGACTCTTCTGTGTCCTTGTCTCACTAAGATGGAACTTCAAAATTCTCTACAAAGGTTCTTGGCCACTAGAACTGAAATTTTGGGTGTCTACGAGGCTTCAGCCTAATTTTCCCATCTTTTTTCCACTAGGAACCTTCTCAAGAGCACTTAAATTGGGAAATAACCTTTGCAAGCTTCTCTATGCCCTGGTTTTATTGAGATGGAACTTCAGAGAGCTCTGCGAAGGTTTTGATGAAGATTTGAATTTTTTTTTACTTTTCAAGGGTTTTTTGAATTTTTATGGTTTTTTTGAGATTTTTCAAGATTTGATTAGTAGGAACCTTCGTAGGCTTCTATGCAGGTCTGAGACAGTACCCTAGAGTTGCTGCCAATCGTGCAAAGGTTGGTTCCCACTAGATTTTGAATAGACAAAATCTGATGAGATTTTTGCCTCTTTTCCCTCCAAAAAAAGATTTGAGCTATTTTTATGGTTTTTTCAGTTTTGTGAATGGATGCTAAGCCCTTAAAGGCTGTTTTGGGTCTCCAGTACCCCTCACACCTCCTCCGCTAGCTGAGAATAGTCTAAACACAATAAACCACACAAAATGCCTCTTCAAATCATTCCTACAAGATCAGCTTGAATCATTATGCAATAATCAATCCAAACTATCTGACAAATCAAGCAAAAAATTGAACACAATCTTGACTAGAATTGCATTCCTTGATGAGCACTTATCAAAGTCTTTGGGCTGACCCCAAAATTGAAGTTCTAAGACTTTCATAAGTCTAAGAATGACCTATTACAATACCAAAGACAAGGATCTACCTTCCTTTTGATTGATTGAAAACTATTCCTTGTGATAGACTCCACAAATTGAGTAGCATCAATATCATGAGAGTGCAAAATACTTGCTATTTTGATCCAATTGATAAGAGATCACCATAACTCGGATTTTGAAGCTAAAAAGCCTATAAATAAAAAACCATTAGATCCCTCTTCACTCAAATTGATCAATAATTGAAGGTACTACTCATAGATTATGTCTAGATAGCAATCAATGCTTGAATTGCATCAAAATCTATGATTCTAGCATGAAGTGAAGCTCATTTCTTGGAATGGCTTTGATACCATGATAAAAATGCAGCAAAATAATCCCAAAAATCATGGAGAAAGCACGTACTTGAGATCCAAACAAGATCTAGAACTAGATTACTAATCATTACATTGATTCCTAGCTTATCTTGGCTTGAACTCCATGAATTAGCTCCAAAACTCTTCACACGTGTGAAAGTATGGCCTACTGCGGCCTGTGTACTGTACCTGCAACTCCAAACTCATTCAATCATCATAGAAAACCATATGCCAATAGCATTCATCAATCAAATCATAGACTCAAACTAGTCAAGAAGGAAATTCTCGATTTTGCTCATAATTGGATGGAAATCCCATCACAGTATCTATACATGTAGAGCTCAGATCTGAGCATATTAGAGCTTATATGTATTCATCATAACCTAACCCTAACATCTAACCTAAATATCCACTTGATCCACCCTATTTAGGGTCAATGCCTCGAGATCCAAAAAGAATGAGAAAAATGCTATTTTTAGCTCCTACTACCCTATCTATGCACTCTTTGGACATATCCCAAAGGTACCATTCCAAAGCTAGGTTAATGATTTGACTTAGAATAAGGTATCCTATGCTTTTGACATGTGTGACATCCCACAACATGGCCTCAAAGTCATTTACAAGTGGTAATTGTGCAAACTAGCTTGTGTAAATTTAACACTCTACACATGCATCTATCATACACAATTCAGCACACATAATGAAAGGACACTTTTGATGCAAAAAACTAAGTATAGATCTTGCTTTCTCTCAGGTAGAGAGAGAATGCTACATGGAGCTCTCAGTTAGAGAGAGAA
The DNA here is from genome assembly GCA_029204225.1 of Diphasiastrum complanatum. NCBI lineage: Eukaryota > Viridiplantae > Streptophyta > Lycopodiopsida > Lycopodiales > Lycopodiaceae > Diphasiastrum > Diphasiastrum complanatum. The sequence goes on along the minus strand of CM055097.1, from coordinate 8,653,483 downwards.
TGTAAACAAAAAACTAAGTGTTGGAGCTTGCTATCTCTCAATCTTGCTACAAAAAACTAATTATGGACTCATCCTCACTCCCACTCATAGTAGCTCGAGATCCAAGAGTGTGGAAATGAAGGAAATTGATTGGACCTCTAGAAACACCACCTCTTACTTTGATTGGACTCCTACATGCCACCTCTTACAATGACTGGACCATTTTGGTGCACCTCACAATATGATTGGCCCAAACTGACAAATGAGATCAAGAGGTGTTATGTCACTAATCCTCTAGCATCAAGCCAAGTGTAACTAGCCTACACTACCATGAGCTAATCCACTTCCAAAATTAGCCTAATCACTTATTTACAAGTGTACAAGGAGTGGTTTTGAAAGAGGACCCCCAAACCTCAAGATAGATGCATCTAGTTTGAATAACTTCCCTTGCCTTTTACCTTTTGCAATCTGAATATTCGTTTTCTTGATCAAGCATGTATCACCATAAAACTCAACCTTAAGACCCTTGCTTAGCATTTGGCTAACACTAAGTAAGTTCTTAGTAATAGAAGGTATGAACAAAACATCTTTCTAATGAACATTCCTATTTGTAGAGAGAGAAAGAGGAATTGTGCCAATCCCTTTGATTGCACACTCACCATCATTGGCCGTGTAGATCACCCTCTCTTGTCATCTCCATATGCCAACAAAGATGTGAAATATTCTTTGTGAAAAGTCATGTGTGAGATTGCTCCACTATCAATCCACTAGGGATCAATATCTCCAACATTAGCAACCAAACATGAAGACATCACAAAAGCATCATCATTTGTGTTTTCATCATCAACTCCATCATCATCTAGAGTTGGATTTCCTTGCTTATCACCTTGATCTCTCTTCTTTTTGAAGCAATCACTAGCAAAATGCCCTTTGATACCACAATAAAAGCATTTCAACTTGGATCTATCTTTCTTCTTGCCAAAATATGAAGTCTCACCTTGATCTTGCCCTTTAGACCATTTTCTTTTACCTTTGCCCTTAAATTTTCCCTTGATGAACATAGCATCCTCTCCATCTTGAGATCTTGTAGATCCACCTCTTGCTTGAAGCCTACATTATTCATTCACCAAGATCTCTTGCAAATCCACCATGCTTGGAAAAGTTCTTTGAATAGCAAAGCTCTAAACAAGATTAGCATGATCATCAAGTAAGCCATTAATTATAAATTGCACAAGTTCAACCTCCTTAATGCTCTGATCAATGCATGCTAGCGCATTATTAAATGCTTTAACTCTCAATACAAAAGCATGAGCACTCTATTCCTTCTTTTGCATACTTTGAAAGATTTTCCTTCTAATAGTAAGTACTCTTGATGTAGACTTGGATTCATAAAGCTTCTTCAAAGCTTCCAAAGCCTCATTAGATGAATTGCACTTACCAACTTCCTTGAGAAGCTCATTAGTAATATTCATCTTTATGATGTGTAGAACTCTTTTAGCCGTCTTGTCATACCTCATATGATATTGTTGTGCCAAGGGCCTTTCTTTCACTCCTACAACAATGTCCAACAACTCATTCATCTCAAGGAGAGACTCCATTCTCACCTTCCAAGTACTAGAATAGTTGCTTGAGGTAAGCCTATCATTGCTTTCCAACATAAAGCCTCCATTTTTAGCCATGTTGCAATGACTTGATCCTCTCTTTGAACTTGTTCCAAAGCACAAACCACTCTATTGAATGTCAACAAATGAGCTCAAGAAGAAATCACAAAGATATGGAACCTCACAAATATCTTTCTTGCACCAAACCTAACAAAATCAACACATAGAATGGAAGATAGTTGATCAACGCATAATCCAACCTACAATCTCATGAACTTTTACATTTCGTAAACTTGAAACACACTCTTGAGAAGTCCAGCAACCTCAAAAACAAGATATCCAAATAAATTTAGAGTTTTGACAAAATTACAAAAACTTGAATCATCCAAATTTTACATGCAAATGCTACAAAGTTGATATAGAATCTTGTAGTCTTCAATGAGACCTATCTAATGCAATTCAAGTAGCCCAAATCTAGCAAGTGATGTGTGAAATCGGCCTAGTTCAAGTTCATAAACGTAAATTGAGTTTTGATTTACAAAAAATCAATTCTACACATGAAAAATGCTTGATTTTTGAGTAGAAATCAATCTGGCACACTCTAGAATTGGTAACTCCTCCAGATCTTTGATAAAGATGGATGATCCTTCAATAACCTGTAACAATAACTCTGATACCATGTGAACAAATATCAGATCACTAAGATCCAATATGTCCCTTTGATCTTTGGTTATGAACTACAACACATCAAGCACCTTTGACAATGTAGAAATCTAACATCAACTACACGTAGAAGATGCAAACTCAACAAGATCTTGATCAAACATCAAATATATGATAAAATGAAGTTTCTATCCATACAATAATAGTAAGGTACTGTATTTCACACGTGTGGATCCAATAATGAACATACAATTGCATTTTACACACAAAATTACAAGGTATCAACACTATAGTGCACCAATGGATATATGAACAAAAAGAGAACTCATGTACAAGCATGAATGTGTGTGTGTGTGTGTGTGTGTGTGTGTGTGTGTGTGTGTGTGTGTGTGTGTGTGTGTGTGTGTGTGTGTGTGTGTGTGTGAGAGAGAGAGAGAGAGAGAGAGAATGTATCTCTTCCATGCTTGTACATTATTTATAACAGGTCCATACCCTATTTGGATGTCCTTATTTAATCTTATCAACAATAGGAAACTTCTAGATCTAAAACCCTACTCACAATATAGACTAGATTCAATGCTCCAAATATTCAAATTTGAATCTTTCCAAACTCAACTTACTACATTTCCCACACTTTCTAAAAGTGGTTATTCAAATGAACTTAGACTAAAAATAGCTTCATAAAAGTTTATCTCAATATGAAATGCATATTGGCCTAAATTGCCAAATGAACTAGATCAAACTAGTTGACAATTTCTCACAGGCCGCGTTATAGCAGGGATGAGAGTGGCTGGATGTTATTGCAGTCATAATAGAGGGTTCAGAGCATGTTGTAGGCGAGGCGGAGGGCTTCTGAGAGGGCGGCAACAATTGTGTGGTAGTGCTTGATGTGCTCTTCAAGGGATTGGGGAGATGTTTCTCTCTCCTCTCGGTTGGGGAACTAGATGTAGTCTGTGTTGGGGGTATTTCCACCATGCGTGTAAATAAATAAAAAGTCAATGTTTGTAGAAATAGTTTCGAGGGTTGTGGCATGTTGCGTGTATAAGCTTGTGGCCCAATGAGCACTTGTAAATAAATAATTTTAGCAATAAAGTTGACTTTGGGCCATGTAACTAAAATAATATTAGAAGGCCAAAGTTAAGCTTAGATTAAGTTACTAAGTTTTTGGGATTAATCAAAAGTCAAATGGTGGCAGGTGGGGTGTGTTTCTACCTACACCATAGATTCATTTGTGTTTTGTAACCCACTTTCATGCTTAATAGAGAGGAGGAGACTCTACTATTTTGAGAGCTCAAGCATCATCATTTGCTAATCAATCTTGCTTATGCTCTTGTTATGTTTTGCTTGTTGTTGCTCTTGAGTGGTGCCGTTTCCGGGGATAGGTTTCACTAACTAGTTTTGTTGCATTTTTAATTGTTTTTGCTTTTTTAGAGTGTTTTTAGATGGTTTTTGGGGTAGAGTCCATTTTTTATGCAAATTCAAGCTAGTTTCCATTCTTGTTGACATTCATATATTTGCTTTGGCTTAAGATCAGGTAGGATCTTATTGAGAGGTCAAGTTTTAAGCTTTCTCAAGCCCCTAGGTAGTGGGATAGCTGGTCTTTCAATCATTTCTATTTTGCATCTATTCTTGTGATCAAGATCTTGTTTAAAGATAGATGGCTTCAATGAATGCATATTTTTTGGATTCACATGATAGATTGAATGCTTCTAATTACTCAATTTGGAAGCTAAGAATGGAATCGATTCTTATTTTACAAGATCTAATGGATATAGTGAGTGGTGAAGAGGATGAGCCCATTCACCCTCAAGAAGCTACAAAATACAAACAGAGATGCAAGGTTGCTCTCCATTGTATAAAAATGAATGTAGCTAATGAGCTTCTTAAGGAGGTAGGTGCTTTCACCTCGCCTAAGAAGCATGGGAAACTCTTCAAAAGATATATGAATCCAAGAATACTTCAAAGTTGTTATCCTTGAAGAATCAAGTCCTTCAATGTTTTCAAGCTAAAGGAGAGAGTGGACATTCATATGTGTTGAGAGTTAAGTACTTAAACAAGGAGCTTGCTTACATAGGAGATTCCATTAAGGAAAGTGAACTTGTTCAACTAATCTTGAATGGTTTGAGTGTGGATTTTTCTAACCTAGTGCAAGGCTATGCAATTATGGGCAAGTTGCCCTATGGATGTTTCTAATGCATTCTTAAATGGTTATTTGGAAGAAGACATCTTCATGCAGCAGCCACAAGGCTTTATCAAGCTCAGGATGGAAGGTAAAGTATGTCATCTTCAAAGGAGCTTATATGGTTTGAAGCAAGCATCAAGATCATGGAATTCAAGACTTCATGATTTCTTAGTTTCTATTGGATTCACTCAAAGTGAATATGATCCAACTTTGTACATAATGTATGATGTAAATGGCATTGTACTTTTATTGATTTATATAGATGACATCATCCTTAGTGGTGATAACATTGATGGTATTGAAAAAACCAAGAAAAATCTATCACTAGAATCTAAGATGGTAGATCTTGGTCAACTTCACTTTATATTGGGCATAGAAGTACTTAGAGGTTCAGATTTCATCTTCATTAGTCAAACTAAGTATGCTCAAATTTTGCTCAATAGATTCAAAATGCAAGATTGCAAGCATGTAGAAACACCAATGGAGCAAGATGTAAAAATGCTCAGTAAAAGTGATGAAGCATCCTTTATGGACATCACTCTTTATAGGCAACTTATAGGCTCCTTAATGTGGATCATCATAACTAGGCCTGATCTATGCTTTAGTGTGTGTAAGCTAAGTCAATATATGCAAGATCCATTAGTGATACATTGGAAAAATACTAAAAGGATCTTGAGATACATCTCGGAGTTAAAATAGCAATGATCGACTTATACAGTACTTTCTTATTTCGACGGCACCACATGTGCTTAGTTCTAGAGTTATTGGGCCATCTTTCTTTTACGAGCCCTTTGAGTGTTTTTAAGGAACTCATCTTTGTACTTACGAATAAGTTGAATATACAGTTTGAGGAGAGCAATTTTGAGTTCTTGTTGCACTTGACGTTGTGCTATGGTGATTGATCCGGTCGAGTGTTTTCAATTGTGTTTTCTTAACTTGGTATCAGAGCCCTTGGTGGCTTGAATCACCGGACAAGAACAGAGAGCTGCAAATTTACGACGATTTGTTGGCTAGGAAGCACAAAACCGAGTCTGTGGAGATTCGTGGAACGGCTCAAAACTGTAAAAAGGATTCAGAGACAGGGAATTGTTGGTTGAATCAGAAAGCAAGCAAAGTTTGAAGTTGAAAAATTCTTCTGGAGGGTTGCTTGGCATTTGTGATTGGTTTGAATCCAATTGAATACCGTTTAAAGAGCGGTTTGGAGCAGAAGATAGCTTGTAGTAGGGCAACCTTAGCCAATTAGGAGCTGCAAAGGAAAGCTCAGGAAAAGCCTGAGTAAAGCCCAATATATTCTTCTCTTCAAAATTGCTAGGGTTTCAAGGGACAAAATCTGGGATATCTCCTTGTAGGAGGTCGTTTTTAAAGCTGTGAGATGCTGTGAATGGGTGCCTTGGTAGCGCGATTCAGCAGTAGGGAGGCCGCGACTGGCCGTGGAGAAGGAAGGCAGCCAATTCGATCCATTTGGAGCTGCCATAGCATGTGAAGGCGAGAGAAGAACTCCATCGCAGAGAGAGAAGAGGAGGAGAGGTCACGGGAACTCTCGTGCCCCCAGTCTAGATTGTTAGCTAGCGGCCCGAAGTGCTCAGTGCTTCGAAGGCCTTTGATCAATGCACAAAAGCGTGGACAGCCGTCCGATCTCGATTCACACAGATCGATGATGGTTATTTCACGACAGGTGGGTCATTGGGTCTAAAGGATTCGTTGGATTGAAGTGAAAAAGTCTGAAGGGGTCTGAAGTGCAAAGTGCATTGCAACTTCATTAAAAATCTTCAAACTGAAAAAATTGTTGGGTCCCAAGTTTTTGAAGGGTGAAGTTTCTTCACACTGAAGAAACAGTTCAAAAACCCAAATTGCCCTTATTTTCACCTCCTTTAGCCTATTTTGGCCAAACGAAAGGCTATAGCCTCCAAACAAAGGGCACCTGGATTGTACCTGCAAGTACGATACACCAAAACAGAGTGATTGTCGTGGAGAAAGTGTTCAAAGTGCGCCAGAAGTGATTTCACCATTCCATTGGGATGGAAACTGGGAGTTGGTGACGTGAAGCATTTTGGAAAATGACGCCAGTTTGGCTTTCAATTTGGTGAAAGAGTGGCGGGTGGCCTGGTAAGCTAGAAATTGCAGGTCATTATTATCAATTTTTGACATCACGGTTGGCTCCAGCATAGACTTTATAGCCTACAGGTGAAATTTTAAGCAGTTCGGAGATGGCAAACATCAATGAGGCAATTTTGGGCGATGCAAGCAAACTTGATGGGGCTTCTAACTACAACATCTAGAAATTCAAAATGAAGAGCATTTCGATGGAGAAAGAGTTGTGAGAAATCGTGGCAGGTATTGAAGTCTGGCCAAATACCACTCCAGGTGACATAAGGGCCTATGATAAAAAGGCACAGAGAGCATTGTCCTTGATCAATCTTTCAGTGAAAGACCATGTGATCACTCACATAAGTGATGCCACGACGGCTAGTGGAGCTTGGGAAGCTCTTAGAATGCAATTTCAAACTTACAATCCAGCTCGAGCCATGTTCTTGAAGTCGAGATTGAGCACAGTAAGGATGGAAGAAAGTGAATCAGTGGGATCCTTCTTCACCAGGATAAAGGAGCTGAGAGATCAACTTGTGGTGATTGGAGAACCAATCAAAGATATTGAATTGGGACATACCACAATGAGCGGTGTCTTGGAAGGGCTACAAATGTTTGTGAGCGGCATTGCTTCGAGGGAGAGGTTGCCTACTTTTGAAGACTTCCACGGAATCATGTTGTAAGAAGAGCAGCGTCGCGAAGTGGTGAAGTCAAGGCAAACCCCACAGGATGATCAAGCCTTGCTTGCTAAAGGCAAGCAGAAAGGATGGAAAAGGATTCTTAAGAAATCCAAGGATGATGATGACGAAGGAGAGTCGTCATCAAAAGGGAAAAAGAAAAAAAAAAGGCAAATGTTACTATTGCCACAAACCGGGTCATTGGGCACGCAAGTGTTATAAGAAGAAAGCAGACATAAAGGCGGGAAAAGTGACTCAACAAGGAAACATTGCCAAAGATGTTGGAGAAGATGACGAGACCAGTGTTTTCGACATTGGCATCCCAAGTTGATGATGGTGCCAGATGGTTCAGACTCAAGCACCACAAGGCATATGACCGGGAAACGTGATTGGTTTGAAAAATTCTCACCAATCCATGATGGGGATAAGGTCACTCAAGCCAATGGAGAGGAATGCCAGATACAGGGTGTGGGCAATGTACCTGTGCAGTTTTCTGATGGCAAAATTAAAAACATCCCTAATGTACGTTACGTTCCTTGACTCAAAAAGAGTTTGCTTTCTGTTGGTGTAATGGCAAATCAACATCTCAAAGTTGAATTTGTCAAGGATGGATGCCTTATGAAGGATATGAACCACAACCACAAAGTGGTGGTGAAGGGTTATAGAGATAGTAACTGTGGCCTTTATAAATTGGATGCTGCAAAACTAGGTGAATATGGTTTGGCTATCTCAACAGCATCTCAATCCGAGTTGTGGCACAGAAGACTTGGTCATTTGAACTATGGGAGCTTGAGATTGATGGCGAAGTTGAAGATGGTAATAGGGTTACCGGCATTGCAGGATGATCATCATGCAATATGTGAAGGATGCATCATGGAAAAGCATCACAGAGAGACATTCAAAAAAGGTGGAGCTGCAAGAGCTAAGAAACCGTTGGAACTAATTCACAGCGACCTGTGCGGCCCAATGAAGACCGTGTCGTTGGGGAAAGCATATTATTTTATGACTTTCATAGATGATTACTCTAGGAGGACATGGATTTATTTCTTGAAGAAGAAATCTGACGCTTTTGCTCGCTTCAAGGAGTTCAAGACTTTGGTAGAGAACCAACTGGATGCACGCATCAAAGTGCTAAGATCTAATAGAGGGGGCGAGTACAAATTTGATGATTTTGAAGACTTTTGCAAAGAACACGACATTAAAAGACAATTCACATAGTCACACACGCCACATAGTAATGGTGTAGCTGAAAGGAAAAATAGAACTATTATGGAGAGTGCACGCTCCATGATGAAGCAAATGGGCTTGACCGATTCACTTTGGTCGGAAGCGTGCAGTGCGGCAACGTTCTTGCAAAACAGGAGCCCTACAGTTGCGGTTCCAAATGTGACTCCTGAAGAAGCATTTACTGGAATAAAGCCAAAAATTGACAAGTTTCGTGTCATTGGATGTAAGGCCTATGTACATGTGCCAAAGGAGGAGCGGAAGAAACTTGATGCCAAAGCAATCAATTGTATCTTCGTCGGTTATGATGAAAGAACCAAAGCTTATAGGTGTTTTGATCATGTAATGAGCAAAATTCACATTAGCAAAGATGTGATCTTTGATGAAATGCATAGATATGAGTATGAAGATGAAGACCATGTAAGTGGTGAAAGCATCAAGATACTTCCCACATTTCTGGAGGAAGAAAATGAAGAAGATGCTCCACAAAATGATGCACATGAAGACGAAAGTCGAGAGGGCGAGTATGAAAAAACACCACCTATTCAAGAGCCTAGGGGGAGATACTTGCCAATAGGAGCAATAAAGGAGAAACCGGTTGGAAGTAAGAGACATTACTTGGACACTCCTTGGGATACGTACTCTCCACGTAGTGTATCACTTGAATCTAAGATACCAAAATGGTATGAAAAGATAATGAAGGACGCAAAGCTAAATCAAACAGGATCTAGCACACAAAGTGAAGTGAGAAGATCAACACGGGAAAGGAAGTCTCCCGATCGTTATCATGTGAACTATGCCCTAATAATTGACATTTGAAGTGTCGAGAGCCACCAACCTTTGATGAGGCAAAAGATCACAAAGAGTGGCAAAGGGCAATGGAAGAAGAGATAGAATTCATCCACAGACATGATACATGGGAGTTGGTTGATCTACCACTTGGAAAGAAACCCATTGACAACAAATGGGTGTTTAGAACAAAGTTTCATGCAGATGGCACAATAGCAAAGTATAAGGCATGCCTAGTAGTGAAGGATTATGAGCAAAGCAAAGGAATTGACTATGAAGAGACATTTGCTCCAGTGGCTAAGTGGACTACGCTACGCCTTATCATTGCCTAAACATCTCATTTTGGGTGGAAGATCCATCAAATGGATGTGAAGTCTGCATTTTTGAATGGTGACTTAGAGGAAGAAGTTTACGTGGTCCAACCGTAGGGCTTCATGGCAAAAGGGCATGAACAGAAGGTATGTAAACTACACAAAGCACTTTATGGCCTTAAGCAAGCGCCACACACATGGTATGGACGCATTGACAGTTACTTTCTTTCACATACATTTGTAAGAACAAATTCAGATCCAAACCTTTATGTTCTTATAAATGATGACAGCATTGCCTTGATTGTACTTTACATTGATGATATCATTATCACTGGCAATGATGAGAACCTCACTCGTTCTATCAAAGCCAACTTATGCAAGCAATTTGAGATGACAGATTTATATCTTATGCACTATTGGTTGGGTGTCGAAGTATGGCAAACTAGCAGTGATATCAGGTTATGTCAAAACAAATATGTAGGCAAGATATTGGAGAGACTTCACATGACAGATTGCAGACCTTCCATCACCCCTTGCGAAGCTGGTAAGAAATTATCTCGTATTGATGATAGTGCACATGTTGATGCTACACTATTTCGTCAGCTAGTTGGAAGTTTAATATATCTTACGACTACACGTCCTGATATCTGCTATGCTATAAGTTTGATTAGCCAATTCATGTCATTACCCACTATGGACCATTGGAAAGCTGCAAAAAGGATTTTGAGGTATGTGAAAGGTACATCGAACCTTGGTCTAATCTACAAAAGACAAAGTGTTTTACCTAAGTTGCAAGGTTATGTTGACGCTGATTGGGCAAGAAGTATAGATGATAGAAAGTCAACAATAGGTTATACCTTCAATTTTGGTAGAGGCTGTTTTTCATGGTCTAGCAAGAAGCAAGATACTATTTCTCTTTCTTCCACAGAAGCCGAATATAAAGCATTGAGTTCTGCTACCCAGGAAGCTATTTGGCTACGTAAGTTGTTATGTGAGATTGGCATGAGGCAGGTAAATCCCAGTGTTATTTTCTGTGACAATCAAAGTGGAATACAATTGGCTAAAAGTCCAATCTTTCACGCAAGGACAAAACATATTGAAGTAAAATATCACTTTGTGCTTGAAAAATTACAATCTGAAGACATAAGTATTGTACATTGTTCTATGTTGTTACAAGTTGCTGATATATTTACAAAAGCTTTAAGAAAAGAAAAGCTTGAAACTTTTAGAGCCAAACTTGGCTTAGACCAGGTCATGTAAAAAGCCTTTACTTGTAATGCTATCATGAAGGTATGTTCCATGAATAGAGTATACTCTAAAATAAGAAGTGACGTTGATCATTGAGGGAGAGAGTTAAAATAGCAATGATCGACTTATATAGTACTTTCTTATTTCGACAACACCATGTGTGCTTAGTTCTAGAGTTATCGGGCCATCTTTCTTTTACGAGCCTTTTGAGTGTTTTTAAGGAAATCATCTTTGTACTTACGAATAAGTTGAATATACAGTTTGAGGAGAGCAATTTTGGGTTCTTGTTGCACATGACATTGTGTTGTGGTGATTGATTCGGTCGGGTGTTTTCAATTGTGTTTTCTTAACTCTCGGGTACTCTAAATCATGGAATTCTCTATAGAGGAGATGGCATTGATTTGCATGCCTTTATTGACTCGGATTTTGTAGGTGACAAAAGGAAAAGGAAGTCCACAAGTGCCTATGCAACATTCATTGGTGGAGGAGTAGTTTCTTGGTTGTCAAAGAAACAAGAAACCATCTCACTTTCTTCAACCAAAGCCGAGTATAAAGCTCTCACCACTACAACAAAGGAGCTATTATGGATCAAGAGGCTACTTATGGAGATGAAAGTCATGAGTTTAGATGTTGTTCCAACCTTCTACAATGACAACATTTCAGCCCAACACCTTGCAACCAATCCAATCTTCCATGCAAGGTCAAAACACATTGAGATCTCTCATCATTTTGTGAGAGAGAAGTTGCAATCAAAGGAGATATCTTTGGAGCATGTGGCAAGTAGTGAATGTATTGTTGATATCCTCACTAAACCACTTCAAAGGGCTGCATTTGTGAAGTTAAGATCAGCCCTAGGGTTGATAAGCAAGTCTATGCTATCTACAAACTAGTTGTGAGGAGGAGTGTTAAATTTACACAAGCTAGTTTGCACAATTACCACTTGTGAATGACTTTGAGGCCATGTTGTGGGATGTCAGACGTGCCAAAAGCATAGGATACCTTATTCTAAGTCAAATCATTAACCTATCTTTGGAATGGTACCTTTGGGATATGTCCAAAGAGTGCATAGATAGGGTAAAGAAAAAGTAGGAACTAGAAATAGCATTTTTCTCATTGTTTTTGGATCTCGAGGCATTGACCCTAAATAGGGTGGATCAAGTGGATCTTTAGGTTAGATGTTAGGGTTAGGTTATGATGAATACATTGAAGCCCTAATATGCTCTCTACATGTACAAATACTGTGATGGGATTTCCATCCAATTATGAGCAAAATCGAGATTTTCCTTCTTGACTAGTTTGAGTCTATGATTTGATTGATGAATGCTATTGGCATATGGTTTTTTGTGATGATTGAATGAGTTTGGAGTTGCAGGTACAGTACACAAGTGGAAGTAGGCCATACTTTCACACGTGTGAAGAGTTTTGGAGCTAATTCATGGAGTTCAAGCCAAGATAAGCTAGGAATCAATGTAATGATTAGTAATCTAGCTTCTAGATCTTGTTTGGATCTTAAGTAGATTCTTTCTCCATCATTTCTAGGATAAAATGGGATTATTTTGCTGCATTTTTATCATAGAGTGCTCTTGTCTTAGGTTTTTGAGCTGGCATGGTTGTATCTCAATATAGATTGATTTATTTGCAATCACACACATCTTAGGAGATCATTCACATTGTTTGAGAACTCCTCACACGTGTGAAAACTACACATCAATCACTCTTGGAGTCTTTTGTAGGCTCATTTATGGTCCTTAGTATTGTACTTTAACAAAAAGTTCAGCCTATGTTCATGGTTTTGCCTTAACTCAAAAACAAATACACTAATCCGCAATGACTTATTTAGGATGTGATTTGAATGTGTACCATAAATGTGCAAAAAGTACAAAAAGGACCAAGAGTGGATCCTAATCTGATCCTCAAGAGGGATTGGTTGTCAGATTACTTGATCTATCAATCTACTTCAGATTAAGATCAATCTAGATCAATTTTAGACACAAAATCCTAACAAGAACAATCATTAATTGAAGGTAAGTGTACTTTATGGTTTCACACGTGTGGAACACTGTCTGAGTACAGACTCCAACCTGAAAATCAAGTACACATTGATAGAACCTCAAAACAATCAAAACAAATGTAGACAAATGGAGAGAATCACTCAAAATTGCTTCCAAAACCAAGATTGGTGTCTCACACTGATTATGGCCAAATGTGGCTCTATATATACAATAAGTGGGAGCTCGTGGTACTGATCATCCCTCTTTTTTCACATGTCTGAAGGTGCTTTGTCATATGATAATTCATCATGCAAAACTGACACTTGGACAAAACCTTCTATTTTGAGCACTTTTGGTCCATTTTCCTTCTATATGGAGATCTACTTGGAAATCTTCTAGAAGTCCAAATTCGCCTACTTCAGCTTATTCCACACGTGTGAGCTGTCCTCTACACATGGGATGTGACACCTCACCAAATATTTGGCTCATGCAATCAATAGATTGATGCCATGTGTCATATATCTAGAAAACTAGTTTTTGGCCTTTTTAGCCACTAGAACTTGAATTAAATCATATGTACAACCTATATGATTATGGTACATGACAAGTACACTATTCTCACATGTGGGAACAGGATCCACACATGTGTAATCATCCTATATACATGATTTTTGGCCTCTACCAAGCTTATTTTTGCATTTTTCACACTCCTCAAAAATCTAGCTTGGTAAATCTAGCTTGATGGAAAACATGATGATCTTGAACTTGACTCCATGGGCTGAATTGGTCTTTGCTAGTTTAAAAGGTGTGAAGATCATCCAATGAGCTTGATGTTGATCTGAAATCACCATATCCATGATAGTGCTTCTTTAATGTTGACATCTTTGATGAACTTGAGAGCTTTGCACCATCCTAGCACCTCCAAAATTGATTCCTTCCAATTTTCATGTAGATGCTTGACCTTGAGGCTTGCTCCTTCTTCATGTGCATGCTCTTTCATGATAAAATAAAGATTTCTTCTTGATTTATTAGGATCACAAATATCTAACATCATGTTACCACGATCTAGAGAATTAGACTCATCCAAATTGGCAAGACTATGCATGCTATAATAACAAAGTGTTTGCATCATATCTTCATGCTTGTTTACCATGCTAATCTCAGATCCAATGAGGCTAAATACTTCATTATGGAGATAAGTGTCTTTAGAAGATGATTCACTTACTCTCATAAAGAGTTTACAATTTGCCTCAATACAAATTTTCAAACTATGAGTGAACAAATCACTTTTGCTCTTACATGACTCAAGAGCATACATTTGATGAAATAACCATTTGCTTTATAATTTATTTAAAATCAATTTCAACCTTTTAAGAACATCATTTATGTTCTCAAGAGAGACTTCACTCCTTGCATGGAATGTAGGATTAGTTGCAAGTGATTGGGCTGATTGGTTGTCACAATAGATGATAGGGATCTCCTCCTCCATGACATGAAGCTCCACCAATAGCCTTTTGAGCCACAAGACCTCCTTGCATGTTGATGTCAAGGCCTTGTATTCGGATTCTGTGGAAGATAGGGAGATGGTATCTTGCTTTTTGGAAAGCCATGATACTACTCCATCACATAGAAAGGTGGCAAAGGCACTTGTTGATCTTCTATCCACTTTGTCACCTGCAAAATCCGAGTCACTATAGGCTCTTAAGCCAAGATTAGTTCCTCTATACAAAATACCAAAATTCTTAGTGAATGAAATGTATCTAAGAACTTTTTTGGCCATCTTCCAATGTGAAACTATAGGACTTTGCATGAATTGGCTTAAATTTCCAACACTATAACTAAGCTCAGGTCTAGTTATAGTTAAATAGATCAAGGAGCCAATAAGCCTTCTATATAATGTGATGTCCTCAAAGGATGCTTCATCACAACCAATAGATGCTTTTACATGTTGATCCATTGGTGTCTCAATGCCTTTACAATTCTTCATTCCAAATCTATCTAGGATGGATGTAGCATATTTAGATTGACAAATGAAGCTAAAATCACATCCTCTAATAACCTCTATTCCAAGAATGAAGCTCAATAGGGCGAGATCTACCATCTTAAACTCTTTTGCTAAAGCATCTCTAATTCCATCTAGATCATTACCACTCAAGATAATGTCATCTACATACAAAACAAGAATAATGATCATGCCATCATGAAAACTTATATACAATGATGGATTATAGGCACTCATTACAAAATTGATGGAAATGAGAAAAGAGTTTAGCCTAGAGTACCATGCTCTAGGTGCTTGCTTGAGCCCATAAAGGCTCTTCTTCAAAAAACACACTTTCCTTCATGCTTTGCCTTGATGAAGCCCTTGGGTTGCCTCATGTAGATCTCTTCCTCCAAATAACCATTGAGGAATGCATTTGTGAAGTCAAGTTGGAATAGCTCCCAATTGAAGGTTGTAGCAAGACTAATGATCAACCGGATAGTAACAAGCTTAGCCACAGGAGCAAAAGTCTCATCATAATCAATGCCTTTGGTTTGTAAAAAACCTTTGGAAACAAGCCTAGCTTTATGCTTGCTTACTGATCCATCTTGATTATACTTCAATCTAAACACCCACTTGCAATCAAGAGGTTTCTTCCCTTGAGGAAGATCCACAAGATCCCAAGTATGATTCTCAATAAGAGCATCATACTCTACTTGCATAGCATCCATCCAACTTTTAGACTTACAAGCATCTTCATAGCATGTTGGCTCATCTAACATTGAAGTAAGAAAGGTGTAAGATGTGAAAGATGATGAGCCTTCTCTTTGATCACCTTGACCATCATAGGTGAGCCTCAATGGCTCGGATCTTGCATCTTGAGGTGGATCTCCTTGGAATTCTTGGAGTTCTTGCATCTTGAGGTGGATCCTCAAGTTCTTCTTCACTTGGAAGCTCCTCCTCCATCCTAGCATGATCCTTGGCATCAAGATGATTAGTAGCATTATCATCCAAATTACAATCATGTCCTTCATAAAAAATAACATCCCTACTCACTATCGCCTTGCTAGTGATGGGATTGAAGACTCTATAACCTTTGCTATTCTCACCATATCCCACAAAGATGCCTTTGATGGATGTTGCATCATCCTTCCTTCTCTTATCCAAGGATTGGTGTACATAGCAAGTGGATCCAAAAACTTTGAGATCCTTGAGATTGGGCTTCTCTCCAAATAGAGCTTCAAATGGTGTGATTCCTCCAATGGCTTGGTTTGGCAATCTATTGCACAAATAGTTAGCACAAGTTATTGCTTCACCCCAAAATGGTTTGGATAGAGAAGCATCTAGCCTTAAGGCCTTAGCACACTCACAAAGAGATCTATTTCTTCTCTCACTCACTCCATTTTGTTGAGGGCTGTATGGACATGACAACTCCCTCTTTATGCCATTAGAACTACAAAAGTCAATCAACTTATTGGAGATATATTCACCTCCATTATCACTCCTTAATACCTTAATCTTGGTAGTAAGTTGATTTTCTACCAAAGTCTTGAACTTTACAAAAGAATCAAACACCATTGATTTGCTAGACAAGAGGTACATCCAACAAAATCTAGAATAGTCATCAATGAAAATTACATAGTACTTGGCACCACCATTAGACTCATGTGAAAAACTATGAACATCCAAATGGATGAGTTCAAGAGGAGAGTTTGATCTTGATGTAGATCTTGAGAAGGGTAGTTTGTGAGCCTTTGAGAGGCTGCATGCTTCACATCTCTTCCCACACTTTGACAAATGCTTGGGGAGTCCAACTGCAAGCTCCTTTGCAACCATAGATTCCATGGCTTTGTAGTTGGGGTGGCCCATCCTTTTGTGCCACGATTCCACCTTTGATAACTCCTCCTTTGCCAAGTTAACACTCTCCACTGCAATATTAGCATCAAGCTTAAACAATCTACCTTGCTTAAAGCCTTTGGCTATACATTCATCATTTCTAAGGATGGAACAAACTCCATGCTTAAATTGTACATCTAGGCCATTATCCATTAACTGGCCAACACTAAGCAAATTCTTGGTTAACTTAGGAACATAAAGAACATTATCAAGATTCATCCTTTTGGATGATCCCACATACAAGGGAATTGTTCCTATTCCACTTATCTTACATTCTTGACTACTTGCAGTATAGATTGATCTATGTAAGTCATTGTAAGAAAGTAAGGTGGAGAATATGTCCTTTTGATATGTCATGTGGGAACTTGCCCCACTATCAATCCACCAAGAATCATTGGTGTTGCTCTTGGATGATGGTGGTTTGTTGGAAACCATCAAGGATGACTCTTCATCCTCCTCCTCCTCCTGATGTGCAATGTTTCTTTGTTTGCTCTCTTGTGCCTTCTTCTTCTTGAGACATTCTGATGCAAAATGTCCTTTCTTTCCACAAAAAAAACATTTGTACTTGGACTTTTCTTTGATCTTGCCCTTTGATCTTGAATCCTCATCCTCCTCCTTGGTCTCCTTGAAGTGCTTCTTCTTGCCATTGGTCTTCTTCTTGCTTTTGAATGAGAAATTAGCTTTCTCATCACCATCCTGCAAAGAATTAGCATTCATTCTTGCATTGGTATGCAACATCCTACACTCTTCAACTACTAATACACTGTGTAGCTTTTCTATAAAAGGCAAAGTGTCTTGGATTGCAAAGATTTGGACCAAATTTGTAAAGCCACTCCCTAGACCATTGAGGACAATCTGAACAAGCTCACTATCTTGAATCTTCTCTCCAATGGAAGCTAACTCCCTATTAAGAGACTTGATTCTTAGCACATAATCTTGTGCACTCTCATCACTCCTCTTCATGCTTTGTAGAATCTGATTCCTAAGCATGAGAACCCTCGAAGTGTTACTAGACTCATAGGTAGATTTTAAAGATTCCCAAGCCTCTTTAGCACTCTTACATGATGATACTTCCCTTAAAAGATCATTGCTTACATTCATCTTCATACAGTGAAGTGCAAGCCTAGACCTCTTCTTGTATCTCACTAATTCCAGTGCACCTAGAGGTTCATCTTCATCATCTATTAGAAACTCATAAAGATCCTGGAGCACCATTAGTGACTCCATCCTCACTTTCCAAATAGCATAATTGGTAGAATTTAACCTCTCACTAGCTTCTAGAAGGTAGGCTCCCACTGATCCCATCTTACTAGCAAGATTCTACACACAAGATATAGATTTGTTTGGACCTGAAACTCACAAAGGTTTCTAACATGCAGTGTTTCACTCAAATGTTGACTTCTAATCCAACAGATGGATTTGTAATCACAGTTCTATCACTCCCTCACAAAGCTAGAATGAAGATAAGATGAGATGAAAACTACACTCAAGCAAATCTTGCCAATCTTGGCTATTCTTGGACAAAAACTGACTCTATCTCTCTCATTCACTTTGATGTACTTTCAAGACCTGGTTTCCACTTTAAGAAGGTCTGAAATCAGCCTAGAATAATTAGTTTTCATGAAACAAATTTAAAACTAATCAATGGCAAGTGATCTTGTAGCTTATCCTAGGATTTGCACTAAAAATTACATCAAACTGACACCAGATGAATTTTCTATGATCCAATGAATATGGGTTATTAAATGCTGGTTCAAAGATTCCCACACGTGTGAACAGTACGGATTTTGATCTTGAAAAATTTTGGGATCAAATCCCCTCACCAAAACCTAGATACCAGCTCGCCCTTCCAATACTAGCTTTTTGCACCAAAACCTGCTAAAACTGGATTAGATTCAAACACAGATCAATGGCCTTGTACTTGGCTCTGATACCATGTGAAAAGTACAGTACTAAGGACCATAAATGGATCTTTGAATGATCCACAAGGTGATTGTATGCTTGTTAAACAATCTATCAGAAACTAGTCATCAGAAAACAAGATCTAGTTTAGCAGCTTGATAGGAAACAAGTAGAGACAATCAAAGCATTCATCAAATAGTATAATCCAACTCCACACGTGTGGAAATAAGGCTGTAGTACGGCCTGTAGACAGTGTTTACAAAGTGCCAAAGCTGGGTTTCATTGGAAATCAAGAGTAATCACCATACAATGAGAGGAAACTTGAGTTTC
Organism: Diphasiastrum complanatum; assembly: GCA_029204225.1. Classification (NCBI taxonomy): domain Eukaryota; kingdom Viridiplantae; phylum Streptophyta; class Lycopodiopsida; order Lycopodiales; family Lycopodiaceae; genus Diphasiastrum; species Diphasiastrum complanatum. The sequence continues at coordinate 8,634,624 of CM055097.1, read as the reverse complement.
TCCTTGAGGCTCCAAAAAGTTTCTATCTTCTCACTATGGAGAATGGGAATACATAGTAAAACACACTTCCTTTGCAAAGTTAGGTGAAAATCCAGCATGTAATAAGGAAGTAGACTCCACTTTCTTGCCCTAATGTGAAAACCCTAGCCTAGATCCAAGAGTCATGCTTGGTAGGTGCATGGTAGGTATGAATCTCATCATAAATCATGGTCTAGATCCTACAAAGTAGGAATCACTACCAAATAGACACAACCACTTCTCTTGACTCGTGGTAACCTACTTTAGGTGTGTATGTACAAGTGGCACTTTGGCCATTCAAGTAACCAACAAACCATATTGACAAAATGTACAATATTCTACATGTCTAGATTTGCCAATGTAGGCAATTTTTCACATGGTTCTCCTTGGATGGATTGGTCTTCTTTTTGTAGCATCTTGAGAAAATATATCTTCCCTTGCCACAAAGGTTGCACTTAGGATCCTTTCTTTCCTTCAATAGGATGCCACCTATTGATGCCATGTGAATAAAAACCTGTGATATGATTCTACAAATGTAATTTGTGACTTTCAAGAGACTAGATTTGAACATCTTCAATAATCTAGAATGATCTACAAAAGATCTAGCTCACAAACCTAAGAATCAATCTTTACACTAATGACTAGTCACTTGGAAACTTTGCTTTGATCACTAAGACAAAAGCACACAATATTTGAATCAAATCACAAAAGAAATCAAATCCAATCTCCTATTGGAATCATCAAATACCAATGACTCTTTCTTTTGAAAGTTGAAATGGATATGAAAAGATTTGACATCTAGATTTTTCTTTTCACTTGACTAGTTCTCTCAACACTTGAGATTCTTGAACAAAAGATGGGTTTTGTTTCAAACACATGAAAATCAAACTTAATTACTTCTTTTGGACTCACTTTTGACCCAAATAATCTCACACTTGAGATTTAGAATGAATTTGATTTGATTTGACAACAAACTATACCACCAATTTTTCACAAAGCTTAAAAAATTAGACAACTAGAGATTCACAAAGATCTCAACCATGCATGAATACTCGAAGGGCGAACATACTTCGAAGGTCGAACAGACCTCGAAGACTGGGAAACATGAAACGAAAGACACAAAACAAAACAAAACGAAGACGAAAAAAAACAAATATGGACTCCTCCTCATTCTAGACATCCAATGGAATGTCAAATTGACCCTCACACTCTCACAAAGAAAGTTGAATAGAACTAATTTGAGTTTCATACATACTATGTCAATTTTTGCTCAATAAATTGATTCAATCACCCCTATTGGATTCCACCAATTACTCCTACCTCTTAAGACTTGGAATGAAATTTAAAATCAAAAGTGCTGATTTTTCTCAATAAGATATTGTGCTTCAAAGAGCTAATGCCACTTAGAAAGATTTGATCACCTAGGAAGAGACAAACTCTCCACCAATAACAACACATGATGAGCTTCTAGATCTTGCCCTCTACAAAGGAAGGAACTCTTAGAAAATTGGATCTTTGTCTACACATTTGCCACAGACACCTTAATGACTCTTTTCAAACCTTACAATCACTCAAACAAATTGATTAGGGTTGAACAATGTGACTTGGATCTCAATCTCTTTTCTAGAACTCTCAATTGAAGCCAATCTATGTCAAATTCTATAAAAGATTTGCATAGATGCTCTATATGCACTAGAAACTCTCAAAGGTTTCACTTGGAGGACAGATCCAAAGATGTTTTCTAGCAAATTGATGCTTCTAAACTTGACCCTATCACTCTTGAACAAATCTAGAGTGATGGTACAATGGATTTCAACCTTTCACCTTGCATATCACTCCTTAATCTATAATTTTTAGCAAAATCTCTCTCAACTTCAACATGCACTCAAAAAATCAGAGATGATCAATTAATTCACCTATTTCAAGCTTCAAATTTAATTTCTTGGCTGATCTAATCCAAGAACTAATCAAGGGATTAGATTTTCTATAGAAAATGCTTGATTTTGCACCAAAATTCATTCAAATTGGGTATGTGAGTCAAATTCTACAAATTTTTGAAATTTCTCAGTCAAAACTGGAGCTGTACAGCCTCACACGTGTGAAAAGGGTTTCTACAGCCCACAACAAGATCTGGACCAAAAATTTTGAGGATAGCTATCAAATCCAACTCACTACACAAAATTTGACTAGTTTCCAAAAAATTTCTAATTTTGGCTTTAATTTGGATTAACCCTATCAATTTCAACAAAAACTCTTGTACTTGGATCTGATACCATGTGAAAAAAGTACAAAAAGGACCAAGAGTGGATCCTAATCTGATCCTCAAGAGGGATTGGTTGTCAGATTACTTGATCTATCAATCTACTTCAGATTAAGATCAATCTAGATCAATTCTAGACAGAAAATCCTAACAAGAACAATCATTAATTGAAGGTAAGTGTACTTTATGGTTTCACACGTGTGAAACATTGTCTGAGTACGGACTCCAACCTGAAAATCAAGTACACATTGATAGAACCTCAAAACAATCAAAACAAATGTAGACAAATGGAGAGAATCACTCAAAATTGCTTCCAATTCCAAGATTGGTGTCTCACACTGATTATGGCCAAATGTGGCTTTATATATACAATAAGTGGGAGCTCGTGGTACTGATCATCCCTCTGATCCCACATGTGTGAAGGTGCTTTGTCATATGATGATTCATCATGCAAAACACCACACATGTGTAATCATCCTATTTACATGATTTTTGGCCTCTACCAAGCTTATTTTTGCATTTTTCACAAAATTTACCATATGTGGTGTGCTATGTTGCAGGAGTCATAGTGGATAATATCAACAAAAAATGATACCTTTCAATAAACTCTTATTTTTGAGATTTTTACTTTATGACTTGCATAAGATTCCTTGGGCTATAATTCGAATCCCACCATCTATATCCTTCAAATTGAAATGGCATTTTTTACTCTGGTTGACATAGTGGAAGTAAAACACATTTACATTGTTTTCTTGAATATAAAAAGAATATTTGTCAATTCATATGGTTGTACCTCTCTTCTTCTTACACATTAATTTGGCACATTATGTTAAGTTTGTTCTTTTAGGTGAGCTTTCCAAGTCTTAACAAATAATCCTCCTCATTGTATTATTTACCAGAATGTTTGTAGCATAACTATTTTAAGTACGAAATACGTATAGTAGCCTCTTCTTATTCTCTCTCTTACTAAGATTGTAGTTTGTATGCTACAAATATAAATTAGATGCTAATAAGTTTCAAAAAAAAATTAGTAGTTTGTTAGACCTTACAAGCATTGCCAACAACACTTTTTCATCTTCTTTTTCATGGTTGGGTTATGCTTTGAAACTATCAAACGTTGTGTTTGATGTATTGTACATGTGACTTAGGCAACAAACACACAACTACTAAAGTGAAATTTGCAACAATAGTAAGAAGTAATTTGTCATTGTAGATGCTATTTGGAAGACACTAGTATGGATGTGTCTCTTACACATGTCTAATTTGTATAGAATGTAATAGTGAGATTAGCCATTTTTGAAAAAGTACTCTTCAAGCTATAAAGTTGAAGAAACCTTCGATAGTTAACAAAACTTGATGCATACATCATTGCATATTGTTAAATTCAAGTAGAAATGAAAGAAGGATTCAATTTGCAACTGCGTTTATGCACTTCCAATGGGTTTATGTGTGGCACAACAGCATAAATTAGTGAAATTTATTGGATGTGTAGTCAAATCAACTTGATTTTAGTCGTTTTCTCAAATTCTAATGTTACACAAACTTCTTTTAAACCAATTTCTTCAAAGCATGACATAGCATCTATGCAAGACCAACATTATGATATGAGCCAAACAATCTAATGTCATCATCTAGATGATTAAATTTTGGAGATTTCAGTCATATTTAGCATTGATCCAACATAATTTGTGCAAATATCCAACTGAGTCCTCTTTCATTTCTACACAAAGTAATAGCACTTGAATTATTTAACCTTGAGTCAACTATAGAACAATAATCATGATGGTCTCTGCTTCAAAATCTTGTGTAAATGCTTTCATCTCACAACTAACATATTAATCACATTCAAAATTATCTAATAAGTGCTTCAAAGGCAATTCAAATCTTTACATTATAGGCTCAATCGTAACAATTGACTTTAGTCCCACATTTTCTCCAATGCTCAAGAATTTGAAAGTACCTCTGCTATCAAGTGATTTTTTCTTTATCGAGGTCTCACAATCTCTTAAACTGCATCTAAAAGTCACTTGAAAAATGGTTATAAGTATCTTTGAAGTACTATGTTTATTTTCTTCCACGATTTCAAAATGTATTTCTTTGCAATTATGCCTACAAAAGCATCAGGAAGGCTTCTATAATTCCTAATGACTGTGTCTCATGACAAATGTAAGTTACAATAGAGTGACAATTTTATGTACTAGATGCATAATATTATGAAATTGGAAATTTTCAAAAGAAATAATGATATAACATGATGTCAAGTCATGTTTGATCTTTTTATATTCATGGGAGAGGTAAAATTCTTTTGGTTTTCTTGATTACATGAAGAGACTTGTTATAGTAACTAGATATATGTATTTACTAGTCTAGTTTTTCAATAGAGAAAATTATAATCAAAGATGTGATTTGGGTTAACATGTTTCTCTCAGACAACATGCTTTACATTAAGACAAAGATATTTTATTCATTATCTATTCACATCAACAATATCTGTATCTCCCAACATGTAGATAAAAACAAATGTACAAAGTTGGCAATAACATAATCACTTTTATTTACCTAGAAGCCTAGAACAAAAACCTACAAATCTATGTTTGATATTATGTCCATTTATCATAAACCAAAATTTATGTACCAATACATGTTCACATCAATATTGCTTTCTAGATTATAAATAAGCCAACATATATGTACCAATACATGTTTACATCAACATTGTGCTTCTAGATCATAGATAGAAGTAGACAGTGTGCATGGCTAGTGATAACCACACCCTTTCTTTTAAAAAGACTAGAAACCATTAAAGGCAATACTTTATGCTTAGTATTATCGTCTTAATCATGATGAATATAAAAGGAAATCTAGCTATGACAAGGATGAAATGTGAAGTGATCATAAAAAGATATTTGGATATGACAAGATTTAAAGGTGAAAGGGTCATAAGAGAAAATCTAGATTTGAAAAAGATGGGAAAGGTGAAATGCACATTCAACAAATGTCAAATCCTTACAACCCTTAACTTTGTACTCTCCTCTAACCTCACATATGAATTTTTCAACACATACAATTATAGGAGACAACCATTAAATCTATGATGTGTATGATGTGGCCTTCAAATGTGATAACAATGAGATTTTATGACAAGTTGGATGACGTAACTTCCAAAGTTCACATTGACATGGATGCCTTGTCTATTGAACTAATATAAGTTGGTGTCAAGTGATGGAGACAAGACGGAAATTTTATCTTGTCATGTCAATGTTATTTTTATCAATGCCATATACTATTTTAAATACATATTGGTGACTATAGATGCAATCACTATGATGATTAAATAAATGTTTTTTCTAGTTTCACAAACCACCAAAAAAAAATGCATGAGTATTCTCAAAAAGTATTTACAACAACTAAGTCTTATGTGTTCTTATTTATATTTGTAAACTTTGATAAGATAACTAAGCTAAAAAATCTAGTCATTTTTGTTTTCACAGCTCCAAAGAGTTTAATATCAGCCACTCCCAAACAAGTCCATCAACTTTAAGTGTCCTCTTGTTTTTTACCCTTAGCATCAATGACGCACTTGTGATGTTTGGCAAGCTTGTAATATTATAGTGGATAAACTTTGGAAATGTATCCACGTAGGCGTATTCTCAAAGCTAAGCTAATCACTTTACGAGTGCATGTTTAGAGCCATGTGCCACTTGGTTTGTCTTTACTATGTGATGGAAATGTACAATGAAAAATGTACAGTGTGATATATGTACATAATGATGCTTTTTGAATTATTTATCATTGCCACTTGAATAAGGAAGGTTTTTTGTTTTATTTTGGGTTTGAAGCAAAATGTTGACAATAAATATAGCAATAAAAACCTAGAATAAACTTGACAATAGCCTGAAAATAAATGTTCCCTCCAAGAAGTAGCAAGGTGGTGAAGACATCCTATCATCTTCCTTTGAGGTCTAGATTTTGGCTTCAATCAATCACACAATTAGTACATACAACATAAAAAGTATTAATCAAACTATATCATATTTTGAAAGAAACTTTACAAGGGGCTTGATCAATTTACTTTTGCATCTTGTACAATATATACATTGTAAATCCACAAAAAGGTGAAGTCAAATTTAGAGCACAAGATTTTGAAATCTTCTTACTCCACATTAGTCATGATTTGAGCACTTGTGAAGTCAAACACAATTGACAACTCTTATTCAATTAGTTGTTGTCAAGGATAACTTGACAACTACAAAAACTTGACACTAGTTCGACAATAACTTGACAATTACACGCTTGGCAAAAAAACTAAATAAGCAAATTTTTATTGAGTTATTGCAAAACTTTCTCTACAGTCGGTATTCTATTGTCCCACAAGAAAGTTGACATCGGTATTCTATTGTCCCACAAGAAAGTCGACGTCACACAACAAAGAATGCATGTAAAACCTTTCAACTACTTGTTTGTATCGATACAAAAATGAAGAAAAGTGGCATTTGCTATGTACATTGTCTAAATTTAGCTATGTACATTGTCTAAATTTAGCTATCTTCATTGTACAATTAAAGGGGCAAAAAGTTGCCAATGTGACAAAATTGAACATCACCTTTTCTTCTCATAAAAGACTAGTTGACATGATAGAAACGTTTACTGGAAGTACATAGAAACATGGTTTTGGTGCCCTTGGCACTTTTTGGAAATTTTAGCTTCTACAAGTATATGGGAACATGCTTTTGGTACCTTTGCACTTCTATGATAAATTTCATCGATGGCTAAGGTCTACTACAATAGCATTACTTGTAGCTTGATCAAAATTGAAAAGTAGTTCTTAAAAGCCTCTCCTAAAGAATACTCCATTTTCATGAATCAATTTTAAGCTTTCTAATTTCTTTCGATGAGGGTTTTCTTCAATCCTGTAGCTTATATTAGGCATCCCTCTCCGTCAGTTTCCAATCATTCCCCATTTATTCTTACATAACTAGAATTTTCAAATTACCATGATAGCACGTAGTAGCTTCCCAAATTTAGAGATGGCATCATTAGTGAAGATAGCATCATTAGATTAATCGATTGCCTAAAAGCTTGCTTTATTCTATAATCAAGATATTTTGAAATTCATCTGTTGCATTGATCATTCTTCTCTATGGTACAGTGCTTGCTAGACTATTCTTGTTACAAAGACTGTGTAGTTTTGTTAAACATTTGTGGGTATTCATTTTCATGTTTGTGGCAAGTCATCTTTGGTCCTTTGTGATGGTACCAAGAGAACTTTGAATGTATTTTATGAGTGGCTTCATAGAGTTGCTTTTAAGTGATATTTCTTCCTATGTTGGCTTTCTTGAAGAGCATGTTACTTTCGAATATTTCATGAATTGTTTCAAGTGCTCCTATGCTAGAGCATTGTCCTATCTATTCGATAGACTCTACTTTTTTAGGGAAAATGAAATATAAGTTTTTGTTGACGCTTACTCATTTTACATTTTCCCAATTTTGAATATTTGCATATGTACGTAGTGCCTTCTTGGCCAATGTGGAGCACATTCTTTTCTCCTTTTGTCTCCCAAGATTGAGCTTATTGTTATCGCCTTATAAAACTATAGGTGCTCAACTATTGGCTATTTGTTATCACCTTATAAAACCATAGGTCCTCAACCATTTTAGCTTCATTCGCTCTTGTGCATTGCTAGAAGTCCCTCATTTGCAATGGTTCTTTGGTGCGAAGCTTGAAAATTGTAAGTGCTTTCTACCTTTATTGGCATATTGTCAAGGAGTTCTTGATGAACATTTCACTCTATGTTACTCCTATTGATATGGCGAAGCTTTTTAGATGCAATGAAACTAGATAAATTTGAGCTCTACATTTGTGAGAATCTTTGGCAAATAATAATGAATAGAGCTTTAGTCAAATTCAAAAAGCAAAATTTAATAGTTTTGCAATATTGAAATAGAAAGTTCCAGCTTAGTTTGTCAAACATTTTTCAAATCTATCAAGACAAATGTTGCGTCCATGTTATGATAAATAGAGAAATCAATGATTGAGAGAAAATATATCAAACTTTGATGAAGCTAAATTGACTAAGAGAGATCAGATGAGGGAATAAGGTAAGGGGTAAATAGAGTCCAAGCTTGTTTCTTAGACATGATTTAAAAAGTAGTGTTAAGCATTGTGAGAACTTTGAATTTGAAATAAGAAAAAACGTATTTGGAATCAATTTATTCAGTCAAAAAGTATTTGGCATCAATTTATTCAGTGAGAACAAAACTTATTTGGAATCAATCTATTCGATCCTACGTCTATTTCATTGTCCCTTTTTTAATGCTTGTCTAGGCTTATGAGTTTGGTGGACTCTGGGTGCATTTGTTTTTATCTAGCCCCTCCTATTTGCTTAGGAACTCTTTGATTTCTTCTGGATTCTCTTTATTGTAGATGAGAGCATTGTTTATGATGTATATGATAATTCTTTGGTCTTTGACTTCACCAAGTTTGATTGAAACTCGAAAACCACCCAACACACGATATCTTCAACATGCAACTAGATTCTTCATTATTGTATGACAACTCCCACGACAAGAACAAGCCACCATGCATCAAGTTTGATGTAACAATCATGTCATTATTCATGTGTATGAAGATTCAGCAACATTAACTTCTATCATACAAAAATTTCCGATGTGCTAGCAATCATATTCATCAAAATTGAAGTGATAGAGCCCCATAGAATCTCCATAAAGTGCATGAAAGATAGTAGCTACAAAATCTGGTGATAGAACCTGAAAACCTTATCACCAATATTGCATGTGAGCCTCCTAATTTTTGACCTGCCATTGTGCTCAAGATTGAATTTCATTGCATCCAGATTGAGTCAATGTATTGAGCTCATTGCAGCATAGATTTATGTAAATGTCTCGGGCTTTTGTTGCAATGCCTTTGATCATATAATATGAGCTGCTGCAAAGATAGCACTAAATTGACTTTGGAATGCACAAATTAAACTGAAATAAGTTGCAAAAGGATAGCTTAAGATGTGTCTTACACTCTCGATGGATCAATAAGAACAAATACTACAGCTTAACTTTATCTGAGTAGGAGCTTTGCTTTCAACAATGCTGATCTTCCCCTATCTGCTCAAAAACGTCAGCCTAACTCGTGCTAGTTCTGCGACTGACATGTGTTGAGGATCTAACTTCCTGCATGAATCTTTTATGCAGTAAAAGCAGCTCTGATCCGTGTACAACACCGTAGCAAAAATTCTCTGTAGACACACATGCAGCACAAGCCGTGGGTTATGATTGGTAACATTCACACTTCTTCACCTTGGCAACAAACATTCTGTCTTCACTTACGCTGATCTTTTGGAAGTCTAGACTGTATCCGTCTTTTTCTTCTCGTCCGAGCCCTGAACTTTTCTGAATGCACTTGATAAGCTTGCAACTGCTGACTGCTAACGTGGATAAACGACTGCTATCAAAGTAGATACGAATCTGTCAACAAACAAAAATTGAAGTATGCTTGTCAAAAGAAACATCCAGAAAGTCGTTGTTGCCACATTGCTACATTGAGGCAGTATGCTCGGTCCCTGTACAAATCTTTCTTCTATTTTCTGCATTGAAACAACCTTTCAGCACTAAGATGTTGACAATGTAGAGCCTCCACCACTCGTGGGCTCGGTTCGAGCATGCAAGCTCTGAGCAAACGATTCGATATGAACTGAGGCATCCACATCACGCAGACTTCTGGGAAGATCTGAAGAGCACCACCTGTGAGCACTTCCGGTGATCCGCACATGTACAAAAAGCCTTTTCCGTGCTAAGATCACTCAGGCTGGCCTGCGGCTGTACGTTCTTTCCGTATATTATCCTTGTAACGAATGAAGACCTTACTCGAAGACTTGAGAATTCTATTTGTGTGAGGAGTTATCTTTGCTTTTGTCCCGCTATTCTCTACTGATGGATTTTCTTGATTGGATTTTTGCTGTTGGTTCAAAAATAAACCTGTAGAAACCTCGTCAGACAATGAGTTTCTTTTGGATACCACTGTGTTATGGCACGTAAGTTGAAAGAGCATATTCTCCGAAACGTTTACATAAGACTTACTTAATGAAGATGCAAATCCTACAAAATGTGTCTTTTAAGTGCCATGTAAGTTTTCGAACATATAATAGCAATCACAGCATAAACATTGAGGCAAAAGTAGAAGCCAAGAGAAAGTTGGGCCAAACTGATATAGTAGTTTCCAGAGTAAGGGACACAGTCAGAGATATCCCATTACATTACACTAGTTGACAGCGCAAGGCGGTAAACCTCAAATGAAGTCAAGAAGCTTAAACTAGCTCACAGTGAAAATGAAATCAATTAAGAGTATTTCTCCAACATTAAAGCCACTATAGAATTCATCTCTTTACCACTGTTGGGGACATGAAATCACTTGCAATTGGTCTAAAACTGATAATCTGGTCACAATCTTCTTGGTTGCTAATATGTCAAGCTGCCAATTATAATGGCAGACGGTGAAGGGCATTCGGTTATGGGCGTCAAGAAGGGTCACGAAGCATGCAAAAACGTATCATTTCTTTTGTACATAATGAAATGGGCCCATCCCACTTCATATGAAAGGAAAACTTTCCTGATCCTTTCTACTTTTCAGGATATAAAACAAGACAACACAAGAAGCTGCAATTCGTTGCAAATCTTTGAATAGGTTCATTCACAAACAATGTCCTTATACTGAGGTGACTTTAGGTTGCGAAGAAACAAGATAGTGTGATAAAGAAGAGATTAGCTTATCACTAAATTAGGCCACCATCGCAGGAAAATGTGCCTTTTCATTTTTAGTAGGAGGATTTCACCATCTAACGATAGCACCTTGCAAAGCTTTCAGGCTACCTATTGAAATGGTAAATAAAAGTTTGATTATAAGTTCCAAAATGATTCGATGAGCTTACGAAATATAGGACAATGGTGTTTGCAAATTCAACACATGACTCTACCTATATAAGTCAAATCTGACAACAACTGCTTCTAGTCCCAATGCATACGTAATGGCTCTAAAAATTTACTATGGCATCAAGCCTGCTAAGCAGATCATCCAATTCATTAGAACCACAAGACCTTAAAATCCTAAAAAGACCTCGTCCTCAACAAATCACTTGAAGAATAGTTATAATAGCTGCAAGATTCTAAATTGAGTGTTACTGGTGAACTTTGGATAATGATCACAAAAATTAGCCTCATATTATAACAAAACATGATCTTGTTGTCAATATTATCAGGTCCTCATGGAACCCTCCTACCCATTTGTGTGTCTCATATATGCTACACACACACACACACACACATCTATTAAAAGTTAAAACCGGTACATAAACAGAAACTAATACATCAACAAAAGTGTGCTCTTGTAGTTAGGTGAACACTGACTGTCTTGTCATTTACTTAACACTCTGCTCCTGACTCCAATATATGAATGACCCAAATCAAAATTGTTGCAATAGTTGCATGTTTGTCCTGTCGAACTGACTTGAAGCATTCAATCCAAAAGTACTGGCCCGTTTTTCAATCATTAACCTGAGGCAATTGCTCTGAAGCTGCTTAAGTGCTAAGCAATTTTCTAGAAAAGGAACTTTATGCATCATATTTCGAATCTATCCTATTTCTAAAACTTGAAAAAAGCAATGCAAGTCAGGATGTAACGAACTGCGCCCAAAAGAAAACTACCCATCTCAAAAGCACAAAAGAAAAAAGAGTTAAATGGAAAACAAGTACAGCTGATAATTTTGACATGATGAAAGATAGACTACAATTAAACACCAACCTCACTTTGCAACCTAGAAATATGATTAAAAAAATACATCAACTCAGACAGCCATAAATTGGACCATTCAAATTTTACTCAGTGGACTCCCTATATATATCCTGTACAAATACCTGTTGCATTCCTGCAGCTATTATGATAAGATACCAACAACCCAGTTATGCTGTTACATGTTCCTTCGTCGCTCATGATGGCTAGTAAGTTAATTGTCTGACAAACGGATTTATTTAGGTCCCCGGATAGAAACCTTTTGAGGGCGCATTTCTTGACTTGAATCTTCCTGTGTTTCGCATCCACAGCATGGTTTTGGGGCATGCCCAATATATGCAGCCGTGCAATATCAAAAGATTAAGAACTCAATCACCATAGAATGCCAAAACTGTTTACACCACGCATTGCAAGTGAAACATCGACCATGCTGTGCCACTAATGCCAAGTGAAAATGGTCACTGGGGCTTCAACATTAATCCCTAAACCTTAAAACCTAAACCCTCAATCCCTATATATGGAATAATTTACAAAGATTGTACGATGCACAGCCAAGAGATAGGAATTGTGATTGACACCAATGTGAAACATCTATGTATGGACAGAACCTTTGTGCCAATATTAGTAATTACTCTCGAGGACGGGCCGACCAGAGAGAGCTAAGGGCTCTAAGACGTGCAAAGTAATCACCCATGACAAGAAGACCTCGAGCTGCTTGACGAGTTGTCAGCAAGCGGTGCATCTGCTGAAGTGTCTGTTGCCGAAGGTTATCGGCCTGTCATCTCGATCACAAGGTATAATGTCAAATGATATGCCAAGGGCTACGAGCCCAAGCATGATTTAAAAAGGATTGAACAAAAGCCTGATAGGAAATCCTGAAAACCCTACCTGACGCACAAAGTGTTCCAAGGTACCGAGCTTCCCCATTGCCATTGCCATCTGCCCCATGTAATTAGCCACATTCGAAGATGACCCCAAAGAACCGTTGGACAAAGTTTCAGCAAGTGATTGTTGAAGAGCTTCCATGCCTTGAGATAGAGCATCCTCTGCCTGCTGCGAGGACTGCTGTAAACTACATACCCCCACCACTTGTTGCTCCGTCAATGGCTCAAGCTGAGGAATAACAATCTGCAAAGCACAGCTCTGACATGATAAGCTATGAAAACACAAATGAAACCTTGCTTAACATGGAACAAATATAACTGCAGGAACTTGAACTTACTTTCAACAATTCAGAGGGACGAAACCCTCCCATCCACATAAAACAACGCTCTGCGGGCGTTTTCCACATTCCAGAAACAAGGTGAAAAACATCTTGCTTGACTGCAGCATTCTTTAGTTTGAAAACGTCATCATAGTGTCCCATCACAGTGTCCACGAGAAGGCGTAACTCATTATCCGAAACATGCGTTTGTAATGCAGCTCTAAGCTCGGACATTTGCCGCTGTTGCTCTTCCATCCAGCGTGCATATTCCATGTCAAAAGCAGCACCTGTCAAATAATAAAACACTTTTAAATATGCAATCAAAATCTGCAATTCATGCACAATAGTTGAACTTTAGGCCTCACTTGTTAAATGACAATATACCTTATGCAACTTGGGCCCCTGTTTGGCATGACTTGGCATTTGTTCAATTTTTCGCCTATTCATCTTACTGCCCCATGGACATGATACCTTACACACTTCTAAGGCATATGAACCTATTTGGCATGACTTGGCATTTGTTCCCTTTTACGACATCTGGTCTTAAGAGGCCCCTACTAGGTGGAAGCTAACATGAGCCTAACCATCGGCTATGTCAACAAGTACAAATAGATACTAAACCTTCTCATTTGTTGACAGATGATTGTTTACTCTCTTCTTTAATGCCTTTAGAGATACTTGTAACCAGTAGCTTGGTTAGGAGGCTTGGATCAGGGTATATATCATGTACTTATGTAAAAGATATAGACTCCATCAACTCTATGATGTTCTTGGCTGGCTATTCAGAACTTGGCGATTAAGAAGAGCATGCCCTTAGTTCATTGGGCAAGTGAATGCTTTATGAGGCATAGAGAGAAAACTATTATTGTTGTAATCAAAGCAATATCATGAATGAAATTAGTGATGACACTCCCAAGGATGGTGGTGGCTTGGTTTGCTTTGATGGAGGCATGATTAGCCTTGGAAGTGAAAGCTTGAAAGAGAGGATCGGTGTATTAGAACAAGAGAATAGTGTCTTAAAGGGACAACTCTCTTCATCCTCTACAAACAAGAAGATCCATGAGCTTGGACGTAAAATCGAGAAACATAGAGAAGAAACGAGGACATGGGCAGCAGTTTTGAAGAAGGACAATACAACGACATCTAAGAATGAAGTAATTTCTGCTATGCTGACTGAAGACACACTTAGAGAAGGCAAAGCTCCCAATATCAGGATTAAAGGTGTGGAAGAGAATAACGATGTCACAAGAGAAGTTAAGGTTGAGAATACTCTAGGACTTACAAATACAGATTTGGATAGAGCTTAACATACAAAAAAGTATAATACTACAATGGCGACCCATTTTGATTCACTGGATAGTAGACATAATGCTCTTAGGCAAAAAATTAAACTCAGACTAATGACCTCACGGCTATTCAATTTAACGAAAGGAGAAAACCTTTCCAAGATGCAAAAGATTTAGGCAAGTGGGTTACATTTAGAGATGGCAAACATATCATTATGGATAGAAAAACTCCATCTTTCTAGTAGTGCATAGAGAATTGGGACCTACCATATCGTTTGCAAATAGGTTTGTGAAATTGTAATGGTATACAATCATCATCTACTACGAGAGATTTGCTTGACTTTATTTCTCATGGTGATATACTTATCTTCATTGAGACTCATGAGAATCATGTTAGAGGTTTACCTATTTTTTATGGTTTTGATGTTCAGAGATGAGATGAGATCTCAGAGCAGCAAAAGTTCAGGGGGGTTGCTTGTCCTTTCAGAGATTCATTGAGTCCTTTTATAGCCCTAGAAAAGCAGGATGACTAGTTTTTTTGAATCAGGAGATTGTATACGTCTGGATAGGAATATTTATTTTGGAGTTTGCTATTTTCCTCCAAAGACATCTAGTTTTACTTACAGGAGTAGTGATTCCCCATTTGATAGGATTTCAGAAGACATTGCTATTTTCTCAAACGAAGGCTATGCTTTCATCTTGGGAGATTTCCACTCAAGGACTTCGAATAGACACACTACTTGTCATGATGCACAGATGAATCCTTTACGTATTCATGCTCTTGATTGTAGAGATCTAGGCATTGTCCGCTCCTCACAAGATAGAGATGGTCTAGTTACTAGCTATGGGGAGGTCTTACCGCAGTTGAGTGGGGCGCATGAGCTAGCCATCTATAATGGGTTATCCAGGTGGGCCTTTGTTTGGAGATTTTACTTGTCATCCTCATAGTGTTGGTCACAGTGTGGTGGATTATGTTTTGGGGCCTCCATCCTTTATGCCTTATATCTTTGAATTGGTTATTTTGTCATGTATATTCTTTGATTATTCTTTCATAACCTTTGATCTAAGCTTCATAAGGAATTTCACACCTAAATCAACTCATCAAGTCGTTCGAGCTCCTAGGTTTACTTTTAGTTCTTTGTACTCCTATCAACAATCACTCTTATCCCTTCTTGATTTTTTCCCTTTGAAAGTTCTCTTGATTCTCATATTCATTATCTTAGTACTTCTCTTCACACAACTGCTTTGTTCTCTTTCTTGATTAGATCATTCTATGTGGATCAAGAAAAAAAATCCTCTCGAACACAGAAAATTGAAGATGCATCGTCTCTTTCTAAATCTTCCTTGGGTACTTGTTGGTGTGAAATCCTTTCCCGTTCCAATGGTGAAGTGATATATTATCCCTGACTCTTGGAATTTATTAAAAAGCTAAATACGTATTTGCAAAAACCTACATTAAATCCACAAATGATCAATATTAAAAATTTAATGGAAAGAATAGTGACATCCCATTTATGGCATATAGCCACTTACTAGGATTTAATGCCCCATTAACACTACTTACTCCACTTCCATGTGGGATCTGATCGCTTGTATATCCTCCCAGATAGAAACCCTGTAAGTCAAATTGGCATAAGTGAATGTAAGCTTTTAGACTATCCCAGAAGGAGTAAATAATGAAATGCATTTCTCAAAGCTAAATAAACAAGGCAACATTCATGATAAGAACAAACCTCAACCAAAATGGAAAAAAGAGATTGTCCATTTTTCAGATTCCAAGCTTCAAAAATGTGGATTGACATGAAGCTGAATTTCTTGGTGGCAAGTGCAAGGTTTAGCTTCATGATTGTGTAAGGAAAAATTTGGTCTCTGCAGATTTTTGGGGGAGAATTCCCATTAGGAGCTGAACTAGTGGTGGCCTTTTCACATGATCATAATCAGAACTTCTAGGTATGTCCATGTCCAACATCAAGAGGAGCAACACAATTTTGTAAACTTGTCGATAATTGATAGGTGATTAGTGAAACATATCAATGTTATGTCTAAAACAGTACACGACATCAAATCTGCAACCAGCACAGTTTTAGACCATCAACTTCATCACACATAGGTATTCAGGAAAAATTGCATTATTTTAAATATGTATTTGGATATGGGAAATGCAATGTTTCAGATAATTTGAACATGATTAATTGCAAGCTGCTTTGGAACTCATTGAAGTCCAACCAAAAACTCCCAGCCGTTCCTGTGGTAAAAAATAATATTTACGTACAAAATCCTAGGCCCATCATGGCATGGATTACATGCTACGGCATCCTATTTGCATAATCAGTACACAGCAATAGGTGCAGGCCACATGCAAGAAAATACATCCACAATTGTAGTATGTAAAGAGAACACAAAGGATTTCTAACAAAAAACACTACCAACAGTTACCTGCTGTCGAGCACGCTGGAGTTCCTGCTCCAGCTGGTTTAACTTGATACGACTAGATTCCAATTGCTGAACATATGCCTGAAATGAATCACTCAATAACTTGAGGTGAACTGCCAGACAACTACCTGTCAATCAGCACACACCAGCCCAAAGATACCCATTGCACAGTTTTTGGATCCCATGATTTGTTCCATGTGTACAAAACAAAACATGTCCCATATTTCATAACATTTTTTACGGGTTTTAAAATTTTGTGTAAAAAAATATCGAATCAATAAATTCTACAGGGAATGTGGGAGTTTTCCGATCTTCCATACAAAAATGTGATCCGAATGTTGTTCAGAATGAGCTTGTTCCGTACATCTTGGAACTATGACCCAAACATTTCATACCTCTTAACATAAGAGTAAAATATGTACCTTTTTTCTCAATCGACTTTTTCGAGCTGCTTCTCGGTTTTGTGCAAGGCGCCTGAGGGTCTGTAGATGCATAGACAAAAATGTTAAATTTAATTAACTACCCACTCAACTACAACAATTGATCTACATGCTACACAAAATTGAAGAGACAGCTATAGTATTGAATGAACCTTGGAGTCCCCCGTCTTTATTGTCTCGTGATCTGAGCTGATTGATGCGTTACCTCCATGATACCTCCCAACTTCAAACTGGTCAACAATTGCAATACTACATCAACAAGAAACTATACATAAAGGCAAAGAGTAAGCATTGGCTTTCAATTTTAGTAAGAAAATCACTTGTGGAACAAAGAATACTCGAGATAGATTGCTTTATGCACATAGTTCCAAAGAATCGCAATTTAAAACAGTCTCATATCACTTTAAATTGATTTTTTTTCTAAGTTTCTATTCAAAATAAAGGGTCTCTTTCAATTGTTTGCAACAGGTCAATTCAAGTTTCAAAACATAGTTGAATTCAATCGAATCATGATTCAAATGCCTCAGTTCAAATCGACTGAAAATTTGTGCCCAAAACCTAATGCAAGAGACCGAATTTGAATATAGGGTAACAAATGCTTCTGATCATATACACCTTTCCTTCAACCTCAATCTCGGTAGAAGTATCCGTATGAGGACTATTATCTGCCATGCAGGAGACTTCAGAATGATCAAGATATCCAGCAGATACGGAGTTCGAGCTTCTTATTTGTACAGACAAAATTATCGGCTGCTGTGAGCTTCTGGAAGAAACTGCAATACAATGACTACAAACAATCCTCTGAGTAAATAGCGTATTCCAGTCAAATAAATAAACATACGAGCAGCAATACAGCGAGACAGCCCTTACTGATTAAGAAAGAAAGTACTGAGGTATACAGTCCATGTGGATAAGGGGGACATAGGCACTAAATTCACATATTGTAACTTTGCATGCATATTTTTATCTTGAAGAGATTGGAGAGGTTTTCAAACCTTGACATGAAGTGCAATCTCCATCCACTTGGTCATTTTCCTTCAGCATACTCCCATCATACCAAGGATTTGACTCGATCAAAGGTTACTAGTCATAAACAGTCCTAAGGCTTTCAGGACGACCGCTTCACTTTGAGGAACAAATTCATATCAGCAAAATTCTAGTTGGATTGTCTGAAGCTTAATAGTTTAGCTCCGTACACCAAAACAGTTTCAAACTATCAACCAGAACGTGAATAGCATGAACATGCTCACCATCCTGCGTCACTTATCACTGATGCAAGTCGCAGGCGTAGTGAATTTGCATTCCACGGTACTTGCAAGTTTCAGTGATTTCAGGCTTGATTTGAGAACTGATTTTACGTGTTTGGGTAAACGCTGCAAGATAGTAGCATGTGGGTTCTCCTGATAAAGCAGCCCTGTAAGAATGATTCGATTTAAGCTCTATGCTGAATAAGATCAACCAAAGATGTGTGTTTTTTGAACCTAGAACAAGAATCCTCCGAAAATTCGTGAATTATAAGACAGAGCACAAACTTATATAAAGAACATCAGTAAAGGATTACAGAAGGATAGTTTGAAGGAAGGAAGATCGTGTCATTTCCAGGGAACGAAATGGTGAAGGCTATAGCAAGGTTAGTGGCGGTATTTAACCTCAAGTTAAGATATAATTAGTAATGGAAGTCAAAACTTAAGTGAAGAGATTAAGCCTGCACATGGCATGTCCTTTCTCCAGAGATTCTGAATCACTATGTGAAGTACTACTGCCTCCAAAATTTTAGGCTACACTTTATATTCTACATGTTATTGGCGTGGCTTACTCCGCCCCGCTCTTGAGCTGGATGAAAGGTTCTCAAACAGATTTGATTGACCAGTTTCAATCGGAAAAGAGTAAAGCTCACTGAAATCTTCTAGTGTGGTGATCTAAGGCAATTTCATATGAAATTTGATAAGCCGAAGGCTTGTATTGAGGGACCAAACTACGGGTAGCATGAAGCTATCCAAACACAAGAAGCTTGGAAATGAAAGTACACACTCGTACAAGAAAAGAATGAAAGTACAAATGGGCAGGCAAATCCCCCCATCAAATGAGAAGGGTGTCAGCTTGAAAACTGCTTAAAGTGGGTTTAAAAGATAAAAATCAAGACTAAATGAAAGCCCCAGGCTTATCAAATATTTCCCACAAGCTTTCCGAGACAAGTTACAACACGAACTAGCTATTTCCAATATGAGAAAGGTATCAGCTGTGGACACTGCTTCAAGTGGGTTTGAACAGTAAAATCCAAAAGTGCATCAAACGTCACAGTTATATATAGACAAGTTTTCTGAGACTACACAGAGCAAGCCATTTTCAGTACGAGAAAGGTGTCAGCTTGGACATTGCTTTGAAATGGGTATGAACAGAACTGCAGCACAGTTCACAACTTTATTGCCAGACAAGCTTTCTAAGACTTTGAGACTACAGAGAGCTAATTTCCATCAAACAAGAACGAAGATGGAAATGAAGAAAATAAGTAGATACACGGTGTAAGTTGGGAAAAAGCCATTTCCAGCTAACCTGTGGACGTCATAGTGATCTGGGTCCATATCCCAGGGTACACAAACACACCACATACCTTTTAAAAAACACACAAAACTCACTCCCTCCTTGTTACTAAAATTGGAGAATGCCTCTCACTATGTCTAACTAACTCACTCTTTCTCTCTCTCTCTCTCTCTCTCTCTCTCTCTCTCTCCCTCTGTGCTGTGCTCCATCACTCACCAAACAGCCACCCAAATCCCACCTCCCCCTTCTCTCCGTCTCTCTCTCTCTCTCCCCCTCTTTTTCTCTCTTTGCTGTGCTTTGCTCAGCGATGAAATTTGACTGAGCGTTAGAATTGCCAGTCAATGCCAATTTGAAAGGTGAAATGAAAGGCACAATTTCCCAAGGGGATATTTTTAAGCGAAATTTCACAAAGAAAATTTGGGAATGGCTTTCAGAAGAGGCTATTGGGCATTTTCACTCGTCATTTTGAAAGGCCGATGAGCACGTCAAATTGCAACGCACGATGTGGACGTCAGCGATTGCGTGCACCGCTTATATCCATCTACAATAATCAGAGAGCGACGGCCCTCATCACACGCCCACATGCTCGGTGCGCTCAGCTGGATATAAGCCACGTGGCAGATAAATTTTCCCACTTGTCAATAGACACGTGGAGAAATCTAGACGCCAACTGAGGCATCCTACGGTGATGGAGTAAAGTTGTGCAGGTGTCATTAAGAAAAGGAGGGAGGGGGGGTGGAGGAAGGGTCAAAAGGCAAGAGAGAGGTAGGCTTCTTAGTAGATGAGAATATATGGTGAATTTTTTAAAAGACATAGAGGCCCCCTGGTTTTTTCTTTTTTGAGGATGTTCTAATTTGTGTGCTGGTGGATCCGAGCCAAACAGCCAATCTCATGGAGAGGAAAGGAAACTTTAACCATTTCGGTACTTATTGGAGGACCCCAAATTGCTCGTTTAAGAAAAAGTAGTTGTTACATCAATGGGCTCGAGTACATGGTGGGGCGCCCTTATTGTTCGAAACCTCAAGCACCCTCTTGGCTTGGCCTATTGGACATGTACATTGTCTAAGTCGTACATAAATTGATGCTAGTCCAAAAAAATTATTTACACAAGTGAGAGAGAGAGAGAGAGAGAGAGTTTAAACATGCTATTTTTGTCCTTTAGAGTTGGATTAAAGTGCAATCATCTAAGCATAAGCTTGAATATGAGCCATTACGCGTCATTGATGTTTGATGGCTTGTTCTAGTTCTTTGTTTGGCTTAGTTAGGACGTACACATTATATATAACAATGTTAGTGCAAATTAACCACCCTTACAAAAAGAACCATGTTTGAAAATGGGCATATCAATTATTATACAATGATTAAGAGGATTAGTAGATTTCCCCAACAACTACCTAAAAGGCAATGCTTGAAAAGTTGGCATTTTATTAATAATAAAATTGAGAAATTTAGAAAAAGCTTACATCAAAGAGTTTTAGAGGATTCAAATTGCCTAAAGACTAAAATCTCTCAAAATCATTCTAGAAAAAATGGAAACAAAAATCTTCATGAAAGAATGTAGAGGATAAATGTAGAGGATAGATATGATAAGGTTTCCAAGCCAAGGTGGGCAAGGGACATATATCCATAAAAGAGGCCACCATCAAGTCAACACACCTACTCCAAAGATAAGCTTTTGACAAGTGAATCAACTTTTATCATTCTCGTCTTGAGGATTTGGCTTTCCATCCCTTTCATAAAAGTGCAAGTTTGATGGCTTTATAGCCATTTTGATTGATATTTGATTTGTTTAGGCTAGTGCTTTGCATTAGATCTATTTCTACTTTTTCGATATAATTACAAATATCAAAAAAAAAATAGAGAACAAATGGTCTTTTATTATATGCAAATTGTTGTGCTTGTAAAGAATCATAATAATAGTCAAAGCTTGAAATAAACCCTATTAACCATGCAACTAATGAGAACTGACATATACTCGACTATCTAAATTAAATTGGATGAATTCGATTTTACTTCATTCAAATTGCATAACCTACTTTGGAGTTAGATCCATGATATCTGACTACGATTTAACGAATGTATAGCATCATAGTCCTGATACACATTTTCACTTAACATTCCAACCCACTCCACCCCACTACGATGTTTGCCATGATTTTCGACATGATTTTCAATGTGAAACCACAAGTTAAATTTTTTTTTTGAATCAATGCGGGCATCAAAAAATGCCTTGCAATAGGGCCATCAGAATCATTTGCATTTAAAAATTCTCGCTCTCTTATGACAATTTCAAAACCGGCACCAACAAGCAAAAAACAAGTGGTCAAAAATATATGCGACAGAATCCGAAATGCCACCAATGTCAAAATCCAAAGGCTTCTTGGATCCCCGACTATCAGAAAACCATCATTGCATACAACATTATGCATTATTGGCTTAAAAAATTTAACCTTTTTAATACATAAGAAAAATTAAAACTATAGTACACATATGGTCCAAAATACATTTCATATAGACAAGCATAGTGTAGGATTAGAAATAACATCTTTGCCTCATATGACCTACTTTCAATTATCAGTTATTTTAAGGCATCATGCCTAGTGGCCCAATCATCTTCATCATCATAGTCAATAGTAGACTTAAGATAATCATATTCAAAATCTATGATATCCGAAAACTCCTTGATCATGTTAGAAAAAAGGAAATGGATCTCATCTTCTCTCAGATCCATAACATCACCAATATCATTCAAGGATAAATAAGGAACATTATCCATATAGTACACTTGAAAATCCAATAAAGTTTTACACTGATCATCCAGCCCACGTTTGAAAGAGAAGAAATTGACAGCTCATGTGCTTGTGCCAGATCGTTGTGAAGCCAACCATGCCTCCTCTTCATCTTCTAAGACCTCATCGACAAAGAGAGATTCAGAAAATACAACAACATTGACATCGTTAATGGCACAGAGCCCAAACCAGAAGGAGATGCAGCCAGCATCACCAAGTGGAGACTGAGAGATGGCAAAGCATTTGCCATGATCACCCTCAACATCAAGGATACTCAGATCAGCCACATACGTGCTGCTCAGATTGCTAAGAGGACATCCTAGCAACTCTCTATGACATCAAAGACGTTACTTCCAAGCTTCATCTGAGGAAGAAATTCTTCACCCTCAGAATGTCTGATGCAGATAGTATTTCGAGTCACCTCAACACGTTTAAAAATCTTATGGAGCAAATGACTGCAACTGGCTCAGTCATAGAAGATTCTGATGCACTCATGATTCTATTATCGAGCCTACCTGAAGCCTACGAAAATTGGGTAATGGCAATTTCTACCCAGGAGCACCTCACTCTATCAAGAGTAATTTCACTGCTCCTACAAGAGGAGATCAGAATATCAACATCCTCCTCAGGCTCAGGATCGGATCCTCAAGCTCTGTATTCAAAAAATCATAAGTTTAGATCCAAGAGATCTACAAAGTCAGGCTATACTGTAAAGAAGAGCAACATGCAGACTGGACCAAATTCTCGTTTACGATCGAATTCAAGCTCTTTGTCATTCCAATCAGTGCAAAAACTTTTTTGCAGATATTGTAAGAGGACTGGCCACGAAATCAAGGACTGCTGAACTTTGAAGTACAACAACGAAAACAAGAAGCAGGTCCAACAACAAGCACATAGTGCTACAACTAGTCACTCAAATCAGCAATAAGAAGAAGAAGATGAAGTAGCTTTCATGACCAAAGTCGGAGAACAACAGGATATCAATTCCTAGTATCTAGATTTTGGGCAACTCAACACATGACTCACCATCGCGACTGGTTCAAAGACTATAAGTCATTAACCCACTCTCAAGTTGTGCAACTTGGAGAAAACTCATCACATTCAATCGAAGGTGAAGGAACAGTCAGAGTTGAATTCAAAAGATGTGAGGTCAGGCTGTTGTCCAACGTTTTCCATGTTCCAAATCTGACCAAGAATCTACTCTTAGTTAGCAAAATCACCGATTCAGGTCGGAGGGTCGAATTTGATACAAAAGACTGTACAATTCTTGACAAATCCCGGAAGGTTCTAGCCTATGGAAGAAGAAGAAGCTATCTTTACAAACTCAGCCATTGCTATTCTTCTAACAATCAAGCTCTTCACACAGCCACTTCTGAATCAACTGATATGTTGTGGCATTTCAGACTTGGCCATCTTAACTTCAACAGGATTCAGCAAATGTCAACTCAGAGTCTAGTACAAGATCTGCCTTTAGTCAGCAAGCCAACTTCTCCATGCGAAAGTTGTATTATCAACAAGCATGCTAGAAGTCCCTTCAATTCAGACTCAGTTCATACATCCAAGGGCTTGCTTGACCTTGTACATAGTGACATTTGTGGCCCGATGCAGATTGCTTCCACAGGGGGGGGCTCTCTATTTGCTAACCTTCATCGGAACTGATCTTCGATGAAGATGACATCCCGGTTAGTGAATATCTTCGACTCAATGGGATCGAACAACTTGTAGGCTTGATCTGAAGTAGTGTAGCTGATGAAAACACTCTTGATACTTTGGAAGTCGAGCTTCTTCCTGAGATCACGAAAAATCTGTGCAAAAGCAGTACATCCAAAAACTCATAAGTTTGATAAAGAAGGTTTGGTGTTTTGTTTGAGAGGACTTTAGTGGAACATTTGTTCTGAATATAGGTTGTTGTTGAAACAGCTTCAACCGAGAAGCACTCTGTAAGTGTCGCATGTGATAACATGCACTTTGCCGATTCAAATAAGGTTCTGTTCTTTCTCTCAGCAAGACCATTTGACTGAGGCGAATAGGAAGTGATATATTGTTGCTCAATGCTGTTGTTAAAGCAGGAGTCCTTGAATTTGTTGGAGATGTACTCTCCTCCGTTATCTAACATCAGTGCTTTGATTCGTTTACCAATATGATTCACAGCATGCTCTTTGAATGCTCTAAACTTGATGAAAGCCTCTGATTTCTGTTTAATGAAATAAACAACTGTTCTTCTGGAGAATTCGTCAATAAAGGTAATGAAATACTTTGCATCTAGCAACGAAGGAGTTTGCATAGGTCCATATATATCTGTATGAACAACATCTAACAGATCTTTTGCTACATGTATATGGTTTGATCTAAAAGGAATCCTAGCCTGCTTTCCAAAGATGCAGCTATGACAGACAGGGAGATCGACCTTACCAGAAGGATAGTCGAGATCAAGAACCGTGGATTATCTGGACATGTTCATAACAAATGCATGATTCAAGTTTCCTAAGCGATGATGTCGTAGTAATGCTTTATTGATCAGAACAGAGGTTTTCAAGGCTTGACTAGACTCAGAATAGCAATGTGCCAATCTATATAAGTAACTCTGCCTCTTACTGAGTGCAAAGATCTTATTACTTCTATCAATGATTTTGCATTGATCAGATTCAAATTCTACCTTATGACCTAAATCTGTAATTCTACTCACTAATAACAGGTTTGTAGAGAGTTTAGGAACATATAAGACCTTTGATAGTAATTTGAATTGATCATGCTGAAAATGCAATCTTACAGTACCTTCACCTTCAATAGTGTGAGTACTATTGTCACCAAGATGAAAAAAAAACTCTTTGTGTTGTAAGGAGTGTAGGAGTTGAAGATCTCACATTGATTGGTCATATGTTGAGTTGCTCTAGAATCCAAAAACCATGCATAATCCAAAAATGCCCTTTGATCTTTGACGATGAATGCGCCTTCGTCCACTTCGACCTGGGGAGATGATAAAACTGTGTTTGCTTTTTTATCAAGTTGCTTGGCTGCGTTCTTCGCTCGGAGAATTCGGCAATCCTTGATCTCATGCTTATTGCGCTTGCAATACCTGCAAAACATCTTCTTCTTCGATTGTGGATTTGATGATTGTTCTTGACCTTGAGTCTATTTCTGATTCGTTGCAGCCTTCTTGGAGCTTTTCTGCTTCTATCATTTAGAGCCTTTGTTGACATATAGAGCCTGAGAGGAGGAAGTAGACGGAGTGTCTTGACTTCTTCGATTATCTTCTTGCAGCAACATAGTGATAACTCTAGTAAGAGTTAAATATGAGTGTGTCGATATGATCATCACTCAGTTCTCATATGTAGAGGGCAAGCTTGAAAGCAATGTCATAATTGCATCTTGATCGTCTATGACTGATCCGAAAACGGCCATCTGTTGCAAGAGATTCTTAAACTAGTTAATGTGACTTTGAAGTGAATCACCAACAGACATTTTGAATGTGAAGAATTTCCTTCGTAGATGTAACTTAGTAGTCATGACCCTCACATCGTATAGTGAGTTCAAGATGTCCCAAACGTCTTTTGACGTTTTAGCTTTAGCTATGTGTCCAATCTGTGTATCTGATATATTGAGGATGATGTTAGGCGCAAAAGCTTTATCGTCTTTTGATTTTCACTTTGAATTGTCGTCTTTAGGTTTTACTTCTGTACCTATAACAACATCCCATAATTCGCTGGGGATTAGCAAGGCCTTCATCTTAAATTTCCACAAATGATAATTGGATCCATTCAGCTTGTCTATGATAAGACCAACTTTACTTTGAAAATCCATCTGGAACTTAGTCTGTTGATTGTATCGATGATGCTAAGATGTGGTATTGCCAACAATAGAAAATTAATTCTCTGATACTGAAAGGTTGAAAAGAGCTGAAGAGTATGATATCAATTTGATATCGCGAAAGATATCAAGTATTAGAGCTTTTGCTCTGATATCATGTTGGAATCAGATAAAGAAGTAGTGACTGCTCTGATACCATGTCGGTATCAGATAAAGAGTAATGATTTAGCTCTGATACCATGTCGAAAAGTGGTGTGTACAAGATAGCTCTAGCTCGAAAAAAAAAATGAATGAAAATAATTCGTGTGTCTAGAAAGAAAACTTTTTGTGCATGGTGGAAAAAACTATCTTCATCTTTCCAATGCATGACTACAACTATCATTTTCAAACAAGACAACAGTGATAGAAATCACAATCGCCAGTACTACAATGATTACGTAGCCAAAAATTAAGCATCAAAAATTATCAGACAAATAATTAGTCGCGAAGAACTCCAGAAAACGCATACATTCTGAGATGAAACTTAACGCAATAAAGGATAGTATTGATTCAAAGCAAAATAGAAGTAAATGAGTACAATAAGTTGCGGATCGAAGCTGCGTACTCTATGCTATCTTTGAGAGGCTAAAATGAAGGTTTGAATTAATGCGCAATGCTGATAAGCAATAGTGCAATAGCAATCTCTAAAACAACTCTAAGAAGTGAGCTAGAATGCCCAAGAGTGTTCAAGCTCGCAGGCTTGACAGAGAGAGAGAGAGAGAGAGAGAGAGAGAGAGAGAGAGAGAGAGAGAGAGAGAGAGAGAGAGAGAGAGAGAGAGAGAGAGAGAGAGAGAGAGCTAACTATTCAAAAACTTCTGATAATTATGATTTTAAGATAATTATTCTGATTGAAACTGTATGAATATGAATAACTATTTATACTAAAAATTTAAGTTGTCAATTGCGATCGCCAGTTGGCTGGTGATCCGCTGACATCCATCCGGTCCTTGTCGTGATTGCTGATAAGTGCTGAAATTGGCCGTAAACGTTCTGTCTACATAAATGAACCAAAACTGTAGCTCTGCAGATATGAACTAAAAGAGCCACAGGCGACACTATCGAGGCTTTCGCAAAAAAGGAGAAAAAGAAAAAGGAGCCCTTCAATAATTTCCACTATATGTTTGTAATGAATTTTGCGACACTGTTCACATTTCATCCAACTTATTTCCATATTGTCAATCCATCACCTTCGAAAAATGTGCGAAAAAGGCGACACCTTCGCTACATTTGTATTTTTCGCTACATTTTTTGCAAAAATGCCGACACCTTCACTTCATCACTGTCACTATATTTCTTGCAAAAAACCTGACAAATATAGTATGTTAAGTAAATCCACCATTTTTAGGAACACGGAACTTGCGACACTCCAACCTTCGCATTTTTTGAGATTTGCCTTCGTTCCATCTTGGACCTTAGGGAAATTTCCAAAAAAAATATAATATTTTGTTAGCATGTTGCATATCATTTTGTTTTCATCATGTTTCCATGTCAACAACACATTGGAAATATGCGAAAAATCTGACACCTTCGCATTTTTTGCCAATACATTTTTTGCTCATATATTTTTCGCTCATACATTTTTTCGCCATACATTTTAACCAAAAAAACGACAGTCTTTGCTACCAATATTGTATACATTTTTTCATAGATTGTGTATATTATTTATTTTCGCAGTTCAATACTCACAAATACCGAGCTAAACTTTTGCTAACTGAACGAAGCATTTGTGCATTTTGTTTATTTTTCATTTATATATTTATTTTTGTTTTTTAGGACTAGATACTTTATTGTTGAGTCTGTACCTTCAAAATGAAGGACACGCTTTCATTAAATATTTGTCTAATCCGTCCATATATCATCAATATATCAAAAACCTCAAACACTTCTATTTTTTTTACACCTCTTATTCATCACTCTTGCTTTCTAATTTCGTGAATTTTTACGATCAAGCTCTCTTCCGCCATTACTAGTTTACCACTACTATTGTCATGGCAATTGTGTTCAAAAAGCACCCAAAACCAATCTTACTGGTTTTACAACCATTAGCTATATGAGCACGTATTGAAGGACTTCTTTATAGATGTGTGCCATGAGCTGATCCGAAATCTGAACGAGACAAAAGAAGGACATATTTCCACCATTGTCCGAAATCAAGAGATTATTATTACAGAAGGATTTTATTGTCATGCCTTAGGTTTGCCTATGGACGGCATGATGTCTGTTACAAGGCCCAACTTCATCACTGAGAGCTGAGTTTTTCATGAAGAAGCTTATCTCGAGAAAAGGAAATATAAACTCTCAAAAGCTTCGTGCGATTTGCTCTTGCTTCTATATTCTTACCGGAGCAAGAGTATACCATTTCCAATACGAATATGGGAAACCTGCTGAGAGCCTTGAACGGAGAACTCATTGTCTTTGGACAGATTGCTTTTAAGCAATTCTATAAATTAGTAAAGATTAATCAGTAATCCAGACTCAGTTTGCAGTTTGGTATTCTATGTATGCATGCCGGTGTTCTAACTATGCAGGAAGATATCAGAATTGCACCGGTGCTGCCAGAGTTAGCCCCTTCAATTGAGGCTGATTCACAAATGAGAGCATCAAAAGCAACCACCACAGAGATGGCATCATCATCATCAAGCCAACACCAAGGGAGCTCGGTGAGGATGTTCTCTCTGTCATCACAGTACAAGCCGCTTTCTAGTGCAGAAAGGAGCCGAGAAGCTGAAGACGAAGAAGAAACAGAGATTGTTGCTGAGCAGGAGTAGATTCAAGAAGATATCCAACAAGAGCCAGCAAAAGAAGAATAACAAATTTTTGATATTCAGCAGGAAAGTGAAAGTGATGTTGAGGCACCAATTTTTTATGAAGAATTATATTTGAAGACCTTTGGTACATTGTTGTCAGACACACAGACAGTCATTCAACATTTTGTCAGCCTAGAGAAAGTCTCAAAGAAGCTCGAATCAAAATATGATTCCATTTGAGCAGACCTAATCCAGAAGAATGAAGAGTTGGAAGAAATCAAGGCTGAGTTGACACACAAGAGTAAAGAGCTTGAAGCAGCTCAAGCGAAGCTGATCAAGAAAGATACAGCCCTTGAAGAAGCGAAAGGTAGACATGATGTTACACTGGAGGTACTTGAAGCAATTCAAGAGCAGTCCAATGCTTTTGAAAATGAAAATCTATTGCTCAAGCAGCAGATTCAGACCCTGCAGGAGGAAAGACATGTACGAGCTACATTGTAGAGTAGTAACGAGGAGCTGAGCGACAAACTTAGTAATGCCATTACTAACAAGGAGAGTGTCGAAGCAAATCAAAGACAGCTCCAGGACTCTGTTGCCCAGCTGCAGAATTCTGTAGACATGCTGAGGAAAGACAAGCATATTTATAAAAAATAGGCCAAAGAGGCAATTCTATGGCGAATAAGCACCAAAGTGACATTGGGAGCCTGTGTATTTCATGGGAGATACATGATCGAAACAACAACTTGGAAGGGCGTACAAGAAAGAATTATCCAGACCTTCCAGCTGCAATATTTGCAACCCCAGATGGCTGCATATAAGTTATTGAAAGAAGAACTGGAAGAGGCTAAGTTTCAATCAAGCCAAATCCAAAATTTTGAAGACAAAGAACCTATCCAGTGCCAAGACTAGTCTACACAGATGAATGAGCCAGCCAAAGATACATCAGAGAAGGCCATCCAGACGGATATTGTTTTTAAGCAAATCCAGAAAGTTCAAGAGGTGCAGACTGACCATGAGGATGTTGTGAAGCCGAAAGCAACCAATGACAAAGCTGCTGTAGACCAACCAGCAACTTTAGCAATCATTCCGCAGCAGGCTGAAGCATATCAAAGTGGAGCTATTGAGAGGAAGAACAATGTAGTGTATTAACTACTAAGGACAGAATTTTAGACATTCCAACAGGAACTAACTTTTTTTCTTCCACCTGTTTATAGCCCAGAACTCCAATGGAGAATGGATTACCTTCTTTTACCAAAACTTTTTGGTTATACTAAAGAACATTGGGAAAGCCCTTGGACTTTCTCAAACCTAAACACTTTTTGGGCCAAGCTAATAGTGCACCAAAAAGGTATCCTTGCTCTTGCCATTGTTCAGAATAAGTTCAATGTGCAAACTAACTATATCCATGTTGTTACAGGATCTTTGTATATATATATCCTAGAATATCAAAAATATTTGAAAAAAATATTTTTCCTGCTCTGGATGAGTATCAGAATAAGCTAGAAAACCTTGTTCTAAATTATGTGGTGGCCTAGTCGTTATAGATTTCCACAAAATCAATGAATTAAGTAGTATAAAAGATTTGATCGTTCCCCAAGAGAGAGAATAATCTCTTCTTTTGTATGATAAGTGTATGTAAGAAGGTAAATGAAATGTGATGTGTAATATTCACAATGAATACTACAGCGACATGTTTGGTTATCCAATGATATTTGGATTAATTGGCATCCAGAAACACCAATGGTGAAACAATTTGGTCAAGGTCTGTGATTATAAAGATTACTTTATCTTTCAGGCTCTTCGGATAATAGTAAGCAATCAGATCATACAGCTACTAGCAAATAGATTCATCAAATAGAATCGAATTGGCTAATGATTCCTCTTAATAGAATACATTGAATTAGTTCTTATCACAGGAAGAAAACAGATAGAGCATCAAACAAGTTCATTATCTGAACACATAGCTCATTAAAAATTGAAAGAAGTTTTGCTTATGGTTATGCTTAACAACTTCGGCTAATTCCCTGCACACATTAATTAGAATTGTCGCTCTCTGGTGATGCCTTGTTCTATTTTTTCATCGAGTTTCTTTCTCAGCTTATCTGGTATGTGCCTATACAATGTGCATCCAAATGTCCAAACATGTGCCAGATTTGGCTTTGACTTCCACCATATCTCATGAGGAGTTTTACCTGGTATTCAAGATTTCACATACGATTCTGAAGATAATTTGATGTAGCCATTGCTTCTGCCCACAACTGTTTTGGTGCCTTCGCATGCGCCATCATACACCTAGCAGCTTCCATAAGTGTATGATTCCTTCGTTCAGCTGTTCCATTGTGCTGAGGTGTGTAAGATACAGTCTTTGTGTGAAGAATTGCCAAAAATTGGCAAATCTAGCTTGATCAAAATCATTGTAGAACATTGTAAATATTGTGTATAATTGGGTTCCACATATGTAAGGCCAAGATGCCACGTGGAAGCCCACTCAAAATGTAGGGGTCAAGTCAAGAGAGTTGGTCTATTTGGTGGTCATCCCTACTTTATAGGACCTACACCTAAGTTTAAGGTGAAAATTTGACCAACTAGCTACCTACCAAGCATAACTCTAGGATATAGGCTAGGGTTTCATTTTAGGGCAAGAAGAGTGAGTTAACTTCCTTATTACATGCTGGAAATCCACCTAACTTCAAGAAGGAAGTCGAATTTGCTATGTATTCCAAGCTCCCATAGTGAGAAGATAGAAAATTTTTGGAGCTCATTGGCAATCTCAAGCTAGTTCACTATGTACAATGAGTTTTTGTGATCCAAATGAAACCAAATCAATTTCTACTTGTTTCTCAGGTTGAAGGCCGTACT
This sequence comes from Diphasiastrum complanatum, assembly GCA_029204225.1. Classification (NCBI taxonomy): domain Eukaryota; kingdom Viridiplantae; phylum Streptophyta; class Lycopodiopsida; order Lycopodiales; family Lycopodiaceae; genus Diphasiastrum; species Diphasiastrum complanatum. Next base: position 8,602,405 of record CM055097.1, on the reverse strand, counting down.
ACAACCTGTAGTACACATGTGTGGGCTCAGATTTCAATGTTGATCAATGCTTTTGATTGTTAATGCTTGTTGTTTGTCAAATTGCCGATCTAGATCAACTTTTTGATGACTAGTTTTTGGATAAATTGTAAAGCAAGCATCCAATCACTCTTGTGGATCTTTTGTAGATCCATTTATGGTCCTAAATTACAATACTTTCACATGGTATCAGAGCCAAGTACAAGAGCATAAGCCATTGATCTAATGCAAATCCATTTTTAGCAAGTTTTGGTGCTAAAAACTAGTATTGAGAGGGCAAGCTAGAATCTTGATTTTGGTGAGGAGATTTGATCCCAAACTTGGTAGGGGTCCAAATCCATACTGTCCACATGTGTGGGTACCTCTGAACCTACATTTAATTCATGGTATTCATTTGATCCAAAGAAATTCAATTTGTGAGCTTTTGATGTAATTTTTGGTGGAAATCTTAGGATAAGCTACCAAGATTGAGTGCCATTGATTAGATTTGAGATAGGGTCATGAATTCTAACTAATCTAGGATGAAATCAGGTCCTCTAAACTTGTTTTATAGGTCTTGAAAGTACATCAAAAGTGTGAGGGAGATTTAGTCATGTTATTGTCCAAAAATAGCCAAAATTGGCAAGATTTGATTGTAGGTAGATTTCACATCATCTTATCTTCATTCCAACTTTGTGCGGAAGTGCTAGAACTGAGATTATAAGTCCATTTATTGGATTAGAAATCAAATTTGAGTGAAACACTACAAGTGTGAGACCTTTGTGAGTTTCAAGTCAATCAAATCTATTTCTTGTTTGTAGAAGTCACTAGTAAGATGGGATCTACTGGAGCATACCTTCTAGAAGCTAGTGAGAGGTTGTCTTCTACAAATTATGCTATTTGGAAGGTTAGGATGGAGTCACTCTTGGTGCTCCAAGACCTTTATGAGTTCTTGATTGAAGATGAAGATGAACCTCTAGGTGTTAGCTAGATACAAGAAGAGATCTAGGCTTGCACTTCATTGTGTGAAGATGAATGTGAGCAATGATTTGTTGAGAGAAGTATTAGCTTGTACTAGTGCTAAAGAGGCTTGGGAGTCTTTAAAATCAATCTATGAGTCTAGCAACACTTCTAGAGCTCTTATGCTTAGAAATCAAATTTTGCAAAGCATGAAGAGAAGTGAGGAGAGTGCACAACATTATGTACTCAGAATCAAGTCTCTAAATAGGGAGTTGGCTTCCATTGGAGAGAAGATTCATGATGGAGAGCTTGTACAAATTGTTCTTAATGGTCTAGGAAATGACTTTGCAAATTTGGTCCCAAGTTTTGCCATCCAAGACACTTTGCCAGCTATAGAAAAACCTCACAGTGTATTAGTGGCAGAAGAGTGTAGGATGCTCCACACCAAGGCAAGAATGAGTTCATTGTCTTTGCAGGATGGAGATGAGAAAGCCAATTTCTCATTCAAGGGCAAAAAGACCAATGGAAAGAAGAAGCATCCCAAGGAGGCCAAATAAGAGGATGATGCATCAAGCTCAAAGGACAAGTCAAAGCAAAAAATGCTTCTTTTGTGTAAAGAAGGGGCATTATGCATCTGAATGCTACAAGAGGCTAAGAGCACAAGTGGAGGAGGACAAACAAGGAAACCTTGCAAAGGAGGAGGAGGAAGATGAAGTAGATGTATTCTTGATGGCATCTACATCCTCACCAACAAGCAATAGCAATTCAAGAGACAATTGGTGGATCGACAGTGGGGCTAGCTCCCACATGTCTTGTGAAAAGGACTTTTTCTCAACCTTACACTCTTTCAATGCTGCTAAAAAGTTTGTCTTTACTGCAAATGATGAAGAGTGTAGGATAGATGGTGTTGGCACCATCTCTTTGTGTCTAGAATCCTCAAAATGCATGGATCTAGAAAATGTCCTTTATGTACCATCAATCACCAAGAATATGCTTAGTGTTGGTCTACTCCTAGAAATTTGAAAATCATCACTTCTCACTTGACATTGGTTATTGTAGATATTGATCAAACATTAGAATAATGTTGATGATCTGATTTTACATGTGTGGAGCCTGTACCCACGTGTGAAAGGATGTACTTTCATACTTGTATATATCTAAATTGATTTTGTATCAATCTAGTTAGTGTGAACATGATATGACTAGTTTTTAGTCAAGTTGACTAGTCACCTAGAAATTAGCTTTTCCTTGCATGTGCATGAGTAAATGCTCCCACATGGCAAGTGGATGTTCACACGTGTGTATAGAGTACTATAAGATAAGAGTTGACCATTTTCCTTAGATCCTATTTTGTAGGGAATATTCCTATATTGTAGGAGACTAGCTTTTTGGAATTTAGCCATATTCTAGAAGGTCAACTTTGGATAAGTATCAAGGATGGATCAAATAGATAGATCTGAGTGATGTGGCACTCTTCACACGTGTGAAGACCTGCTGGACTATACCAGACTTGTGGATGTACTTGATCCATAAAAGGATTATCATTTTGCTAAGAAGATTGATGAGACTTTTGCATTCTACACTTTTGTGAGGTTTCTAGTCATTTGTCTTGTGATTTCTATGAATGATTGCTATCTAGGATTATTGTACTTGTTGTTTCAGGTGCAAGCCGTACTGTGGACAATACTCCACACATGTGAGGCCTCTCTCACTAATTTATGGTGCGTTGATCCATTGCTCTTGCTTAAATCCAAGTGTAGTGAATCTATTTCAAGATCTAATGTGTAGAACTTGATAGATCCATTGATTAGGCAACCAATAACTCTCTATGATTGTATAGTACAATCATTATTGTCCTAAAAATTGTAAAATTTATCATGGTATCAAAGCTAAGTAAGAGAGTGATCATTGAATCATAAATCTTGTAAAGATCATTGGCGAAATTTGTTTTTGGCCAATACTAGTGAGGGTGAGTTCATCTAGAGTGATAGCTTGAATTCGTTTGGATCAAAACGACTTGGAGGCTGTGTATGTACTTTTCACACGTGTGAAACCATACAGCAACTTTCATTTCAAGTTACTTTGTGTTTTTTGGTCCCAAAATCACAATACTAGTTCATTTTTTGTGTTTTTTGAGGCATAGTATCGATCTAGATTCAATCTAGCTAATGCCTATGACCAAATAGAGTTTTGGATCATTGAAGCATTTCTTTTTAGAATCTAAGATCAGAGCTTAGAGGCTGATTTGTTCAGATCCTTAGATGAAGTAAAATCTCTAAGAAAAGTGTAAAGCAAGTTTTTTTGTCAGAGTGAAAGCTAGGAATTTTTGGCAAGATCTTTGTGTATCATTCAAGCTTGTGTGCTAGTTTGATAGAGACAAGCCTATAGGCATTCTTGTAAGCTTTAGGCCTTTCATAGATCTTTTAAAATCCAGAAATCTTTGTGATTTTAAGAAGAGCATTCATTCTACAACGTCATCCATGGGTGGATATTTGAAATCAGGTGAGAGACTCACTTCCACAAATTATTCCATTTGGAAAGTGAGAATGGAATCACTCCTAGTGATCCATGATCTATTTGGCATAGTTCAGGGAGTTGAGGAAGAGCCTCAAACTCCCCATGAACAAGCCAAATACAAGAAGAGAGCAAGATTAGCTCTACATTGCATAAAGTTAAATGTATGCAATGACCTCTTGAAAAAGGTGTCTTCTTGTACCTCATCCAAAGAGTCTTGGGATTCATTAAAGAGCATCTATGAATCCAATAATACTTCAAGAATCCTCATGCTTAAAAATCGAATTTTCCAAAGCATGAAAGCAAGTGGAGAGAGTGGACAAGAGTATGTCCTTAGGATCAAATCTCTTAACAAGGAGTTAAGTGCAATAGGAGAGAAGATCCAAGATCAAGAGCTAATACAAATCATCTTGAATGGTCTAGGTGATGAGTTCACCAACTTAGTCCAATCATTTGCCATTCAAGACACTCTTTCATCCATTGAAAAGTTGCACAATGTTCTTGTGTCCGAGGAGAGTAGGCTTCTACACCTCAAGACAAGAATGGATAGCATGTCACTTAATGGAGGAGAGGAGAAGGCTAACTTTACATCTAAAGGCAAGAAGAAGCAACATCCATTCAAGAAAAATCAAGGCAAGGAGGCCGAGATGAAGAATGGAGGATCTACTTCCAAACAAGCCAATGGAGATCAAGGGAAAATTGCTCAAGAGGAAGAAGATGAGGATGGATTCAACACATCCTTAATGGTTGCATCTACACCAACTTCAAGTCAAGACACATGGTGGATAGATAGTGGGGCTAGTTCCCACATGTCTTTTAACAAGCGTTATTTTTCTACTCTTATATCTTGTAATGACTCTAAGAAGTCAATATACACTGCTAGTGATCAAGCATGCAAGATAGATGGCATAGGATCTATACCTCTTTGCTTAGGCACATCTAAAAGGATAGATCTAGATAATGTTTTGTATGTTCCTACCATTTCAAGGAACTTGCTTAGTGTCGGACAATTGATGGACAATGGACTAGATGTACATTTCAAGAATGGAGTTTGTTCCATCTTGAAAAATGATAAGTGCATAGCTAGTGGCATTAAGCAAGATAGACTTTTCAAGCTGGATACTAATGGTGCAAGTGAAAGTGTGAACTTGGTTAGGGAGGAGCTATCTCAAGTGGAGCTATTGCATAAGAGATTAGGCCATCCTAATCTTCAATCTATGGAGTCAATGTCAAGCAAGGAACTAGCTCTCGGCCTACCAAGAGCCTTCAAGAAGTGTGGAAAGATGTGCGAGGCATGTGGCCTTGCAAAGTCACACAAATCTTCTTACAAGAGATCTTCATCAAGATCTACCTCTCCCTTGGATCTCATACATTCTGATGTACATAGTTTTTCACATGCAAGTAATGGAGGTGCTTTGATGTATGTAACTTTTATAGATGATTGTACTAGATTCACATGGATTGAGTTACTATCAAAGAAAAGTCTTGTTTATGAAGCTTTCATTAAGTTCAAGTCTCTAGTAGAGAAACAACTTAGTACTTCCATCAAAGCACTAAGATGTGATAATGGAGGAGAGTACACCTCCAATAAAATGAAAGACTTTTGTGAGATCAATGGCATTAGGTTGCAATACACTTATTCCTACACCCCCCAACAAAATGGGGTGGTCGAGAGGAAAAATAGGAGCTATGTGAGTGTGCAAAGTCTTTAAGACTTGATGCATCACTTCCCATCTCATTTTGGGGAGAAGCTATAACATGTGCGAATCACTTGTGTAATAGACTTCCTAGTATTGCTATAGATGGGATCTCACCTTATCAAGCCTTGTTTGATAAGAAACCCAATGTAAAAGATCTTAAGATCTTTGGATGTATTTGTTATGTTCACATCCCTTTGGAGACTAGAAGGAAAGAAGATGCTACCTCCTTCAAAAGGATTTTTGTTGGCTATGGAGAAATTACCAAGGGCTATAGGATATATGATCCTATATCCAAGAAAGTAAAGGTAAGCAAGGATGTACTTTTTTATGAGTCACAATTTTCTAAGAGCTTGTCAAGTGGATCTAACCCATTGTGCATTGAGGATTTTGACAAACCCGAGGAGGATCTTGACAAACCCGAGGATGATCTTGACAAACCCGAGGATGGAGACATGGATCCAAGTCAAAAGGGGCCGAGAAGGTCATCAAGAAGCAAGGTTGAGCCCTCAAGGCTCACCTGTGTGGACAAGGGAAAGCAAAGGGAAGACTCTACACCTTCTACCTCTTACTCCTTCTTAGCTACATTGCTTGAAGAACCATCATCTTTTGAAGAAGCATATAAATCTAAAGTTTGGAGAGATGCAATGCAAGTAGAGTATGATGCATTAGAAGAAAATCATACTTGGAATCTTGTAAATCTTCCAAGAGGGAAGAAACCACTTGCATGTAAGTGGATTTATAGAATCAAGTATAGTCAAGATGGATCTATTAGTAAGTACAAAGCTAGGCTTGTTGCTAAGGGATTTCTTCAAATAAAAGGATAGGATTATGAAGAAAAATTTGCACCTGTAGCTAATCTTGTAACTATTAGATTAATCATTTGCAGCTACTTTGTTCAAGTGGGATCTCTACCAGATGGATGTGACAAATGCCTTCTTGAATGGCTTCTTAGAAGAGGAAATCTACATGATGCAATTTGAGGGCTTCATCAAGGAGGCTATATGGCTTGAAGCAAGCACCTAGAGCTTGGTACTCTAGGTTTCATGATTTTCTCTATTCTCTTGGCTTTGTACTAAGTGCTTATGACCCTTCTTTATATTTCAAAAGTAATGAAGGAATGATCATCATTTTGGTACTTTATGTTGATGACATCATTTTGATGTAAAAATTACAGCAAATAAGGATCCTAAAACACTTGAAATGATGAGGGAAACAATAGATTATGATTTCATAAGATTAGCACAAGTTGAACCATCAAAATCCATCAAAAATCTATGCTTGAACCTCACTAAATGGCCCAAATCCTTGAAGAAGGCTTCACACGTGTGAAAGTACGGCCTCCCACAGTCTGAGTACTGTACACCAGACCTACATTCAATCCTATAATCATTAGTAATCACAAGTACTCAAACAATTATGAACATAGAGAGCAATTGCACCATTATGAGAGAAAAAACATGAAATTGCTTGATTGATTTTGGTGAGATATCATCACCTATATATACATGATCCATCACGATTTTGGGCAGGTATGAGTAGCCCTAAACCTATCCCTAATGCTAATTTTGGTGGATCTTTCATCCCTTCCAAGTTAGGGTTGGAATCTTGGAGATCCCTCAACAATGCAAAAATTACCAAAAATAGCTCCTATTTTTTCTCCCTTGTATCTAAGCATAATTTGGACTCATTCCAAAGGTTCTAACACTTAGGTCTACTTGAGAACATCCTTATGAATGGAATCCTATGCTATTTGGCACGTGTGACAAGCCACATCATGACCATCTAACTATTTACAAGTCATATGACCAAAACTAGTCAAGCTAGAATTGTGAATTTTTAACATTTGACAGGAAATGATGATGAAGGTATAAGCAAAGTAAAAGTTGATTCATCTAGTGAGTTCAAGATGGTAAATCTAGGCTTCGTAAAGTTTATACTTGGGATAGAAGTGTCTAGAAGTAGCAATTGTACTTTCATAAGTCAATCTAAGTATGCTACTTCCATTCTGGAAAGATTTGGTATGAAAGATTGTAAGGGGATTGACACTTTCTTACATTTAAGATTCATGGTGTTTATTACTTTGTATGACAAGACAATGAAATGAGATGCTTTGAAATCTACATTTGTTGTTGATAAAGCAATTTCATTGGATAACTATTTTTGTAATAGTTTGAATAGAGTCATAAAAGATGAAACATCATTTGCTTTGGAAATATTTGTGTCCACATGCTTTGTGCATGATCATTCCAATGTAAGGACCAAAGATTATCCTATTTCAATGATAGGAATAATGGTACTGTTTTGCTCTTCAAGTAGAGATTGTAGAATCTACTTGTTTTCAACCAAAGAATTTGTCAATGGTGGAAATGTGATCTTTCAAGAGTGGAAGATTTGTTAACTTGAAGAAGAACCTTTGGATCAACACCTTATTCAATTCATTGATGTTTTGGAGTCAAGTCAGGTGGAGGATCAAGCTCAAGACCCAAGGAATCCAAGAAGAACCTTGAGTATCAAGATGGAGCCATCTAGGCTCAATCATATGGATCAAGCAAGGCAAGTTGTCTTTGGAAACATTATTTATGCACTTAATATTTTAATTGATGTATCTTCAAGTGCACAAAATGCCTTGGAATCCATGGCTTGGCATGATGTTTAGTTTTGAAGTGTGTTATATGTATATAGACACATTTATGGAACATCTTGTAAGGGATCCTCTAAGAGGTGGTAAAAGATCCTTCATGGACATCATTCTCTATTGGAGTCTCAAAAGTTCCTTGTTTGTAGCTGGATTTTTTAGACACTTCTAAAACCTTTCATTCAGCTATCAAGAGATTTGTAAATAGATCAAGCTAAATTTGAGGAGTGTGAAGAATTGCCAAAAATTGGCAAATCTAGCTTGATCAAAAACCATGTAGAACATTGTAAATATTGTGTATAATTGGGTTCCACACATGTAAGGCCAAGATGCCACGTGGAAACCCACTCCTTATTTTGGTTAGTTAAGTCAAGAGAGTTGGTCATGTCTATTTGGTGGTCATCCCTACTTTATAGGACCTACACCTAAGTTTAAGGTGAAAATTTGACCAACTAGCTACCTACCAAGGGTTTCATTTTAGGGCAAGAAGAGTGAGTTAAATTCCTTATTACATGCTGGAAATCCACCAAATTTCAAGAAGGAAGTCGAATTTGCTATGTATTCCAAGCTCCCATAGTGAGAAGATAGAAAATTTTTGGAGCTCATTGGCAATCTCAAGCTAGTTCACTATGTACATTGAGTTTTTGTGATCCAAATGAAACCAGATCAATTTCTACTTGTTTCTCAGGTTGAAGGCCGTACTACAACCTGTAGTACACATGTGTGGTCTCGGATTTCAATGTTGATCGGTGCTTTTGATTGTTAATGCTTGTTGTTTGTCAAATTGCCAATCTAGATCAACTTTTTGATGACTAGTTTTTGGATAGATTGTTAAGCAAGCATCCAATCACTCTTGTGGATCTTTTGTAGATCCATTTAAGGTCCTAAAGTACAGTACTTTCACATTTCATATGCATAATACCTCAATCAGTACAGTAAGCTTTAAATTCGTTGGAAATGTACTCACCTCCACGATCTGTGCGAATCTGCTTCATCTTATTGCTTGTCTACTTCTCAGCCCAATTCATATACTCAACGAATTTCTCAAAAGCTTTAGATTTAGTACGAATAAAATATACCACAGCGAACTTGCTGAAGTCATCAATAAACGTTATGAAGTACTTTGCATCACCCAACAACAATATTCCGAATGGTCCACAAATATCTTAATGCACAATTTCAAGTACCTTAGTTGCTTTCTAAACATTCTTAAAGGTGTTCTAGTCATTTTGCCTTTAAGATAAGATTCGTACTCTCTTGCCTTTAGCAACTAGGTTATCAGAATCTTCATCAAACAATTTACAAGAGTTCTTTGTAAAGGTTACTGACATGCCTGTATCGACTATCTTAGCTACGGATAGAAGATCTTTGTCAAGAGTAGGGACATAAAGAACTTCCTCCAATTTCTTGTACCCTGATTTGTGTCCAGCCATAGTACACCAGTTCCATCAACCACGTGCTTAGAATTGTCTCCAAGTATAATGAATCTCGAATAGTTCGTCTTCTTGTACTCAGATAATATTTGTATCGAGGAAACAAAAGGTGAGGTGGCTCCCAAATCAAATACTACATCATGAGTTTTGGAATTATATGAACAACATAGATCAGCACTAACATAAGCTGTTGAGTTGTCTTTTGCTGCTCTAAAGCATTCTGCTTTGTCTTCGACATAGTTTGAATCTGAAGGTTCACTTTGATTCTACTCCTTTTTGTTTCTAGGATTTTGATAACAGTCTACTGCTGCATAATCCCGTTTATGACAATGAATACATTCAATCTTTGGATTTAACCAACACCTATCTTCTGTATGACTTGATCTTCTACATCTGTTGCAAATCTTCTTATCACCAGAATTTTTCCATTGTTTTCCATATTAAGCGTTTTAAACAATTTCGTTGGATAGAGAGTCCTTTTGTCAAATTGAGTAACATCAAAATGACAAAAGACGAATGCATACGAGACTATATCGAGCAATTCAAACACCTCAAAGGTCAAGTACAAGAACATACCACCGAACAGATGCTCATCGTCTGGTTTTTAGTCAGCCTTCCAAGATGGATTAGATGCGAGCTTAAATCCAATGACGAATATACGAGCCTAAAGTTAGCTATGTCTGATGCCATCAAGGAAGAAGATAAAGGATCTGATGTTGATGAATCCAGGGAAAGACAAGCACCTCGTGCTCCTGTCCATGAGTCGAAGCCGCTCACGGATACCCAAGATCAGCTTTGGAAATCCCAGTTGGAGTTGCTTATTAAGCAACACCAACTACAAATGGAAAAACTCACCAATGAGTTTCAAACTACTCTGAAGTCTATCCAACGCAGTATGCTTGGTCAGTCAAACCATGCACATGTGCCTTATAGACGAAAACCCATATAGTGCCCACACTGCCGGGCTACGCAATTTGTTGATGTTTGTCCTCTCCAAGCGCATGCCATCCAATGATATGAAGAACATGCATCACAATCTGGACATTCCTTGCATCATCACAAATATGTTGATTTCACACGTGTGGATTGTCCACATGTACTTGGGATCTCCTAAGGTGTGTAGATGCACCAATATCAAGACTAGATTGAGATTCAAAATCTATCTTTGATTCTATGGCAAAAACACATTACTACATGCATTCAATCACTTCCAACTCTCACTCAAACGTGTGGGAAGTATTCAGAAATTATTCTAAGTGAAAACAAGCTGCTCTCCTTGGGTAGAGAGAGTATTACCATCATGAGCTCTCGGGTAGAGAGAGAAAGCTAGAAATCCAATGACACTCGAAATCCACACAATCACCCAATCAATTAGATCCAAAATGAGGAGTACAATGATACTAGTAGATCCACGAGCTACCACTATGCTTAACTATGATTGGACCACATTTTGTCACCTCTTAATCCTATTGGACCATTGATCCATGCACCTCTTAATTCTATTGGACTATATTCAAGCAAACCTCAAATTCCTATTGGACCTCACATGGTTCCACCTCTAAATCCTATTGGACCTATGATATTCATCAAACAAAAGCATTACACTTGTCTACACTCTAATTGGCACGAGTTTAGCCTCTTACTCTATTTTGGCTCAATAGTGGCATTACAAGTGGAAATGCATAATTTGGCATCTATGCCAAATTTGTTCCTATCAACATCCTACACCTAGATGCTTGATATAAAAAACATAAGACCCCTATATCTAACATAGATAATCTTTTTCAATTCTTCACAAAATATCCACCAAAAAATCTAGAACCACTAGCCATACAAGATGGCTATGCCATTACTCAAGGGCCATTGAACAACCGATGTTTCAACTGTGGTGAAACCGGCCACTTCACGGTTGACTGTCCAGTCAAGACCAAGTACCACGCTGAGTGTCCCGACTGTGTCAGAAAGCACAGTTTCAAAGACTGTCCAAAGCAACCAAACAAGATCCTACCTGCCCGACATGTCAGTTATGACTACCGATAGGATCCTTACCACAACACAACCCGAGCACCATAGCAACCAACAGTTAAACCTACTGATCAATTGAGAAGTTCCTTCCGACCTTCTGCATTACCACGACATTTACCAAAACAATAATCGAATATTGATGTTATATGAACTGAGATATTGCAAGACGTAAAGAAAACCGATATTCCGTCATCTACTACTATTCCCAGTCAAGAACACCCTCCCCAAGAAATTGACATGTTCTCTGCACTCCTGCAACCTCAAATCTATATGTCTATCCACTTTTTGATGAGATTTCCAACAATTGCATATAACAAACAAAACTGAAAAATCAAAAATCTAAACAGAGGTTCATTTATGAATCTCATGATCCAAAGGATACTAATGGAAATAGTACCTTCTCCTTCTATGCATTTCAAGCCATATCTTGCAACATCTGCTATCCATGATAGTAGATCTAGTGTCAAGAACCCTGCCTTGTTTCTAACAAGGGCATATTAGCGTTTTTCTCATTAAAAGACCGATGGGATATTGAAAAATGTGGAAATGCCACTGGGATGCCACCTAAGGAGCTCTCTTGCTTATTTAAGAGACTCCCTCTTTGAGAAGAGGAGCTTTTTGTGTAATGTACCTACTCTATGTCCAATTGAGAAGAGCCTCCACGAGTTTTGGTGCATCCTTTGAGCTCCTTGATCATGCTTGTTTCTTGAGTGATGCATATATGATCTTGCCCTTCCATCCTTTGTGTGTGGTTGTGGATAGTAGAGTGGATTAGTTTTCCTTTCTTGCTTGTGAATTAATGCAGGAATCAGCATTCAGGTAAACTAAATAGGCTGGTTTTGTGATGTAAATTTTGCATATCTTCTTACAATCCATTTCTTGATGTTCTTGGGTTGTCCAAGAATCAAGAAATGAGTGTTTCTTGATCCTTGGACTATTAAATGCTGCTAGATTAGCTTCTTGTTTCTTGTATCATGGTTTAATACAGATGTAGCTTAGTTTTTATGTTTAGGATCTGATTGAGATTCGTTTTTGCAGTAGTAGAGTAGGATTTTGTGGCATTGCAACCATTCTTCACGTTGATTTCTTGGTTAAATGCTTGATCTGCATGTTTTGGTTTGAAGCATGTGATTCCAATGCAAGAGTGACCTTCCTTGGTGTCCTCTGACAGGCAGGACAAGAATAAAATGTTAATCAGTCCATTCTACCTGGTTTTGGGCAATGTAATAACAAGAAAACATCCAGAAAATGCCCAAGAAGCCTGATAACTGGCAGAACCAACCTTGAAACTGTTCTGGAACAAGAAGAAAGAACCAGAACAAGAAAAAGCCAACAGATCCTCTGGAGCAGGGGATCTGTCAACAATCATGCCCATCCATTCTCCTCTAAAATGCTCTACTCAAGGCTTCCTTTGTTCATTGGCATCATTTTCATATTGAGCTCCAAAAGGTTCTAGATGGGGCTTGCATGCTCCTCATGACCTTGGCTTGGTCCGAGGCCTCCTGAACGACCAAGTGAACCCATCTACATATGTGTACTTGTTGTGGCCTTCTAAATGTCATTATGAAACTTGAGCCATATTTCAAAACGCACTTTTCACCTAACACCATAACTTCATTCAAACACAATTATGGCTCTATGTTCTATATGGTATTGCCTTATGTAGTAGCTCTTGCTCTCAAAACGTAATGGATTCTTTCTGCTGATTATTTGGGCTTTTTAAAAAGCATAAAATGTCATTGGATTTTTTTAAAAAATTTCAAAATTCTGAAGCACATTCCAAACACGCTGCCATGTGGCAGTTTCTCATTGGTCCAAAAAACCCACACTGCTGATTATGCTTTGTAAATGGCATGTGGAAAAGTCAAAGACTCCATTACGCAATGGAATGCGCCAGGCATAGGCCATTCTGCCCGGTAAGGATTTCCAAAAAAATTTAGGCTCCGGGCCTCGCCCAAAGTTTTTTGGAAATCCTTACCAGGCAGAATGGCCTGTGCCCGACTACTTCCATAATACAAAAGATATTTTCCTACTTTCCACAAGTAATGCTTAAGAAATTCTTTCAAGATTTTCAAGTAGACAAAAACCCATTATGCATTTTACTCAAGTATCCTTTGTTATGCCGATATTGTGTTCTAAGAGTGCTTGAATCAACTCCGAATGTAACATAATAACATAATGAGAGAAATGTAACTGCTTTTGGTTAATTACTAGTTGCACATTTGAGTGGACAATGCTAGTTATTTGCTCAAGTTCAATATTGCTTCTCCAAATATGGACTTGTTTGCAATCATGTTTTCGTTGTGGAGTGTCTTGAACATCCTCCATCTCAATAGCGATACAGTATCTTTGAGTTTTTCAAATTAAAGATACTGTCCGTAATTATATGAGTCATGCTCTGACAATTTGCTCCGACACATACCTGCTGCTGGATACCATGTCGTTTCTCCGCTGAAAAGATGATATTTTGATGGGTTTATAGCATAGTGTTCATTATCATTCTGCAATCATCTCAAATTGCTTGTCTGCAAATGACCATAGGCCATGTACTTCATTTACCGAACAGCACAATCGCAATATTGTAGTTTTCCATCTGAATGGACCAAGATTGATTCAAAATTGATCATTATACATAACTTGACTCAAGTTCATGGCTACATTTGCCTTTTAAATCTGAAACAAAACAACAATTCAATGAATATTTGTGTACATTGCTTCTGCCAAATCCACATACTTGTATATACACCATCTCAAGATAAAAAACTTGTATCTACACAGTTAATGCCTGGGCCCCTTGCCTGCTGCCAGCTTGCTCATGATTGGAACTCGAAAATTATACAAACCTCTGTAAATTGCAACACCAACAAAAACATGTTGCCTCACGAAGGATTTCAACAAAACTGATCATTCTGATCATCTTCTTCTTCTTCTTCTTCTTCTTGACCTACTGAGAGCTGTATGTTACAAATGCAGTCAGGCAGAAGAGAATTTCCGAGTAGGTTTTCACAGACTAAGATCTAATTCATCTAGCACCTCATCTGGTTGCTGATCAGCGGCAGAAATCTTGTTTGAACTTTCCCGCCAAGCAGGCACAGCATCGGAATCCACTACAAATCTTCTCCAAAACCAATGCCGTCTCCAAACATTGACCATGTCGTCAATAGCTACACCCTTAGTTTCAGGCACCAACAGGTAGACGAATATTGTCATGATCACCACAAAGCCAGCAAAGAAGAGGAAGATGCCGTATCGGAAATGGCATAGCATGGACAGAAAGGATTGCGCAATCACGAAGGTGAAAAGAAGATTTGTGGATACTGCTATGCTTTGACCGGCGGATCTGATCTCCAGAGGGAAAATCTCGCTGGGAATAAGCCATGCCAACGGACCCCAAGACCAGGCAAATGCAGCAACGAAAAGGCAAATCATCAGCACTACCCCTGTAGCAGAGCCATGTGCGAGCTTGTCTGACCCGTTATGAAGTCCTGTTCCTAACAAAATAGCAATCACAACCTGCACGTTCGATCAAAACAAAGCGTTGCATTCTATCAGTGGCAGTTTAATTAGCTTAGACGGCCATAAAACTGATTAGAAATAAAGTCAATCTCGAATTCTTTTCTGTTCAGAAAATTTTCTAGAATTGAATCCAAAGCTAATAGTTGATCAAAGCTACAAACTACAAACATTGCCATGAGTATACTTTACAATACAAACTAACTAAAATCCCACCAAAAGCATCCATTCTGATTCACCTGTGGAATCATCATCTGCAGTGAGGCTTCCAGAAACAAAACTCTCCGCCCAAACCGGTCCACTGTCACGATCGAAACAATGGTGGACAAAACATTGACAGCTCCTGTGATCACAGCCGAAAAGAGGGAGGCGTCGTTTTTGAAGCCCAGCGTCTGAAAAAGAACAGGGGCGTAGAACATGACCGCGTTGATGCCCGTGAACTGTTGGAAAAACTGGAGGAAGATAGCGATTGTCAGCTGAGGTCTGTATTCGCGTTTCATGATGTTTTTGAAAGGGTCTTTAATTTGCTTGGCTGCTCGGCTGGCTTCCAACAATTGTGTATATTCCAGTTCCACGTTCTCTGTCCCCCGAATTTTCTTGAGCACAGCCTTTCCCCTTTCCAAGTGACCCCTTTCAATAAGGCTATTTGGAGTCTCGCACAGAAGCAAGCTTCCCAGAGCTAACAGACCTGCAGGGATGCCGGCAAGACCCAGAGAGAGCCTCCAACCCCATGGGTGGATCTTCTGCGTTCCGTAGTTCACCAGATTCGCGAACAGAATGCCAATCGTCACGTCCAATTGGAACAGGATGTTAAGGCCTCCGCGAAAGCGCACGGGTGCGATTTCGGACAAATAAAGAGGCACAGCCTGGATGCATGCAGAGTATATATCATTCAATCACACGCACAGAGATGCCATACGAATTTTGCAGAAGATTAAACTATGAGAGAGTCACCAGTGGCTATTATCTAAATTTTTATGTTACAGCACGATAGGCTTTTTACCTATTGTCAGACAGATCAACAAACGCAGGCTCAGGCTACATGTGATGGTGACGCTAGCTGATCGTCTCCAAAAGATCAAAGTTATCTTGTTCTAGATAATTGAAGGATCGGCAAGAAGAGAACTCACTCGTACCAATAGAATAAGATAAAATGACGAGATCTAGCTACGATCTTTCGATTGGCTCTAATCTCGAAGGTTACAAGTAAGTTATAATTAGATTAGTGTTGGACATTTTGTTTCAGTCATATAAACAAACCTGATTTGCAAAGCCTACTCCACAACCAAGCATTATGCGACCTATGATAAGCATTGTCAAATTGGCAGCCGCAGCATTAAAAATAACTCCTGTAACAAAGAAAATGCCTGCCAGACGCATCGAAGGTCGCCGCCCAAACGTGCTAGTCACATAAGATGCAACGAAGGTGGCAACTAAACCAGCGAGATAAAGAGAGGACGTGAAGGCTTGAAGCCCCTGACTGTCGTATTTGCAGTAAGCGCTTTGCGTGGCACGCCTCTTGTTTTCTAAAACCGTGGGGAAGAATTTCGCAAGAAAATCGTCCATGGAAGTCACTCCGCCTGAACAAATACCAATGCAGATATCCAGAAGCAAGCAACCATACTTTAGTCCCTGTAGATGGATAGCATGTGCTGAATTCTTATAATATAAACGATGTGGCATGGATCAACGAAATAGCTAAAAATTATTTCAGCCACCAGGCATTTTGATGTGTTTCAGATTGAATCCTTTACTTCAGATGCACGACGCATACAAATCTACTACCTTAAACGCCATTCAAAGTAATAAGCTTTTCTGTACAGTCGATCGTAAAAAGACATTCAAAGAAATAAAGTGCAGCTAACTGACCTGATATGCCAATATCGTAACCGAACACCAGACCTCCACTGGCAGCTAGAACGCAACACAAGAACACATAACCAGTAAATTTTCCGCCATGATCTTTAGTTGCGGATTCAACCGCAAGAGTGGCACCGCCTGCCATGTTACTTCTCAGTTTAGCTTACGTTATCGGCTTCTTAAGGTTCGAGGCCGAACTAATTCGCCAGGAAATGAGTAGATATATGGGCTAGATCAGTTTGATGTTGATGAAATACTTGCAAGAGTCGTCAAACGAGCTGCAGGAAAAGCTGAAACGCTACGTAGACTTAGAGGTAAATTTCATGAGAAAGATATTATAATGATATACAGTACTCTCAATCCCGCCAGTGAAGTAAGTATGCTCATGTGCCGCTCACAAATTAATACGTGCAGCGCTGTTATCCTTAGACACAGCCGCTGCAAATTAATACGTGCAGCGATGTGTTATCCTTAGACACAGCCGCTGCTCTGATGCAAGACAACTCCAGAAAGAGGAAGATATATAGGTGCACAAAATGGGATGCGAAGAGACCTTCCTGAAGATATCGAGCTATAGCTGTCATCATCATCACAGATTGAACTTCGTTAAATCCAGAGATTCAAGTCGAACTGTCCAATAGAATAATCATAAAAAACAAACGTAGAAGAAATCTGCAATATCATGTCATACTTTATAATTTATGAGGGAAGGAGACGTGGTTGTCCCGTGTCATGGCCAAGCAATGCGAATCCATCATTCAAAATAAGCACCAACAAAGCATTTTGTAAACATTCATTCAATCGATTCTAAGGAATGGATAATGGATATCAATGAATATATTATATGCAGTTGACAATTCAAAGCAACACAGCAGGATTCACGAATTAAATTACACTTACTTTTTTATTACATGTGGTATACATGGCAGGTGAGAAGGTGGCAAATCACGTCATAACCCCACATTTATCACCTTCTTGGTTCTATGTATGCAGATTTCTTGAGAATTCAAAGCCATTTCTAATGATTTCCAAAAGCTTATCCAATTATCCGACGACTTTCTTTCGTCACTCTCAAACCAGGCTTCCACGAGAATAAATTTAAATACGACATTGTATTGGCATGCAAATCGGAACCCCTGTCCCCAAGTGGATATTACTGGAGAGATTAATACTGCTGCCTTACATTCGTCACTGTCCACAAAAACAGCAGTCTGTAATATGGACACAGAAAATCAATCAATGCTGACTTGCTGATTGGGACTGGAAGTCCGCGGCGTGTCCAATATCACCGTATGAATCGGCATTAAATGTCACAATATTCATGGCTAACAGACTATCCTATGATACCATCTAGCTAAATGCCTTGATCATGCAAAAGGAAAAGAGAGCGAGGTCTAACGACATAACATGACTAATTATGAAATGACAAAAAACATAATTGCGAAATGTACCATTTTGTAGTAAATGTCGATCACACGAAAATCCTATGTATCCTCCATGTTCATCTGGGCAAAGAGTTCTAAAATCTGATTTAGAATCTTAAAGCTCGTCACCAAATCTTGATGCATCGTCACAGAATACGGATTGCCAAATTCTTTTCAAACATGAAACCTTCCTTGCTCCAATGATTACCATCAAGCACTCGTTTCATGTAGCAAATCAAGGATATATAATTTCAACCAAAATATTTAGGAGGGGCCATCCACACATTCTTGGATCACTTTGGTATAGAATCTCTTTTGCAACCTTGCTTTCTTCTTCAAGCATTCATAAAAAATGCTTACCACAATATTTTAGAATTATAGATCGTTTCAAAAAATCTACTTTTGTCTATTCAACTTGTCTTGCAAACTCACATCAGAGAAAATCCAAACTCCAAAAGGGCCTTTGAAGGAATGCCACATAGGGGACAAAAAAAAAAAAATCGTCGGATTTTAAAACTCTGACTAAATTCTTGGTTTGCCCATGCAACCTGGTAACTTAATTCGACTAGTAACGTGTGTAGTTAACTAGAAGTTAGATAGGTGCAACACATGAGGTTCACACATCAAGACTTGTTATGTTCGTCAATGTGCTAATATTAACTAACATCAGCTCTTTTTTAAATACAAATTGTATCTTTCATTTCAATTAGGAAACAATGAAACAAAATTTCCTCCGTCTACTAATCCCTTGCACATCAAGGGAGGACAAAAAATGATCAAACTGAATATCATTCAAGACTCGAACTTCAAATACTAATTGGATTAGAATGAGCGCCAATGCAAATCAAAAAATTTGCAGTTCAAAAATTTGCAAATTTGATACATATCCATCAAAAATGGGTTTGTGTCATAACTGCAAGTCTTTGATTTGCATATTTGGCAAGAAACTTGGGGTATGTTGGATCAAAAAGAGTGCCAAGGTTATATCAAACTTTTGTAGTTCAAAATTTTTTAATTAAAACACAAACTCGTCATGTTAGAGGAGTTTTGAGCTCCAAAAGGATCTTATAAGAATTCGTGCAAACATTCCTTTTGTATTATTAAAATATTATAGCACTCTTTTCAACTAATACCTTGGAATTGCCATAACCTTTTAATCGTAGCTCAGAAGTATGTCATGTAAGATATCATTGGAAAGCGCTCGTCGAGCGCTTTTCAACCCACCAAACTCTGCTGAAATCGGACTTACCACTTAAAAGTTATACCATTTTTAATGTGGACTCAACAAGTTATGTTACGTGGATTTCAAATTTGAGTGTTTTGATTGGTCCATGTGTGGAAATAAATTGAGAAAGTATATAAAGAGAATCTTTACAAAGGGTCCTTTTTGGATTTAAAACTCGTCTAATCCTATAATTTCAGGTTTTAATAGCTTGCAGCATATTTACCCATCTAATTTTCTATTAGATTTATCTATCTAATATCAAGATGTCTAAGTCTCATTTCCATATTGATCTTCCGACAAAATATGCTCCAATGTCAAAAACAAATGTCAAAGGATTCACATTGTCAGCTCTTGAAATCATGCAGCATAGGATGGAGAACAAGAAAAATTGTGATCTATGGATTGTTGGAACTTTATATCCAACAGATCCAAGCTCAATGCAACATCCAAACATTGGATCAATCATGCTGGCATAGATAACTCAATGCAAAAAATCCAATGTTTGAAAATTATGCTAAATAGTTTGCTTATTGACTACAATGTTGTTTATTTGTTTGCCCTCACCACTCCCGAGGCCTCCCCAACTCCCAATGCTCTAACCATAGCGTCTACAGTCATGGTTAAGAAGTTTGAACTATTCACAGTTTAACTTATCTAAATTCAAATATGCATTCCCTCCACTGGTTAAGATGATCACAGTCTTAACATTGGAATGAAAATATGAGCACCATCTCCAAATTTGAATAAGGAAAAAAAAACAAAATCAATGAATTGATGTTATAGAGTATGTAATATAATACCAGATAAGTACTTTGATGTATTTTGAAAATCTCATTATGAGTACTTTGATGCTTCTGATTGTTTTCTTGTTTTTTCTGATGACGACATTGTATTATATACATTTGGATATCCTTATTGATTTGAGGCTAAAGCATGGTTTGGTGGTACAACATGGACTTTCAAGGACATTACCTTTTTTGGGTAGAAATGCACTTTTGTATTATTATACACTATTTTCAACTAATACTTTTGACTTGCAATAACTTTTTTAACCATACCTTGAAAGTATCTCATGTAACATATCATTGGAAAGCGCTCGTCAAGCACTTTCTAACGCACCAAACTTCACTGAAATTGGACTTACACTAAAAAGTTATGTCATTTTTTAAATGGCCTCAAAAAATTATGATTAATAAAATCCCCATACTTTCGACTTGCCATAACTTTCTGACCATAGCTTGGAAGTATGTCATGTAACATATCATTGGAAAGCATTCGTCAAAATGCTTTCTAACGCACCAAACTCCACTAAAATTGGACTTACCACTAAAAAGTTATGTCATTTTTAATGTGGACTCAAAATAATTATGAGTAATAAAATCCCTAAAAAGTAAAATGTACTACCAAAAGTTCAATGAAAAATGGGTCCTTTCTTGGTACCACCAAACCATGCTTTTAGCCTTGACCCCTTCATAGAAAAGAGAAGGCAAAGGAATTCCAATATCTGCTGAACATCATTCTCGTTATAGGGAAGAAGGAAAGAAAACTTGGATCTGTGGACAAGTGGAACATTTTATCCTCAAGGTCCTAGCACTTTGACACATCTCACATTCTCTTCAATAACTCATTTAGCTACATGGATATGCAATGGGCATACTAGATTACTAGGATATTGTGAGAGATTGCAAAATTACAAAAATCAGTTTTCTATGCAAAAAAATTTGTTTTTAGAATGTGAGTTCAGACGCGTATTCTTTTATTATCATGAAAGAAATTGTTTTCTGCAAAAGGCCTTAGAGAAAAATAAAAAACTTAGAAAAATTAATGAATCATTAAAGAAGATAATTTTCAATATCAAATCAAAATTAGAGCATATGCAGTCTATCTTACAACCTATTCATTTTGAAAACTTACAATTATTGAAGGATGTGTAATTGGCTAAGAAGAAGGCTAGGAACAACAAGCAAAAGAGACAAACTTGTTAGGATATTCAAACTCTTTCAAAAGATGGTTACCGAAATAGAAGTATTTGTGCATTCAAGTAAGCATATTCTGATTTTTGTTACTTGATCAATTAGATATAGATATATTTTAGCTATTGTGAATTTATGCTAACTATCTTGCTTTTCTTGCAGATCTGCATTGGTTGCTCCTCGGAATATTAAGGATTGCTTCAATTGGAAAGACATTGAGCATATGCAACAATATTTCAACTTATTAGAGAGGCTTTTAAGCAAGTTGTTATTAGAAAATTCCTTATCCCAAGGTCATATCACTCGAAGAAAGAGAAACAAACTAAACATAGTAATGCATAAGATTATTGGTACTCCATTTTACATTGAGGAGGGATATGAAACTAAACGAAGATCAATATTTGTTTGTCCTCTTGCAGTACTTGCAAAAGAGTCTTTTTTTGTTTTTGAGCAGGTTGTTGATTCTGGGTCTTCTGTGACTGTTTTTTATTGTCATTGATCTGTCCGACAACTCTCTTCTTTTGTTGCTTCCTCGTGTTCTTCTTCGAGAATAATGCTTGTGAGTCGTTGATGGAGGACGAGGATTGAAATTGTCGATATTACAGTAATTTCATAGCCAAATCTAAATCCATGAATGCTTTGACCTTCAAACTTAGTTTTGCACAAATTTTTTTGTGTGCATCCAAGCTTAATGCGTTAGTAAAAATATCCGCTATCATATCTTGCGTTCGACAGGATTTTAAGTCAACCCCCTTTGTCAAGAACTTTTCTTCTGACATAGTGATACTTAATTTCAATGTGCTTATTCCTAGAATGAAATCTAGGGTTGGCTGATAAAGCAATGGCACTTTACTATCACAAAATAGAATTGCCGGAGCATATTGATTCAGACTGATATCTAAAAGTAAGTTTCTCAACCATACTGCTTCCTTTGTAGCTTGAGAGACTACGATATACTCTGATTCAGTGGAAGATAGAGCTATCAAAGTTTGCTTGTGACTTTTCCATGAAATAGGACCATTCTTGAGGAAGAATGTAAATCCAGAAGTGGATTTACGAGTGTCTACAATTTTTGCCCAACTTGCATCTGAATAATTACTGAGAGAATTGAGTTTGTCATTGTCAACTATTCCATAACAAATGCAAAAGTCCATAGTAGCTCGAAGATATCTCATGACTTTGATAAGAGCCTTCCAATGTGTTATACCAAGATTTTTCATAAATTGACTTACGGAACTGACTACAAAAGTTATGTCTGGTCTGGTACAGATTATCGCGTACATAAGAGATCCTATTATCAAATGATAATAATACTCATGCATCTGCTCCTTCTCTTTGATTGTTCGGGGACATTGGTCCTTCAACATCGAGTCTTGGATCCAATGGTGAGAGAGCTAATTTGAAATTCATCAGACTATATCTGATTAAGACATTGTGAATGTATCTTTGCTGGGTAATATAAATTAGCTTCTGCTTTTTGTCTCTTTGGATTTGAATACCTAGACAGTAATGAGCTTCATCCAGATCGGTCATGTTTCTTGAATTTCACACGTGTGGACTGTCCACTACATGTACTTGTGATCTCCTAAGGTGTGTAGATGCACCAAGATCAAGACTAGATTGAGATTCAAGATCAATCTTGAATCCTATGGCAAAAACACACTACTACATGCATTCAATCACTTCCAACTCTCACTCACACGTGTGGGAAGTATTCAAAAAATAATATAAGTAAAAACAAGCTGCTCTCCTCGAGTAGAGAGAGAAAATGCATCATGAGCTCTTGGGTAGAGAGAGAAAGCTAGAAACTCAATAACTCACAAAATCCATGAAATCACCAAATCAATTAGCTTCAAAATGAGGAGTACAATGATACTAGTAGGTCCACGAGCTACACTATGCTTAACTATGATTGGACCATATTTTGTCACCTCTTGATCCTATTGGATCATCGATCTATGCACCTCTTAATTTTATTGGACTATATTCAAGCACACCTCAATCTTCTATTGGACCTCACAAGGTTCCACCTCTAAATCCTATTGGACCCTCTTGGAATTCATCAAACAAAAGCTTTACACTTGTCTACACTCTAATTGGCACATGTTTAGCCTCTTACTCTATTTTGGCTCAATAGTGGCATTACAAGTGGAAATGCATAATTTGCCATCTATGCCAAATTTATTCCTATCAACATCCTACACCTAGATGCTTGATGTAAAAGAACATAAGACCCCTATATCTAACATAGATAATCTTTTCCAATTCTTCACAATGTCGAATTCGAAAGATAGCATTGTCTTAGCTTCTTTTATCAGAATTGATATTGTTGCTGAAAAGCAATGTGTCGTCCACGTACAAAGTGATAATGATAATGGAATGTTGCATTGACATGTAGTAGACATTCAAATCTGAAGTGCTTGGTTAATAGTTGTGATTGATAACAAAAGTATTAATCCTTTGAAACCCATGCTCGAGCAGATTGCTTCAAGCTATAAAGTGCTTTATGGAGTTTACACACATGATTGTGTTTACCTTCGATATTGTGTCCTTCGGGTTGCACCATGTAAATGTCCTCGTCGATAACTCCATTAAGATATGTTGTATGTACAACCATTTGATGTATTTTCAAATCTGTTGCAGCTGCAAATGACAGCAGAAGTCGAATAGAAGAACGTTTAACTACTTGACTAAAAATCTTAGTGTAGTCAACGTTGTGTATCTGAGAGAAGCCTCTGGCGAAAAGTTGAGCCTTTCTTAAAATCGATACTTCCATCTTCCTTGTACTTGATTTTGAACAACCATTTGCAATCAACTACATTTTTGTTGGCAGGTGATTCGACAATGTAATGTGTGAAATTAGAATTGATCAAGATTATAAACCTATTTTGAGTTTGTGAAGAATTGCCAAAAATTGGCAAATCTAGCTTGATCAAAATCCATGTAGAATAGTGTAAATTGTGTACACAAGTGGGCCCCACACATGTGAGGCCATGATGCCACGTGGGAAACCCATCCTAATGTAGGCTAGGTCAAGTCCATAGGGTTGGTCATGTCATTTTGGTAGTGATTCCTAGTTTATAGGACCTAAATCCTAGATTTAAGGTGGATAGATTGTTAAGCAAGCATCCAATCACTCTTGTGGATCTTTTGTAGATCCATTTATGGTCCTAAAGTACAGTACTTTCACATGGTATCAGATCCAAGTACAAGAGCATAAGCCATTGATCTAATGCAAATCCATTTTTAGCAAGTTTTGGTGCTAAAAACTAGTCTTGAGAGGGCAAGCTAGAATCTTGATTTTGGTGAGGAGATTTGATACCAAACTTCGTAGGGGTCCAAATCCATACTGTCCACATGTGTGGGCACCTCTGAACCTGCATTTAATGCATGGTATTCATTTGATCCAAAAAAATTCAATTTGTGAGCTATTGGTGTAATTTTTGGTGGAGATCCTACAATAATCTACCAAGATCATTTGCCATTGATTAGATTTGAATTTGTTTCATGAAATCTAATTAATCTAGGCTGAGTTCAAGTCCTATTAAGGTTAAAAACAGGTCTTGAAAGTACACCAAGAAGGAAGGAAGAGATTAAGTCATTTTTTTTGTCCAAAAATAGCCAAAATTTTGCAAGATTTGATGTGTAAGTAGATTTCACATCATCTTATCTTCATTCCAACTTTGTGAGGGAGTGCTGGAACTGAGATTATAAGTCCATTTGTTGGATTAGAAATCTAATTGAGTGAAAAACTACAAGAAAGAGACCTTAGTGTTTCTAGAGACAATCAAATCCATTTCTTGGCAAGATTTGTTTGAAAGTAGTTTTTCACTTCATCTAATCTTCATTCCAGCTTTGTGAGGGAGCGATAGACCTGTGATTATAAGTCCATTTGTTGGATTAGAAATCAAATTTGAGTGAAACACTGCAAGTGTGAGACCTTTGTGAGTTTCAAGTCAATCAAATCTATTTCTTGTTTGTAGAAGTCACTAGTAAGATGGGATCTGTTGGAACTCTCATGCTTTGAGGCTGATCCTCAAGATCTTCCTCCTTTTGATGCTCCTCCTCAATGCAAGAAAGATCACACTTTTCCAAGATCTCCTCTTGAGTGATCTCCTCCTTTGCCAAGCTCATTCTTTTTAAAAGCAACACTAGCTTCCAACTTAAACAATCTTCCATGTTTAAATCCCTTTGCAATGCAAACATCATTCTTCAAGATGAAGCAAACACCATGCTTAAAGTGGACATCCAAGCCACTTTCTAAGAGTAGACCAACACTAAGCATATTCTTGGTGATTGATGGTACATAAAGGACATTTTCTAGATCCATGCATTTTGAGGATTCTAGACACAAAGAGATGGTGCCAACACCATCTATCCTACACTCTCATCATTTGCAGTAAAGACAAACTTTTTAGCATCATTGAATGAGTGTAAGGTTGAGAAAAAGTCCTTTTCACAAGACATGTGGGAGCTAGCCCCACTGTCAATCCACCAATTGTCTCTTGAATTGCTATTGCTTGTTGGTGAGGATGTAGATGCCATCAAGAATACATCTACTTCATCCTCCTCCTCCTCCTTTGCAAGGTTTCCTGTTTGTCCTCCTCCACTTGTGCTCTTAGCCTCTTGTAGCATTCAGATGATAATGCCCCTTCCTTCCACAAAAGAAGCATTTTTGCTTTGACTTGTCCTTTGAGCTTGATGCATCATCCTCTTCTTTGGCCTCCTTTGGATGCTTCTTCTTTCCATTGGTCTTCTTTTTGCCCTTGACTGAGAAATTGGCTTTCTCATCACCATCCTGCAAAGACAAGGAACTCATCCTAGATTTTGCATGGAGCATCCTACACTCTTCAGCCACTAATACACTGTGAAGTTTTTCTATAGTTGGCAAAGTGTCTTGGATGGCAAAACTTTGGACCAGATTTGCAAAGTCATCTCCTAGACCATTAAGGACAATTTGTACAAGCTCTCCATCATGAATCTCATCTCCAATGGAAGCCAACTCCCTATTTAGAGACTTGATTCTGAGTACATAATCATGTGCACTCTCCTCACTTCTCCTCATGCTTTGCAAAAATTGATTTCTAAGCATAAGAACTCTAGAAGTGTTGCTAGACTCATAGATTGATTTCAAAGACTCCCAAGCCTCTTTAGCATTAGTACAAGCTGATACTTCTCTCAACAAATCATTGCTCACAATTCATCTTCACACAATGAAGTGCAAGCCTAGATCTCTTCTTGTATCTAGCTAACTCATGTGCACCTAGAGGTTCATCTTCATCTTCAATCAAGAACTCATAAAGGTCTTGGAGCACTAAGAGTGACTCCATTCTAACCTTCCAAATAGCATAATTTGTAGAATTCAATCTCTCACTAGCCTCAATGACAATGTCCGAGTCATCAAATTGCATGCAAATTGTCCATTCAAGTGTGCATCTTGCAAGGGTGGTGAGCATTGGAGAGTCTACTATCTTTGAATACTTTTTGGAAAGTATTAGTAGACATGAGGTGACTTGTTTCTTACCTTTAAGATTCATGGTGTTTATTACTTTGTATGACAAGACAATGAAATGGGATGCTTTGAAATCTACATTTATTGTTGATAAAGCAATTTCATTGGATAACTATTTTTGTAATGGTTTGAATAGTGTCATAAAAGATGAAATATCATTTGTATTGGAAATCTTTGGGTCCACATGCTTTGAGCATGATCATTCCAATGTAAGGACCAAAGATTATCCTATATTCAATGATAGGAATAATGGTAGTGTTTTGCTCTTCAAGTAGAGATTGTAGAATCTACTTGTTTTCAGCCAAAGAATTTGTCAATGGTGGAAATGTGATCTTTCAAGAGTGGAAGATTTGTAAAACTTGAAGAAGCACCTTTCAATCAACACCTTATTCAATTCATTGATGGTTTGGAGTCAAGTCAAGTGGAGGAGCAAGCTCAAGACTCGAGGACTCCAAGAAGAACCTTCAGTATCAAGATGGAGCCATCTAGGCTCAATCATATGGATCAAGCAAGACAAGTTGTCTTTGGCAACATTATTTATGCACTTAATATTTTAATTGATGTATTTTCAAGTGCACAAAAATGCCTTGGAATCCATGGCTTGGCATGATGTTTAGTTTGAAGTGTGCTACATGTATATAGGACACATTTATGGAACAACTTGTAAGGGATCCTCTAAGAGGTGGTGAAAGATCCTTCATGGACATCATTCTCTATTGAAGTCTCAAAAGTTCCTTCTTTGTAGCTGGATTTTTTAGAAACTTCTAAAAGCTTTCATTGATCTATCAAGAGAGTTGTAAATAGATCAAGCTAAATTTGAGGAGGAGTGTGAAGAATGCCAAAAATTGGCAAATCTAGCTTGATCAAAATCCATGTAGAATAGTGTAAATTGTGTACACAAAGTGGGCCCCACACATGTGAGGCCATGATGCCACGTGGGAAACCCATCCTAATGTAGGCTAGGTCAAGTCCATAGGTTTGGTCATGGTCATTTTGGTAGTGATTCCTAGTTTATAGGACCTAAATCCTAGATTTAAGGTGAAAATTTGACCAACTAGCTATCTACCAAGCATGACTCTAGGAAATAGGACTAAGGTTTCATTTTAGGTCAAGGAGAGTGAGTTAACTTCCTTATTACATGCTGGAAATCCACCTAAAATTCAAGAAGGAAGTCGAATTTGCTATGTATTCCCTCTCCATAGTGAGAAGATAGAAAATTTTTGGAGCTCATTGGCAATCTCAAGCTAGTTCACTATGTACATTGAGTTTTTGTGATCCAAATGAAACCAAATCAATTTCTACTTGTTTCTTAGGTTAAAGGCAGTACTACAGCCTGTAGTACACATGTGTGGGCTCGGATTTCAATGTTTATCAATGCTTTTGATTGTTAATACTTGTTGTTTGTCAAATTGCCAATCTAGATCAATTTTTTGTGTCTAGTTTTTTGATAGATTGTTAAGCAAGCATCCAATCACTCTTGTGGATCTTTTGTAGATCCATTTATGGTCCTAAAGTACAGTACTTTCACAGATTTTTCATCTACAAAAGATCCAATCTACATATGCAAGAAACTCGATTTTGATGTAGAATTCAATCTAGCATGCTCTAGCATTGATATCTTTCCCAAATCATTGATAGATGTGAATGCTTCCTTCATAACCTAACCACAAGCTCTGATACCATGTTTGAGAGTTCCACATCATTAAGATCCAAAATATCTGTTTGATCTTTGGTTAGAAAGACAAAAGTCAAACTCTTAGTCTAATACAAAAATTGGCCTAAATTGCCAAATATACAAATATGACCAAAATAGCAGAACTAGTTGAAATCTTTCACACTTTTCATCATTCAACAAAACATACTACATTCGACAATTGACAAATGACTTGTCTTGTTTTACTGTTTCTGTTGTTCTTATTGTTATGATCTGAGTTTTGATAATTGGCAAGGAAGCGATCTTTCTCTATTATTCATTCAACATTTTGAAGGATAATAAGTTGTGCTATAATAATATCGAAATAGATTTGTTGATACATCAACTATTGTTCTTCCTACAATTGAACTATCATTGTTGAATAGTTATGCGACTCATATGCATCTTATTTTTTTCCACCATAGTACCAGCTAGATCATAAGCTTTGGTAACTAGTTCAAAGTTTTCAACTTTATTGTCATATTTTCAATATGAGTGTCTACTATGGATGTGTCA